>CM038680.1:41659759-42137648 GCA_021605205.1 Aegilops longissima | reverse complement strand
GAAAGTTTGCTACATACGGAAAGAAGACAAGTAGTGTTTACTATTTCAAGTATGATTACTTCAAAATTTGAATTGAAATGAGAAAACAACTCCTGGTTTCTTAAAGAAAACTATGGAGAAAAAAAAACAAACTTAAATGTCATCTGGTTAAAATCGAACCCGCAAATTTCCACTTGGTAATAAGCAGCCTGAGGGCGTTTCCCATGCAAATCCCTAAAACAGACACTACAAATGTCCTCAGACGTGTCCGGACGTGGTCCGTTGTGACGCCCGGATAATCAAGCTACAGTAATCCCCTACTAATGATGACACGTCACCTCTGTCACTATAGTTAACCTCGGGTTAATTCGAAACCGTTTCAAATTTAAATCCTAAATCAATCAAACGACAAAAGTTTTCAAAATATTAAACTAAAATATTCGGGCTGTGCCAAAAATGGCATAGGTAATTATAGTGCAGTAAACACATTTTTATAAAATGCCTAAATACTTTTAAATGAACTAAAACAGAAAACAAATAATAAAAGAAAATACAAAAGAGAAAAAAAAGGGAAAAGAAACCCCCCTGGGCTCCGGCCCAGCAGGCCACCGGCCCAACTGGGCCACGACCTGCCAGGCCGGCCCAGCTCCCCCTTGGCCCAACCGGCCTCCCCATAACCCCCTGGACACAGAAACCCTAACCCACTCCCCACACACTCCCCCCACTCCCCCGATCCCCTTCTGGATCGGGGCTTGACCGCGCCCACGACGCGCGACGCCAGCGCCCCACTCCCCCATCGCCTCGACCCCGATGCCGCGCCCCATCGCTCGTCGTCGCCCGTCACCATCCCCCTCGCCGGACGCCTCCTCACCTCACCCCGAACCGCCGACGCCCGCCGCTCGACCGCGTCGCCCTCGACGCCCGTCGCCACCAACACGATTCCGCCGTCGTCGAGCGCCGTTGCCGCCGTCCTCGTCCTCCTCCCAGAGTCGCTCCCCGCGCCCCGTTGCCCAGACCCTACTCCCCCACGTGAGCGCCCCCCCTCCTTCCCCTTTTCCCCACGGTCACCGCCCGCGCTCCGTCCAAGCCGTGGCACCGCTCACCGCGGTCCCGCTCCTCCTTCGCGTCTTGGCCTTCCTTTTCCAGACGATACCAAGTCGGCCCGCGCCCGCCGTGGCCGCGTCCCGGCTCCCTTCGCCTCCCTACCCGTGAGCCGCGCCGTAGAGGCCCCGGCCTCCCATCCTCGGCCACCTCCGGCTGCCAGTGGCTACTGGCGCCACTCGGGGCATCGGCCAGCCTCGCCTCCCCCCGCGTGTTGGGCGCTGGTGCGCCCTGCCTCGCCGCTGCTCTTTACGCCCGCCCCGCTAAGGCCATTTGGGCCTATGACACGGGGGGCCGCCCCCAAAATGAATTAAAAGAAATGTTTTTTTATAATAATAATAATAATATTAAACTATTTAATTAATTAGTAAGTTAATTAATTAACATAATTAGCTTAGTTAACTACCTAATTAACTTAATCTGCTAATTAACTACCTAATATGTTAGTTAGGTCTATGACAGAACGACCCCACCTGTCAGTTTGACTGGTCAACAGGTCAACATTGACTGCTGACGTCACCTTGACGACATGATGATGCAGTATTCCCTTTTTTAATTAAATTCAGAATAGTGTTAAAATCTTTGAAAAATCATAGTAAATTAACTGTAACTCGGATCGAAAAACTTTGTACATGAAAGTTGCTCAGAACAACGAGACGATTCCAGATACGCAACCCGTTCGTCCGCCACACACCCCTATCATATCAAACTCGCAAGTTTTCCCCTCCGGCTCCTCTGCCCGAAAACACGAAACACCGGGGATACTTTCCCGGATGTTTCCCCCCTTCACCGGTATCACCTATCCCTGTGTTAGATCACCTCTAGCACCGCATTTGTCATGTTATGCTTTGATTGCTCTATTATTTATTATGTCCCCCCTTCGCTACTTTTTCCGGTAGACTCCGAGACCGATGCTGATGCCCCTGTGGTCGACTACGTCACCGACGACCCCTCCTTGTCTGAGCAACCAGGCAAGCCCCACCCTTGATCACCAGATATCGCCTACTCTCCTCTATACTGATTGCATTAGAGTAGTATAGCATGTTATTGCTTTCCGTTATTCCTATCCTGATGCATATCCTGTCCTTGCTACTACTGTTGTTACCTTTACCTACAATCCTACTTTCCTAGTATAGGATGCTAGTATTTCCATCTGTGGCCCTACATTCTTGTCCGTCTGCTGTGCTATACTATCGGGCCGTGATCACTCGGGAGGTGATCACGGGTATATACTATATACTTATACATGATACATGTGGTGACTAAAGTCGGGTCGGCTTGTGGAGCACCCGCGAGTGGATCTTTGTGGCGGAGCGACAGGGCAGGTTGAGACCGCCTAGGAGAGAGGTGGGCCTGGCCCTGTTCGGCGTTCACGGATACTTACAACGCTTAACGAGATCTTGGTATTTGATCTGAGTCTGGCTAATGGCCTATACGCACTAACCAACTACGTGGGAAAGATATGTGCACTCGGCATCGTGGTATCAGCCGAAGCATTTCGTGACGTCAGCGACTGAGCGGCGCTATTGGATTGGACCGAACGCCACTAGGCTAGGTGCGCTGGCCGCCCGCGAGCGTCTTGAGTGTGCTCGAGGCGATGGGCCCGGACCCTGGCGCTTAGTTTAGACCGGCGTCTTGACCTCTGTTATGCCTAGGTGGGGCCGTGGCGTGTTGATCTTCCGCGGCGGGCATGACCCGAAAAAGTGTGTCCGCCAAATGGAATCAAGCGTGTTGGGTTATGTGGTGCACCCTGCAGTGAAGTTAATCTATTGAATAGCCGTGATCTTGATAACAGGGCGACTTGGAGTTGTACCTTGACCTTATGACAACCCGAACCGGATACTTAATAAAACACACCCTTCCAAGTGCGGATACAACTCGGTGGTCGCTCTCTCTCGGGGTTACGAGGAGGGATCGCGGGTAGGATTATGCTATGCGATGCTACTTGGAGGACTTGATCTGCTCTCTTCTACATGTTGCAAGGCGGAGGCTGCCAGCGTAGTCTTGACGAGATTAGATATCCCCTCTTATTACGGCATTCGCAGTTCGGTCCACCGATATGGCCCTTTACACATATATCCATGCATATGTAGTGTAGCTCCTTGCTTGCAGTACTTTGGATGAGTACTCACGGTTGCCTTGTTCCCCTTTTCCCCTATCTCTACTCGATTGTTGCGACTGCAGGCGATGGAGCCGAGGAGCGACGCCACCGTCGATGGCGACTAATACACGGGGTGCTACTACTACGTGCAGCCCCCGGCGGCGACCAGGAGTAGTTAGGAGGATCGAGAGCGGAGGCCTGCGCCTCTTCGTCTGTATCCCGGTTTGTGCTAGCCTTCTTAAGGCAAACTTGTTTAACTTATGTCCGTACTCAGATATTGTTGCTTCCGCTGACTCGTCTATGATCGAGCACTTGTATTCGAGCCCTCGAGGCCCCTGGCTTGTATTATGATGCTTGTATGACTTATTTATGTTTTAGAGTTGTGTTGTGATATCTTCACGTGAGTCCCTGATCTTGATGGTACACATTTGCGTGCATGATTAGTGTACGATTGAATCGGGGGCGTCACAAGTTGGTATCAGAGCCGACTGCCTGTAGGAATCCCCCTTCCACACTCCTTGGCCGAAGTCGAGTCTAGACATTGCAAAAAAAACTTTTCTAACTTGGCTGTGTGCCTTACGGGCCCACGTTGCCATCGGGTGGTACTAGGATCTTTTACTCCTCGACCTTTACTCTGGGACTCTGAACTCTCTTCTACTCGGGTCAAATGATTTTTACTAACTCTGACTCTAGGTTCTCGACAATACTTTCTCCCGGAGAGCCCCTTCATTCCAGATGATGGCCTGCTTCACCAGAAGATTCCGAAGATACTCTTTGATATTCTCTCGAGACTTTGTGCCCATCACTTTTGCTATTCCCGACCACCGATAAATCCTTATGGATAACTACTTACACTTGCCATTCATACGATCATCCCCCATTGTCGGGGAAGCTGGTCGTGTCCCACGAACACCTATGGGACCTTGGTCCCTTGTGGTTCGGAGAGGGGCGGAGGATGCACGAAGAGCGGATCGAAGCGATGCACACGAGCAGATTTACCCAGCTTCGGATCTCTCCGGAGAGATAATACTCCTACTGCTGCTTTGTGGATTATATTGTGTCCTTGCTAGGGAGCAATGGGAGCTACAAAACCTAGCCTGAGTGAGCGTGGTCTCGTATGAGTCAAATGAACTAAGCCGGAGCCGAACCCCTTCTACGTTGCACTTGGGCCTCCTTTTATAGGCACAAGGGGTCACCACAGGTGGCAACATGTATGAGGTACAAATGTAAAACAGTGGTTGGTATACCAACATACGGTGTCTGATGATCTATACCTAACTCTGACGGCAAGGGACAAGAGTCATTAATGCCCGTCTTAGTCGCCTGAACAATGTAACAGGGACCGTCAAGCGCGCCTCTGTTTGCCATGATGGTAGCTTGTCAGCGCCACTTATCGCTGCTCCCGCTGGCTGCACAGCCCGTCGACCGCGTTCTGGGAAAGCCCAGCGGCGACACGTTGGTGGATGAGCTGGGCGGAGATGAAGAGGTTGCTGCCGCGGCAAGCGCCTTTGCCAGGCGAGAACCCTTGTCGCTTGGGAGCTCGGCGCTCACCAAGCCTTCCGGCAAGCTCCTCTTGCGGGGCCTTATTCCTTCATGCCTTGAGTGGTCTTCCCGGCAAGCTCCTCTTGCCGGGCCTTGATTACTTTGTTCTTGAATGGCTCCAAAGGAGCCGCGGAAGATCTTGATGGTCACCAGGCCAGCCCCGCCGCTGGTGCTGCAACTGCCCGTGCGAGTTCGGGTGCTAGGGTACCCCTACTCTAGTACACCGGCAGGAGCCCCGGGCCTGGGCCACACGGCGCTAAGCTCTGTTGGGCCAGGCCCAAAGCGAGTCTGCACGGCACGCGCGGTGCGGATTACGCCATTACTGCGCCTGGACCCACCACGCCTCCCACGAGCGTCACGCACGGACGTGGGCGCGTGGGGAGATCGTGGGGCTTTCTTTAATGGAAAATCGGAGCGCCGCCCCTCTCCCTCGTTATAAGCAGGGGGTACAGGGGCGGAGCGCCCACTTGCCATTGCTGTCACATCAGAAACCACCGCCGCTTCCCCCTTTCTTCTCGAGCCCAAAGAGAGCGACGCTCCGCCCCCTCCATTGCCACCGGTGCCACCAACGCCGTCGACTTCCTCCACCACCTCTCCCCATGGCTCCGAAGGCCGACAAGGGAAAAGGCGTGAAATCGGCCGAGGCGCAGCGCTCTCATGGCCTGCGGAAGGGCGGGCCCTCTTGATCCCTGCTGCGGGGAAGGAGCTGCGGGAGCTGTACTATCTTTTCTGGTCGACGGCGACGCGGGCGCACCCGCGCACGAGGGTGATCTCCGCCGCCACGTCCGATAAGGTTTCCATCGGGTACCCCTTTTTCGCGCTTTTCTTCCACTGCGGGCTCTGCCCGCCTTTTCTAATTCTTCGTGATGTCATGAACACATATGGCCTCCGCCTCCTTGACTTCACCCCAACGCCTTCCTCACCATGGCGTTTCGCACACCTCTGCGAGAACTTTGTCGGGTTCACCCAAATGTCGCACTCTTCGCCATTACTTCACACCCAGCGTAGTGAGAGGACAACCGCTGTCGGAGGAATTGCATGGACCTCTAGGATCGGCAAGAAGGCGTGATCTTGACGGAGAGTTGCGCAGCAAGTGGGAGGAGTGGAGAGCTGACTGGTGTTGGATCTTAGAGGAGGAGCCACGGCCTTTTACTGCCCTCATAAAACCCCCATAGTCGCGGCAATGGTGGAGCAACTTGGCGCGGAGGGCGCCAAGTTGAAGATTGCCGTGACTAGGATCTTGCGTCTCACACATGCCGGGCTGACCGTAGGAGCAGTTGGCGCGGACTTCCTTCGCCGCCGCATTGCGCCCTTGTAGGAGAGGGGGAGGCCTGCTTGGGAGTTCCAGAACGCGGCGGACATCATGAGGCTGCGCCCGGGTCTGAACTGGAATTTTACCGTCTTGGAGCTGGATGGCATGCTGCGGGAGCTGTTCAAGCCTGATGCAGATCACCCCGAGTGGTTCATGTTGCCGAGGGGAGTCGTGCCCTTGTGCAACAACTCGTCGCTTGACCGCATCCACTCGATGATGCCGTTGTGCGATTCCCATGGAATCGTTCCAACAGCGAGGAGCCGCCCGACAGTCGTGCAGCAGTTCTTGACGACTTAGAAGAAGTGCCGATCCGTGCCGACGAAAGCGAAGCGGCTCACCGCGACACCACCGAGCAGGGAGATGGCGCGTATTGCCACAAGGTTGGAGGCGGCGAAGCTGCTGCTTGGCGTGTTTGGGTTCCTGTTGAGGAGGCAGAGACAGCCGAGGCGGCAAGCCTTGCCGACGAGAAGAGTTTGCCGATGAGGAGGAGCAGGCGAGCCCGACAATGAACCGGCGAGCCTGCGGGCGCCTCCCTCCATCGTCAAGCAGCTTGCGCGGGAGGAGCCAGCGGCCCCGCCAAGAGAGCGCCTCCGCAAAACCGGAGAGGTGGCGGGCGGCACGCAGGCCAACAGCCGTCTCGCCCCCGACGCGCTCCACAGCGGCAAGCACTTGTTGCGGGAGGCGCCTCATGCCTCCATGGCGGCGGGAGCGGGGTCTTCGAGTCGCGGCCCTGCACCCGCCAAGCGTCGAGGGAATCTTCTCCTCCAATTAAATCGTGCGGGCGGAATTTGATCTCTCCGCCTCAGCTCCGAGGAAGAAGAGGAAAGTAAGATCTTGTCGCTGCTTGTAATCCTCCAATTTATTGCTTTATTTTATATCGGTGGCTTCTCTGAACCTTCTCCTTCTTGGGGCCTTAGCTCGGAGGGCGTCAAGAGGGCCAAGACCCGGTGGTTGTCGTCTCAGATGATTCCCCTGTGGCGACAGGGGGCACGTCTGGGACTCCCTTGCCGGATCCGGCAACCCTTCAACAGAGCAGCCCCCAGCACAGCCCCCAGCGTAAGTGTTTTGTTTATTTCTCATGGTTAGGTGTGCTTGGGTGCTCCTCCGTCACTGATATCTGGTTTGTTGAATTATGTAGGAGCAGAGCAGCCTCATCAGGAGGTCCCGGAGGCTGCTCCCGAGGTTCAGCCTCATCAGGAGGCCTCGGAGGTTACCCCTGAAGCTCCGCTTGCTTCAACTACGCCACCAAGGGAGAAATCTCCGCCAAGGGAGCACTCTCCGGCAAGGGAGGCCTCTCCGACAAGGGGTTCTTCTCCGGCAAGGGGCAGCGCCGACAACCCTCTGGTGGTGGAGACTGCGGCAACAGACCCTACTGCAGGTAATCTTCTTGTTTGAGAATTTCCCTTGGGTTCTTTTCTTCTGTTCTTCTTTTTCGAACATTTGCTTGACTTGTTCTTTCTTTTTGATCGTCAGATCCATCTGCCGGAGAACCGATGGAGACTGAGGCTGCCGGCGAGGAGGACGCTCGCGGCAACAATGTCGACGCCGCCAACATGGAGGAGGAGGCCGGCGCCGATGGGTCCGCCGGCGAGGAGGCCGCCAAGGCTCTTGGCGCAGAGGCTGGGAGGGATCCGCGATCGCGACGGCCCCGAGGCTGCAGGAGGCGCCAGCGCTGCACCGACCGCCGATCCTCCCGCCACCGATGCCGCACCAGACTCGAAGAGCCCCAGCCGGCGCCTATCGAAGGCGGCGAGGTGTCTTTGTCAAGCTCCCATGGGCATCAAGCTCCAGGGCACCGGTCGGAGGAGACCTTGACGTGGAACTGCTTGCCTCCGCCGGGCTGTCGCTGGTCGACGCTCCGAGCAGCAGCAGCAGTGAGCACGAGGAGGAGCAGCTGCTAAAGAGGTTGTTGTCGCTCGCGCCCAACAAGCCAAGCTGGAGTCCAGGAGGCGCTTGTCGCGAGGGCGGAGCTGACTTGGAGAACGCGCTGAAGAGCTCCGCGCGCCAACAAAAAACTCTCCGGGATATAGCAGAGGCGCGGGAGTAGCTTGCCGAGGCGCACGGCCTTCATCTTGGAAGGCCGAGGTCGAGGCAGCGAGGCTTGCCGCCAGAAGCTCTCCAGCGCAAGAAGGTGGTGGCGCAGCGGAAGATCAACCTCGACATCTATGAGGAAGATCTCGCCGTCTGTGAGCAATCGATTGGCGGGCCGCTTCGGGAGGCAAAGGATGCTGCTGCTGGCTGCCGAGGCCACCAAGAAGGAATTGAGGCGAGGGTGGCTCAGCTGGAGTCCACCCTCCGAGAGCGCCGAGGAGGTCGCCGGGTTGAAGCGGCGTGAGAAGGACGCCTACACCCTCGGCGAGTTGCAAGGTCGTTTATTGAAAAGATCAAAGAGCTCGATGCCGCCAAGGACTCCAAGGCGGATCTGGAGCTAAAACTGACCACCAGACAGAGGCGCTGAAGGCGCCAAGGAGTGGGAAGCGGGCCTCTTGGAGAAGATTAAAGCCAATGAGGAGCTGTTGGCGAATGCCGCGACTGCCAGAATGATCTCGAGAGATAGCATAATGCCTTTGGACAGAAGGTCTTGTGGACACCGCCGCCGGCAACCATAATGAGTGATGGAGCCGGGATGGTGGATCTTGGGTACTCCACAAGCGAGAACCTCCAACCCAGCGTCAAGCTCAGCCTATCCTTCAAGGCGTCTTGGCGGGTCTCCAGTGACTCGGAGGAGATCCCAAAGCAAGCTGGCGGAGTCGCGCCAAGTTTGCGGGGCTCTCGAAGGTCTTGATGAAGGTGGCCTTCCGCAACCCGCATCGACTTCACCAAAGTTCTCAAGTCCCCGCCTCCATGTCTTGGCGTTGAAGCGCTCAAGGCCCTTGTCGCAGCCATTGTGGACAGGGTGGCGGAGTCAAGAGGCTCGATGGCGACCAAGCGTGGACTAGGCTGCCAAGCTTATCTTTCTCTTGTCATTTGTAAATCATGTTTAGGCGAAAAATTTATTAGATCTGCGACAAGTTATTTCTGTATTATACTCTATCTTAGGCAATCGAATGCAATGTTATTTCCTTTACTTGACTCCTTCCTTGTATGTTTGTGCCCTACGCTTTTAGGGGAACTTGTCGGTCGTAACACCTTTGCATGAGTCTTTGAGTCGGAACTTCAGAGCCTTCTTTGGCGATGCTGCCTCCGACAAGCAACCTTGTCGCAACTAGTTGCAGCACACTTAAGTTGTTGAGCGGGCTTGAAACAAAGTAAGGGCGCAAGCTAGTCGCGAGTTGGTTCCTCCGCGCACAGGTTTTCCATACAAAGTACTATCGTTCGAGGAAGATAACTTAAAAATTTAAAAACTAGTTGCTTAAACTTAGCAACTTAGCTTCTCTGTCATTCACTTCTCGGCAAGGAGATAGTTCCTCGAGCGACGCTTGGTGGCCCACACCATTACCTTCTCCTCCCCCCCCACCCCCCGGTTAACTTGTGGGTGGATGAACCTTCCTCTTGTTTGAGAAGAAAGAAGAGAAAATAAAGTTATGGAGCCTAGTGGCTCGTTATCTCTTACCGGGTGTGGATGCTGCACAAAATGTTAGATAACACATGCATATAAGATTATGAAAGCATGTATTGACAAGTTGTGCGCAACACATAGGCTTTACTGATGCACGGGGTCTGCGCCCGGCTTTGTACAAAGGATTACATGCAACAGCGACAAGACTTTTACAAAAGGGTGGTTGCCGGAAAGGGTCCCGGCAACCGCGCCCTATGGGTAAAACTTACGAAGATGCTCTATATTCCAGGAGTTGCTCACTGGAATGCCATCTTCGGTCTCAAGGCGGACAGCCCGGGCCTAGTGACTCGTTTCACCCGATAGGGGCCTTCCCATTTCGGCGTCAACTTGTTGGAATTCTTGGCGGATTGAACGCGCCGAAGAACAAGGTCGCCTTCCTCGAAGCTTCTGGCATTAACTTTGCGGCTATGGTAGCGGCGCAAAGCTTGCTGGTAACGAGCAGCTCGTCTGCAGCACTGAAGGCGATCTTCCTCGAGGAGCAGCGCGTTATCTTGTCGCAGCTGCTCTTGCTCAAGCTCATCATAAGCGAGTACTCGAGGTGACCCGTACACGAGTTCCGTGGGGAGAACTGCTTCTGCTCCATAGACTAGAGCAAAAGGTGTCTGGCCAGTGGCTCGATTTGGTATCGTCCTGATCGACCAAAGAACCACCGGCAGCTCCTCAATCCAGTTTTTTCCGCACTTGTGTAGTCTGTCAAAAGTTCTGGTCTTGAGTCCTCGCAACACTTCAGCATTTGCCCTCTCTGCTTGACCGTTGCTTCGCGGTGAGCAACAGATGCAAAGCAGACTTTGGCGCCAAGATCTTGGACGTATTGCATGAAGGTGCGACTCGTGAATTGTGTGCCATTGTCGGTGATGATCCGATTAGGTATCCCAAAACGGCAAACAATTGACCTGAAGAACTTGACTGCTGACTGTGCTGTCACCTTCCTCACTGCTTCCACTTCCGGCCACTTTGTGAACTTGTCGATTGCGACGTACAAGTACTCAAAGCCCCGACAACTTCGGGGAAGGGGCGAGATGTCGAGCCCCAGACGAAAAGGGCAAGGATAAAGGGATCGTCTGGAGAGCTTGAGCTGGCTGGTGTATCTGTTTTGAATGGAACTGCACGCTTCACACTTGGTTACTTGTGCGATTGCATCCTGGAGGGCTTCGGCGGAAGAAACCTTGCCGTAAAGCTTTGCGGCAAGTGCTCTTGCGCCAATGTGGTGACCACAGATGCCTCCATGTATCTCTGCCAACAGCTTCTGTCCATCTTCCCGGCAAATACACTTCAATTTCACTCCGTTGAGTCTTCTTCTGTATAGGATGTTGTCAACAAATTGGTACATACTTGACTGCCGGGCTACTCTTTCCGCTTCTTCTTGTTCTTCGGGAAGTTCTCCTGTCTGAAGGAAATGGACGATTTGCTGCGCCCATGTTGGAGCTTGCGGCTCGACAACAAGGACTAAAGGCACATCTACCACTGCGGGAACATTAGCTTCCACGGCAAGAACCTGCGGTTCCGCCGGAGCTTGATGATCCCCGGCAAGCTTGCCGGAGCAAAGCTTGTCGGGAGCGTCTGCTTTAACGCAACAAACCACAGGGTATGTCGGAGCAGACTGCTCCTCAGTGATATTTGCGTTGATTTTAGGGACCTTCTTGGCGGCGGCTCCAGGGAGCTCTGCCGGAAAGTAGTCGCCGGAAACCAATTTTCTCTTCTTGCTCTGTCCTGTTGATGGTGTTACGGTTGGCTGGGTCAGCTTGAGCACAAAAATTCCTGGTTCCACAGGTAACTTAAGTGTGGCACATTTTGAGAGGCCATCAGCTATATCATTCTGAGCTCTTGGAACGTGTTCCATTTGCAGGCCTTCAAAGTGCTCATCTAGCTTTCTCACTTCATCAACGTATGCTTCCATCAACGGACTCTGGTAATCTTTGTTCACTTGGCGGACGACAAGCTGCGAGTCACCCCTGACGATAAGCTTCTTGATCCCAAGGTCCACTGCAATTCTAAGACCGGCAAGCAAACCTTCATACTCTGCAGTATTGTTTGTCGCTTGCTCCTTGGGAAAATGCATTTGGACTATGTACTTGAGGTGCTCTCCGGTGGGTGCGATAAGCAGCATGCCGGCACCGGCGCCTTGCAGCGAGAAGGCACCATCAAAGTACATCAGCCACTCTTTACTTGCTTCTTTGGCGGGGATGCTCGTCTCTGGTATTTCTTCATCTTGCGTTGGCATCCATTCTGCTATAAACTCTGCCAATGGTCTGCTTTGGATTGTTGAAGTGCTTTCAAACTTGAGGCCAAAGCTCGACAGCTCTAGTGCCCACTCGACAATTCTGCCTGTTGCTTCTGGATTTTGCAATATCCTCTTCAGCGGAAAGCGAGTGACAACTGTTATCTCATGTGCTTGGAAGTAATGGCGCAGCTTTCGAGGCCATGAGGAGGCAAAAGCAACTTCACACACCGAATACCTTGACCTAGCCCCCAGTAAAAGGAACGACAAAAGTAGACTGGGCGCTGCACCATCCTTTTTTGTACCTTGTCGCAACCCTGCGCTGATCTGTCCTTGTCGGGACCAGAGCTTGACGGCGAAGCCCCCTGCTTGTCGTTGGATGCGTCTGCCCCGGTTGCCGGCTCATCATCTGCCTTCCTCTCCGCTACTAACGCAACACTAACCACTTGATTGATTGCTGCTATGTACAGCAGCAACATCTCTTGTGGCTTAGGTGCGACAAGTATTGGAGCGGAGGACAGGTACCTCTTCAAGTCTTGCAGCGCAGCCTCCGCCTCGGGAGTCCATTTCATTGGACCTGCCTTCTTCAAAATTTTGAAAAATGGCAGGGCGCGCTCAGCTGACTTAGAGATAAACCTGCTAAGAGCAGCCATGCAACCGGCAAGCCTTCTGACATCCTTGACGCGCTTTGGAGCTTCAATCTGCTCAATGGCCTTGATCTTGTCGGGATTGGCTTCAATTCCCCGCTGAGACACAAAGAACCCGAGAAGCTTGCCGGAAGGGACTCCAAACACGCACTTCTCGGGGTTGAGCTTGAGGTTGATCTTGCGCAGATTTGCAAATGTCTCATCCAAATCCTGAACCAGAGTTGCTTTGTCCTTGCTTTTGACCACTATGTCATCCATGTAGGCTTCTACATTTCTGTGTATTTGTGGCTCAAAAGCATCATGGACTACTCTTGCAAAGGTTGAACCATCATTCTTCAAACCGAAAGGCATCCGTATGAAACAGTATGTGCCACATGGTGTAATGAATGCGGTTTTCTCTTCATCCTCCTGTGCCATGAAAATTTGATGATACCCTGAATATGCATCAAGAAATGAAAGCAAATCACATCCAGCCGTGGAGTCAACAATCTGGTCAATACGTGGCAAGGGAAATGGGTCTTTGGGACAAGCTTTATTAACATCTGTGAAGTCAATACAAAGTCTCCATTTCCCATTGGCCTTGCGATACAACCACGGATTGGCCAACCACGTGGGATGGAGCACTCCTCGACAAGGCCTGCTGCTTCCAACTTCTTGATTTCTTCTGCTATGAATTCTTGGCGCTCCACTGCCTGTTTCCTAACTTTTTGCTTGACGGGCCGCGCGTGAGGACAGACAGCTAGGTGGTGCTCAACTACTTTCCTGGGAACACCGGGGATGTCAGATGGTTGCCACGCAAACATATCGACATTCGCCCGCAGGAAAGCAACGAGCTCGCCTTCCTATTTAGGGTCAAGCGTGGCACTGATGGTGAAAGTACCACCAGTGTCGTCCTCCTTGGCGGGCACCTTCTTGGTCTTCGGTGGAGCTGCCATCTTCTTCTTGCACTTGCCGGTGGAGCTCGATGGCGCGTCCTCGACGGTAGCGCAGCACTCCGAAGAGGTGCGCTTGCCGGAGTGGGCATCAGAGTTCTTGCCGGACAAAGTGGTCTTCCTCTTCCCCCCGGGGGCTTCAGCGGCAAGTGGTTTGCTATCTGTGGCGGTTGCTGCATCCCGGTAAATCTTGTCGGCACAGACAAGCGCATCCTTCTTGTCGCCATGAACAGAAATGACGCTTATCGGGCCGGGCATCTTGAGCAGGTTGTAGGCGTAATGAGAGGCTGCCATGAACTTGGCGAGTCTTTGGGCGACCAAGTATTCCATTGTAGGGCAATGGGAAATCGGCAACGTCAAATGTGACCCTCTCAGTCCTAAAATTCAGTTCACTGCCAAATGTCACCGGCAGTGTGATCTTCCCTTTCAGCTTGCTCCTTCCTGGGTTGCTTCCTTGGAAAGTACCGGTTTCTTGAGCTCATTGTCGGGGATCTGAAGCTTACGGAGCATCTGCGGAAGAGATCGATTCAGGCCGCCCCACCGTCAACCAACATCTTTGTGACCTTGAGGTTGCGGATAGTTGGTGATACCAACATCGGCAAGCATCCGACCGCGGTGATGCGATCAGGTGATCCTCAATGTCAAAGATGATGGGCGTCTTGGACCACTTCGAGGTTTGCGCGACTCTATGGATGGATTCGCTGCATTAACCTCACGCATCCATTGCTTGAGTTGGCGGTGCGAGGTATGCGAGAGAAGCGCCACCGTCAACGCAGAGGACCTCCGTTGCCTTCTAAAACTCTTGCTCGTCAGCTTCATCGTCTTCCATGTCTTCGTCATCTTCATCTTCGTCTTCTTCCTTGTCGCGGCGGCTGGAGGTCTGTCTCCTTGCTGCTGCTTGGCCTTGCATGGCGTCCTCCCGACCGGGTCTCTTCTTGTTAGCTGCCCCTGCACCTTCCTGGGCCTTCTCCTTGTCTCGCCGCTCGTATTCTGCCTTCTGCAGTTCAACAAGCTGCTCTACTTTCTTGCAGCTCTGGAGGTCGTGGCCCTTGGTGTAGTGAATCTTGCAGTACTGCTTGTTGGAGCTGTCCTACTTGTCGGCGGCCGCCACAGCTTGACGGTCTGTGTCAGCGGCAACCTCCTTGCTGGAGCCACTTGCCTTATCCTTGCCGGCGCCACCTCCATTGCCGGACTGCTCGACAACTAATACTTCCTTGTTCTTCTTTCTTCTGTTGTTCCGCCGCCGGCTCTTCCTTGCCGGGGCGGTCTCCTCACTGTCAGATTCTGCTCCCACATTCTCTCCTGGGAGTCTTCTCCCCTCCTCAGCGCGTGCACACTTGTCGGCCAGGGCGTAGAGCTCGCTGACGTCTTTTACTTTACACATCGCCATCTCCTCCCTCATCCTACGGTTCCGCATGTTTTGGTGAAATGCGCTGATCACCGCGGCAGGGTGGACGTCTGGGATGTTGTAGTGCACACGACTGAATCTCTGTATAAACTTGCGCAGGGACTCTCCTTCCTTCTGGGCGAGCAGGTGAAGGTCACTCTCTTGGCCATGAGGTTTGTGGCCGCCTGTGAAGGCGCCGACAAACTGGTGGCACAAATCCGCCCAAGAGGAAATAGAGCTGTCCGGCAAGTGCATGAGCCAAGACCTGATGTTTGGCTTGAGCACCAGAGGAAAGTAGTTGGCGAGGATCTTATCGTCTCGTCCCCCCGCAGCCTGCATCGTGATGGTGTAGATGCAGAGGAACTCCGATGGGTGCGTCCTGCCATCATACTTTTCTGGCACATCTGGTTTGAAGTTTTTCTTATCGGGCCACTGGACTTGCCGCAGCTCACGGGTGAACGCAGGGCAACCTACCACGTACGGCAAGTCACCTGGTTCCCCTGGCGCATGCATGTCAACAGCGGGCCCTTCGCGTTGGTCAGATTGACGCCGCGCTTCTCTTCGGCGCTCGATGCGGGTTCGAGCGTCTTCTTCTTTCCGTTCTCGGATAACTTGGCGCTGGTCGCGACGAACTCGCGGATCCGACGACGCTGTGGAGTCGCTGTCGAGGTGGATCCGGCGAGTCGGCGATCTTAGCCGCCGGAAGGGAGTGGGCGGTGGCTGCACCCCCGCAAGTCTCGTCGCCATCGGCTCGTGCCTTGTCACCTTGCCGCGGCTGCGAGGCGGTTGGTTGCCGCGGGACGTCGCCGTTGGCAAAGCCGATGAGGCTCTGGATGGTGGCCCTCCATTCGTCGACCTTGTCGGCCGTTGGAGGGTAGTCTAGAAGTAGCTGAGCTCTTGCCAAGGCTTCTGCTAGAGTGTTGGGTGGCAATGGCGTACGGAGCGAAGAACGGGACGTGCTCGGACTCCTAACCAAGTTAGGAGGAGCAGCGTCCCGCCCCAGCGACCGTACTCCGCTGGTACCGGCATGCTGGCGTGCATGCGGGTCTCGAGGGCCTCGGGATCCTCCAGCTTGGCCTTGATCTATCGAACGTATGGTGCTGCGAGCACCATGGCGCTGTCTTTCAGCGCCTCTTGAGAAGGGCAGCAGTGCGGATTCGGACGCCGAAGCTTGCGCCGCCTTGTCCTTGGACCTGGCGACGTCGTGGACTCCCTCGTCGGTGTCGTTTCCTCCGCCAGTGTCCTCCCCACCACTCGCCTGTTCTGGTGGTGGTGGGTTGGACGCGGACGGTCCTGCTGCCACCGAAGTCTTCTTCTTCGGTGGCATGCTGAGATGATGATGAAGATTGTTGCTCGTGTGAGCGCTGGATCAGGTTCACATCCTCGGCGCCCTACCGGCGCCAAAGATGTCGGGGAAGCTGGTCGTGTCCCACGAACACCTATGGGACCTTGGTCCCTTGTGGTTCGGAGAGGCGGAGGATGCACGAAGAGCGGATCGAGCGATGCACACGAGCAGATTTACCCAGCCGGAGCTCTCCGGAGATAATACTCCTCTGCTGCTTTGTGGATTATATTGTGTCCTTGCTAGGGAGCAATGGGAGCTACAAAACCTAGCACGAGTGGCGTGGTCTCGTATGAGTCAAATGAACTAAGCGGGCGAACCCTTCTATGTTGCACTTGGGCCTCCTTTTATAGGCACAAGGGGTCACCACAGGTGGCAACATGTATGAGGTACAAATGTAAAACAGTGGTTGGTATACCAACATGTACAAAGTGTCTGATGATCTATACCTAACTCGACGGCAAGGGACAAGAGTCATTAATGCCCGTCTCGGTCGCTGAAACGATTAACGAGGACCGTCAAGCGCGCCTCCGTTTGCCACGATGGTAGCTTGTCAGCGCCGCTTATCGCTGCTCCCCGCTGGCTGCACAGCCCGTCGACACGCGTTCCTAGGAAAGCCCCGCGGCGACACGTTGGCGGATGAGCTGGAGCGGAGATGAAGAGAGGTTGCCTGCCGCGGCAAGCGCCTCTCCGCGGCAGAATCCTTGTCGCGCTTGGGAGCTCGGCGCTCACCAAGCCTTCCCGACAAGCTCCTCTTGCCGGGGCCTTGTTTCCTTCGTGCCTTGAGTGGTCTTCCCGGCAAGCTCCTCTTGCCGGGGCCTTGATTACTTTGTTCTTGAATGGCTCCAAAGGAGCCGCGGAAGATCTTGATGGTCACCAGGCCAGCCCTGCCGCGGGGTGCTGCAACTGCCCGTGCACGAGTTCGGGGTGCTAGGGGTACCCCTACTCTAGTACACCGACACCCATTGATCTTGTTATTACAAGATACCCTGAAGTTTTCTCTATTGTTTCGAGGATACTTTGTGCCTACTGCCTAGCAGTTCTTTGCCACATGAATACCCCTTCTAATATATCCTCGCACTTGCCGAATATCCGCTCATCCCCAGTTGTTCTTGTGTTTCACAAAAGTATTCAAAATACTATTCGATCTTCCGAAAATCCTCTGGAGCCTTTTGCTCTTGAAATTCTTGCATGCTTGCATTATGGTTAAACCCATAAGTCTCGTAGTCTTATTGACATTCCTGGTCATTATCATTTTGAGTCTGTTGACTCAATATGTTGCGAATACACGCAATCATCATTGATCCTTATAAATTACCTTCCCGGCTGAGCTGCCATTCTTTTAACCGGAATTGGTTCTTGACCAATCCAATTGTCGTTGATTGTACCCTAAGGCTATTCAACTTATCCATCCCTAGTCAGAGCATTGCTTCTGATCCCTTGATTTGGAAATGATAATTCCTTTGCATTTGACAATTGAGTTAGTCAGTTGTTTCTATAATCTGATCTCCTTACATTCTTCTTCCCCTAGTTGAGTACCGATGCTCACGTCAGATCCCTTGAGGACCACCAGATCCTTTGTTGGAATTTATCTAACAACGCCCTTCATATTCAATAACCTTGTGAGCCTTTCCTCTGATACATAACGCCTTTGGTAAATTGTATCCTCTGCTTTCTCAACCATGCTCTGCCTTCGAGCTTGAGTTAATTACTTCTAAAGATTCTGGTATATGATTCTAAGATGCCCCGATGGGTTGAACCTATGCCTTCCTTAATATGTGTGAACTCGAAAGTTTTCACGAGTCATACTCTTCTAGTGTTTTGCCAGATATAATTTCAACACTACAACTTCATCGAAAGCGAGAAGTGATTGAAAGGTTATACATTGGAGAAGTGAAAGTCGACCTTGAACTTGTGTTCATGCCCATGGACACGATGTAGATCTTATCATTAAAGCTTCTCTTAAATTAATTATTCCTTTGGTATAAGTTCATCTTATATCAGGGATCTGGCCTTTTGCAATCGTGGTTCCGACCATGTTCTCTTTTAAATACCATTTCTCGTGCAAGTTTTAGCACTTGTCTTCTGTAGAGCAATACCCCGGTCCAACCTCTACTTTGATCTGTCATCGAGTATTACCCCTTGGTATCTCGAGATTATCATGGAACTGCATAACTTCTTATGAGTTCTTCATCAAGTGCTACATTCCTACTGATTCCAATTTTCCACGGGCTCTGAGTTATTAAGCACTCAAAGACAGCAATAACTGATCCGAGTCCGCACTACGGTTCAACAACTCTTCGGTAAGTTTCTATAAGTACGAGTTTGTACCCGATCCCGTCATTCCTAGCCTGATCGGCTATATCATTATCATGCTAAATTTTAACTGTGCTACCGGGTCCTTCTTCTCGGAGCACAAATTTCGACGGTGAGCTAATCTTACAATGGATCTTCCTCGTCATACCGTTTGTCCTTGAACAGCAAGCTTGATTTCGAGCTTGTGTCGTACCCATGGTTCCAATGACTTTTGGCTTCATCATATCCGTTGACTTGATGTCATCGCCGACCAGTTACATCTTCTCGATACCTCTCGACAAATGTGTCGTGGTCATCATCAACACCGTGAGCTCTTCCAAGATATATATCGAATTCTTGATGAGAAATACCATCCTCGCCCCTCAATGGTTTGTGTTATCACCGACCACTTTATTGCCTTCCGTTCAACACAAACTTATTCGTGTTTTGTGTTATACCTTGAGATCCTTGCTATCCAGCATTTGTTCTTCTTTACCTTGGAATATTACCACCTTTTATGTCAAGAATGTCGTGGGAAATTCACCACCTCTTATAAAAATTCTTGGTCTGATGATACTTCTCACCATCACCATTCTTCCTTGGTCCCCGTGTTGTTTTTAGCCAGCATACCAATAGATGATGTTCGAGTTCTGTACTTCTAGCAACCCTATTACTTTGAAGTTAACGATCGACAGTTTGTTCTTAGACCGTTGATTATTGAATCGTCACTCTAACATTGATCTTGCTGCCTAAGGTCATAGTTCGGGCACACCTTTCAACTAATGATTGATGGTGTATATTTCCCTAGAGCATACAACATTATATCATTTGAATTGACAAGTGTCATCTTCTTGTTCACATGTGGAAATCCATCTTTTGAAAATCTCAATGAATTGTCGTTGAGTCAATCAGCCACCTCCTCGTCCTTTCCTTTGTTAAACGATGAACTCTTGTTTCGAAACTTGCTTCCATAGTTTATTTCCCGAGAATCTTGCAATGACATCTCGTCTATTTCTGTCGCACCCTTTTTCTTCTCAGGCATCCTGAGTCTGAGGTATCATGACTCCAATCGGATCTGAATCTTGGTCAGATATGATGGTTGGGACATATTTCCAAGAGTTATAACATTGGTCGTTATATGAACCGGTAAGGTGGTGTCATACCTAGCACACCTGTCCGTAGGACCTAGTGTTATAGTTTCCTTTTTAACTAGGTTAAACATTTTTCAATGAGGAAATTGAATGCCTTGTTTAATAAGTTATCCTGATGGATCCTTTGTATATCCCAAGTCCAACCTTTGCTTGAAGACCATGTCAATGCTATCTCGAAGCATCTCTATGGTACTCCGATTTTCAACAGGAACATTTGAAGCCCAATGCTAAATGTTTCCTGCTCAAATTATCCAAACACCGTTGTATGGGTAATGTCATGAAAATTCTTTCCCTTACCTAAAGATTCTTCTACGTTATATTCTGTCATGGATATCATTCTCTACTTGTCCTTGGGAAGGATATACCCCTGAATTATGTGTTTAAACACATTTTTATTTCCATTGTTCTGATTAAATATGATAAACACTTTGTCCTTTCCATTGGTTTGTTTAAACCTTTTCTATGATCTATATAATATAAGCAGTAATAATCCACTGCTTGTGCAAACACCTCGATGTACAACTCTGTCAGTAAGACCCTATTACTATTGTTGATGACATTTCGGTAGCCACCGATGGACGAGAACCTTGCCTATTGGCCCGCCTCGTTCAATAAGCAGGAAAATGGTTCTCTTCATCCCTCGCCCTTGGTATCGATGTTGTTACCGACATAACTGACAGGCTACCCTCTGACATGCCTTACTATCGTGACTGTGCAAGATGTCGGCCCCTTCCTACTTTCAACCACATGGTGGGCCCATAACCCACAGTTCCATAGGATCGAAACCTGACTCTCCTGTACGCCCCCTGTTCCCAAGGTTGTTCCTCGCGCGTAGCCTCATATTTCACGAGCCACCTTCTGAGGGATCATCAATCATGTTATCAAATACAATACTTATCCCCGTTGCTTTGAACCCCGTTCACACTCTTTTTCAGGCATCGAACGATTGTCTATCCGCTTGGAACTCCTTATTGTACCTTCTTACCTTACTCTCGATTTGTTCAACTCGAGAGATACTCATCTATTCATTGGCGGGAAAACCCCAGACGATTACCCCTTAAGCATTCTGTTGTAGCCGAGCTACCCCTTACCTATTCGTAAGCATGAAGGAACCCTCGAAGAAAGGATGACGACTTCACCATGATGGCCTGAAGCAGAGAAATGAAGACCTCGACGTAGTGGACCGACCTCTTCGACGAGAGTAACCAAGACCAGGAAGGATCATTAGAATTTCGTAACCTAGTCTTTCCCCTTACTCCCCTCTTAAATCTCGGGACGAGATTTCTTGTAGTGGAGGAGAATTGTGACGCCCGGATAATCAAGCTACAGTAATCCCCTACTAATGATGACACGTCACCTTTGTCACTTTAGTTAACCTCGGGTTAATTCGAAACCGTTTCAAATTTAAATCCTAAATCAATCAAACTACAAAAGTTTTCAAAATATTAAACTAAAATATTCGAGCTGTGCCAAAAATGGCATATGTAATTATAGTGCAGTAAACACATTTTTATAAAATGCCTAAATACTTTTAAATGAACTAAAACAGAAAACAAATAATAAAAGAAAATACAAAAGAGAAAAAAGGAAAAAAACCCCCGGGGCTCGCCCAAGAAGCCACCGCCCTGGCCACGACCGCCAGCCGCCCAGCTCCCCTTGGCCAAACCGGCCTCCCCATAGCCCCCTGGACACAGAAACCCTAACCCACTCCCCACACTCCCCACTCCCCGATCCCCTTTTGGATCGGGGCTTGACCGCGCCCACGACGCGCGACGCCAGGGCCCCACTCCCCCATCGCCTCGACCCCGAGGCCGCGCCCCATCGCTTGTCGTCGCCCGGAGCCACCGCCCGGCGTCGCCCGTCACCATCCCCCTCGCCGGATGCCTCCTCACCTCAGCCCGAACCGCGCGCGCCCGCCCGCTCGACCGCGTCGCCCTCGACGCCGTCGCCACCACCACGATTCCGCCGTCGTCGGCGCCGTTGCCGCCGTCCTCGTCCTCCTCCCGAGTCGCTCCCTCGCGCCCGTTGCCCAGACCCTACTCCCCACGTGGCGCCCCTTCCTTCCCCTTTTCCCGCGGTCACCGCCCAGCGCCAAATCACGCCGTAGCTCCGCTCACAGCGGTCCCGCTCCTCCTCCGCATCTTGCCTTCACTTTTCGCGCGCGCATACCAAGTCGACCCGCGCCCGCCGTGGCCGCGTCCCGGCTCCCTTCGCCTCCCTACCCGTGAGCCGCGCCGTAGAGGCCCCGGCCTCCCATCCCCGGCCACCTCCGGCTTCCAGTGGCTACTGGCGCCACTCGGGGCATCGGCCAGCCTCGCCTCCCCCCGCGTGTTGGGCGCCTGGGTGCGCCCCGCCCCCGCGCCCGCTGCTCTTTACGCCCGCCCCGCTAAGGCCATTTGGGCCTATGACACGGGGGGCCGCCCCCAAAACGAATTAAAAGAAATGTTTTTTATAATAATAATAATAATATTAAATTATTTAATTAATTAGTAAGTTAATTAGTTAACATAATTAGCTCAGTTAACTACCTAATTAACTTAATCTGCTAATTAACTACCTAATCTATTAGTTAGGTCTATGACAGAACGACCCCACCTGTCAGTTTGACTGGTCAACAGGTCAACGTTGACTGCTGACATCACCTTTACGACATGATGATGCAGTATTTCCTTTTTATTAATAAATTCAGAATAGTGTTTAAATCTTTGAAAAATCATAGTAAATTAACTGTAACTCGGATCGAAAAACTTTGTACATGAAAGTTGCTCAGAACGACGAGACGATTCCAAATACGCAACCCGTTCGTCCGCCACACACACCTATCATATCAAACTCGCAACTTTTCCCCTCCGGCTCCTCTGCCTGAAAACACGAAACACCGGGGATACTTTCCCGGATGTTTCCCCCCTTCACCGGTATCACCTATCCCTGCGTTAGATTACCTCTAGCACCGCATTTGTCATGTTATGCTTTGATTGCTCTGTTATTTATTATGTTCCCCTCCGTTACTTTTTCCGGTAGACTCCGAGACCGATGCTGATGCCCCTGTGGTTGACTACGTCACCGACGACCCCTCCTTGTCTGAGCAACCAGGCAAGCCCCACCCTTGATCACCAGATATTGCCTACTCTCCTCTATACTGCTTGCATTAGAGTAGTATATCATGTTACTGCTTTCCGTTATTCCTATCCTGATGCATAGCCTGTCCTTGCTACTACTGTTGTTACCTTTACCTGCAATCCTACTTGCCTAGTATAGGATGCTAGTATTTCCATCTATGGCCCTACATTCTTGTCCGTCTGCTGTGCTATACTATTGGGCCGTGATCACTCGGGAGGTGATCATGGGTATATACTATATACTTATACATGATACATGTGGTGACTAAAGTCGGGTCGGCTTGTGGAGCACCCGTTGACTTTCTTCCCCCCTCAATTCTTCTAAGTATTTCATCCAATGTTTATTTCGTGGCATTTTCAACGTAGCGTAACTTTGCATCTGTAGATCCATTTTGCGCGTATAATATATCAAAATGTTAGTCTCGAAGTGTAGATCATTTAATGTTAGATCTCGAAATGTTTCTGGCAGATTGTTTACATGTTATTCAATTTTGCCAAGGTTGTTGTGGTTGATCCATGTATGCTATGATATTGTTCTTGCCATGTATATCTTCTATGCCATGTCTTCTTGATGTAAGTATGCTTAGTTTATCATATAAGGCTCTGTAGTGAGTGCATTGAGCTTGTAAACATGCCTACTTGTTATCAGTTTTGACATGTCATGTTGCTGAATCATAACGAAACTTTCAATATTGACATGGGTGTTACTATATTTTATGATCCTTTTTGGCTTATGGTCGATAAGGGACTTTTGTTCTATGCATTGAGTAGATTCATTCCATGCCTTGTTTTTCTATTATAAGTTCCTGTAGCATGTAGTTTTGTTGCTCTGAACATTGCAACTTTGATGCTGTTTTGCCATGTCGACTGATATTTTGTGCACTTTTGCCATGCTTGTTTGAACCTGTTATGATGTGATTTAGCCGTAGCTCAGTGCTCATCTTTTGTCAAGCATCTTGTGTAGATCACTGACATATACTTTGTTGGTACGTTTGGGTGCAGTAGCTTAATTTCTTGTTGCTTGCTAAGTGGCATCATCTTTGTTAATGGCAGATTTGTGCCATTCTTGTTTTGCTTGTCATTTGCAAACCGTGCATCCGATTCCGTGATCTTTATATCGATTTCAACGAAATCATCTCATCTTTCAGTGGCATGCTTGGTTTGCCAAGTTGATGCCTGGTTCATCATTACCTTCCGGGCGCATATAAGCATTGCATATCACATCTCGCATATCATGTCATGTTTTGCATCATGTTGATTGTGCATTGCACCGTGATTTATTGTGGTTCCTTTGTTTGTGTTTTTGCTTTGGGTAGAGGCGGAGGCGAGTGCGTGAGCGAGGAACCTGTTGAGAATGCTTACGAGGATCAAGCTTTCGACAACTCGAGAACATTGCGAGCAAGATGACCATACCCTCGAAATCACTTCTATCTTTGCTATGCTAGTTGCTCGCTCTTTTGCTATGCCTATGCTACGATGCCTATCACTTGCTATATCATGCCACCCATATTACCATGTCAGCCCTAACCATCCTTTCCTAGCAAACCGTTGATTGGCTATGTTACCGCTTTGCTCAGCCCTCTTATAGCGTTGATAGTTGCGGTGAAGTGAAGTTTGTTCCTTGTTGGAACTGGAGCTGTTGTTCCTTATTGGAACATGTTTACTTGTTGGGGATATCACAATATATATCTGCTTAATTAATGCATCTATATACTTGGTAAAGGGTGGAAGGCTCGGCCTTATGCCCGGTGTTTTGTTCCACTCTTGCCACCCTAGTTTCCGTCATACGGTGTTATGTTCCTTGATTTCGCGTTCCTTACGGTTGGGTGATTTATGGGACCCCTTGACAGTTCGCTTTGAATAAGACTCGTCCAGCAAGGCCCAACTTTGGTTTTACCATTTGCCACCTAAGCCTTTTTCCCCGGGTTTCGCGAGCCCGAGGGTCATCTTTATTTTAACCCCGGACGGTGCTCCTTGAGTGCTGGCTCAACCGAAACGCTGCAAGGGCCACCAGAAACTTCGAGGCTTGGTTTTACTCGTAGCCTGTCTCATCCGGATGTGCCACGAGAGCGAGATATGTGCAGCTCCTATCGGGATTTGTCGCACTGTCGGGTGGCTTTGCTGGTCTTGTTTTATTGCTGTCGAAATGTCTTGTAGTCCGGGATTCGAGATTGATCGGGTCTTCCGGTAGAAGAATATCCTTCGTTGACCGTGAGAGCTTATAATGGGCTAAGTTGGGACACCCTGCAGGTATTATCTTTCAAAGCCGTGCCAGCGGTTATGAGGCAGATGGGAATTTGTTAATGTCCGGTTGTAGAAAACCGAAGTTGACCTCAAACAAAATACACATCAACCGCGTGTGTAACCGTGATGGTCTCTTCTCGGAGTCCGGAAGTGAACACGGTGTTGGAGTTATGTCTGACGTAAGTAGTTCAGGATCACTTCTTGATCGCTACTAGTTTCACGACCGTGCTTTTCTCCTCTTCTCGCTCTCTTTTACGAATGTAGCCACCATATATGCTAGTCGCTTGCAGCAGCTCCACTTTACAACTCTGTCCTTCCTATAAGCTTAAATAGTCTTGATCTCGCGGGTGTGAGATTGCTGAGTCCCTGTGACTCACAGATTCTACCAAAACAGTTGCAGGTGTCGATGATGCGGTCAGGTGGCGAACCGAGCTCAAGTGGGAGTTCAACGAGGCGTCGTCGTTACTATGTGTCTTTTCACGATGATCGTAGTGGTGCCCAGTTGGGACGATCGGGGATCTGTGTAGCATTTGGGGTATCTTCTTTTATTTTGGTTCCGTAGTCGGACCTTGAGTGTACTCTGAATGATGGATGTTTATTTATGTATTGTGTGAAGTGGCGAATTGTAAGCCAACTATGATCTCTTTCCCTTATGTATTACATGGGTTGTGTGAAGATTACCTCACTTGCGACATTGCTTTCAATGCGTTTATGCCTCTAAGTCGTGCCTCGACACGTGGGAGATATAGCCGCATCGAGGCGTTACAAGTTGGTAATCGAGCCTTCCCGACTTAGGAGCCCCTACTTGATTGTTTTTGGCGTTGTTGAGTCTAGAATGGAAAATGTTTTGAGTCTTAGGATTATATATATCGAGAGTAGGATTCTTTTTACTCCCCAGTCCCTTAAATCGCTCTGTGAGGTCTCTGACGTAGAGTTTTGACTCTTCTCTCCTCAAATTTCACTAAAAATTTTTTAGGATCACGTGGGTATCTTGGGATCGTTCCGATGGTTTTGTGGCGAGAACATTGTTCTTGGTGCCTCGACATTTAGGGGTTGTGGCGGTGTCGGGGAGTTGAGCTCCGAGG
This sequence comes from Aegilops longissima, assembly GCA_021605205.1. NCBI lineage: Eukaryota > Viridiplantae > Streptophyta > Magnoliopsida > Poales > Poaceae > Aegilops > Aegilops longissima. Next base: position 42,111,634 of record CM038680.1, on the reverse strand, counting down.
TGTTGTCGTCACAATTTTATCGTTGCGATTCTGGAATACCGAGTTTTACCGACATCGAGATCTCTTTTGTGCAGTTGTTGGTGAGATAACCCGATAACCCGATCTTGAGGCGAGCTCGGGAGTATTGCCATGACTTGTATAACGGATGTTTTTGAAGGTCGAGGTACACGATTTCGAGGATTTCTTGGTTATGTGTTGACGGATGGATACATTTGGATCTAGGTATTGTTAGTTGGGTGATATATTTTGTGTCCCTGTATCCCCAACACCAGATTGCATAACCGAAAGTTTGGGAGTTTATAGGTGGGAATTCTAGTAGCTTACAGGATATCTTTCCGACGGATGTATGATTTGAGATTGGGGTTCAACGTCTAGTGGTCCGCCCATTCACGGTCGATTCTGATTGGTCGCGAGGCGTCTTAAAGAATCCTTGGCTATGCTGATTCGGGGACGTCTTGTTTGTCATTCGTGACGTCCGCTATACGTCGTGTCCGTGTGGGCCCCACCACGAACACTTTGGGCGAAATCTCTATCATGTGTTTGTTCTGGCTCATTCTAGAAGCCAATCTTTTGTTTTCAGTTGTGATATTCGATTTGTTTCTAAGATAGATGTTGTTTCCATATCTTTATCTAAGTGGCTTCTCACCTTAATGGACGTGTGATGATTAACTTTGGAATTCATTCGTTCATCCTTGTTTGAATGTTTATTGTGAAGACTATATGTTGCAATTTCTATCGGTTGATTCTACTTATCTTTTTGTCTATCAAAGGACTAACGGATGTCACCCTCTTCAGGATGGCTCCGCCAACGCGTCTGAATCCGGATCGCAATGATGGGGATCAGCCGAACCCTCCACCTCCACCTCCGCCTCTAGAGGCCTGGCAAGCTATCATGGCAGCCACCAATGCCAATGCTCAGATGATTTTGCAGCTCTTGCAAGAACATACTCAGGGGCAAGGCAATCAAGGAAATCAATGTCAAGGCAACAATCAGCCGCACTTTGCTACTCTCAGTCAGTTCCTCGCTAATCAGCCGAAGTCTTTCGGTTTACGTAGTCGAGGCCACAGACGCCGACGATTGGTTAGTGGACATCTGCAAGCATTTTGATTGTAGCAATGTCGGACACGAGGACTTTGTCAAGTTTGCATCGTTTCAACTCAAGGACCAAGCTGCTGAGTGGTACCGGCAATACAAAGATTCGAGAGGAGGTCGTGTCATTACAGGATGAGTTCGCCGAGATTTGAGCTCACCACATTCCGAAAGTGTTGTTGAGAGCAAGCGTGAGGAGTTCCGCAATCTCAAGCAAGGCAACATGTCTGTCTATCAATACAATATCCAGTTCGAAGCTTCGCTTCGTTTTGCTAAGCAAGGCGTCCACGATGAAAAGAGTATGATCTATCAATTCAGAGGTGGTCCGAGAGAAGATCTGCAATTAGCTCTTGTGCTTTTGAGCGAGAAAAGTATGATGAATTCTACAACATGGCATCAAGCAAGAAGCTGCCCAGCTCAAATGTGAGGCTTCTAAGAAGAGAATCGGGGATGCAGTTCAGTCTTCTTCTTCCTCTCAAGTGGCAGCTAAGCAGCGAAGTTCTACCTTCCTCCTCCTCCGTTCCGTCAGCCTTATCAGCAGAAGAACTCAGGTGGCCGTGGATCTTCCCACCCACCCAACCCAGCTATCGAACAAGTCTAATTCTCAAGCTCCAAGGTCAAGTGCTCCTTACCACCGTCCGCTCTACGAGGTGACTTGCAACAAATGTCGTGAAAGGTCACTATGCGAACAAGTGCTTCAACCAGAGGCGCCTTCCGCCTCCTCCTCCTGTGAAATCTTCCAGCAATGCAGTGGTCAAGCATAATCCCAAGTCTGCAAAGGTCAATATGATGAATGCAGCTCAAGCAGAGGAATCTTCTGATGTGATAATGGGTAATCTCTCAGTTAATGATATTCCTGCAAAAGTCTTATTTGATACTGGTGCATCGCATTCTTTCATGTCATATCCTTTTGCATCGAAGCACAATTTTGATACAGAGGCATTACCTAAAGCTATGCAAGTTATTTCTCCGGCTAAGCGTTTGAGATCTACCATGTTGGTTCCAAATGTCGGTATCAAGATGGGCGATTATAGATTTCTGGCTAAACCAATTGTTCTCGGTGACTCGGATATTGATCTTATTCTCGGAATGGACTGGCTTTCTCAGCACAAAGCTCAGCTTGATTGTGCTGCCAGGGAAATTCAATTGACTCACTCTTCTAATGATGTGATCATCTATGCGCTTTCGTGATGAAACCATTCGGTTGTTTTCTCTCAATGAGAAGGGCGAATTGGATGCTATCTCTCGATTCGATCGTTTGTGAGTACCAAGATGTCTTTCGGAAGAGCTTCGGGTATGCCTCCTCATCGGCCGATTGAATTAGTTATCGATCTTGAGCACCGCATCGAACCCGTTTGCAAGCGTCCATACAAGCTTGGACCTGATGAGCTAAAGGAATTGAAGAAGCAGCTCGATGAACAAGAGCGTCTGGGTTTGATCGGACCGAGTTCATCTCCTTGGGGTTGTGGTGTTCTTTTGTCCAAAGAAGGATGGCACGGACCGACTTTGCGTCGATTACCGTCCATTGAATAAGAAGACAATCAAGAACAAGTATCCACTTCCCAACATCAATGAGCTTTTCGAGCAACTCAAAGGTGCTAAAGTGTTCTCCAAGCTTGACCTTCGTATGGGTTATCATCAGATTCGCATTCGTGAACAAGATATTCCCAAGACAGACATTCGAACAAGCTTTGGTTCTTATGAATATCTGTCATGTCCTTCGCCTTGTCAATGCTCCTCCAACTTTCTCTCGGATGATGAACTTCATATTCAACCCCTACACCAATGAATTCGTCTTGGTCTATCTTGATGATATTTTGGTCTTCTCCAAGAATAAGAAGGATCATGCCAAACATTTGCGATTGGTGCTAGACAAGCTCAGAGAGCATCAATTCTATCTGAAGTTCTCCAAATGTGAATTTTGGCTTGATGAAGTGCTTTATCTTGGTCATATCATCTCCGCCAAGGGCATCGCTGTTAATCCGAGAAGGTGTCCGCAATTGTGAATTGGGAACCTCCTCGAGAATGTCAAGCAGCTCCATGATTTTCTTGGTCTTGCAAGCTATTGCGAAGATTCGTTGAGAACTTCTCCAAGATTGCAAAGCCTCTTTCCAACCTCATCCGAAGCATGTGAAGTATGTCGGTCTCCCGAGTGTGACGTTGCTTTCAATACTCTCAAAGAGAAACTCGTCACAGCTCTGTCTTGACTCCTCTGATGAATCCAAGCCATTTGAAGTTTTACGTGATGCTTCTCTTCAAGGTATCGGTGCTGTGTTAATGCAAGCGAGAGAGTTGTGGCTTATACCTCTCGCCAGATTGAAGCCCAACGAGAAGAACTACCCCACTCACGATCTTGAGTTGGCGGCGATTGTCCATGCATTGATAACATGGAGACATCTCTTGTTGGGAAGGAAAGTGGACATTTTCACCGATCACAAGAGTCTCAAGTATATCTTCACTCAACCCAACCTCAACCTCGAGCAGACTCGATGGGTGAAATGATTCAAGAGTACATCCCAAGTATTGAATATACTCGGGCAAGGCCAATGTCATTGCAGATGCTTTGAGCAGGAAGGCTTCTTTGCAGCAGTCTAATCCTCAAGCCCTTCACCGGATCTCTGTGAAGCTTTCCAAGCTGAATCTTCAAGTTGTTCCTCAAGGCTTTCTTGCCAACCTCATAGTCTCTCCTACTTTGGAAGATCAGATTCGTGAGGCTCAACTTCTGGATGCCATGGTGAAAAAGGTGAAGCGTGGTATCGACAAGGGCATTTCAAGTACAAGTGCTTCCACGTTGATGACAAAGATACTCTTTTCTTTGAGGACGGATTGTGGTTCCTAAGGGTGATCGAGAAAAGTCATTATGAGCGAGGCTCACAATTCGCTTCTATCCATTCATCCGGAAATGCGAAGATGTACCAGGATCTCAAGCAGTCATATTGGTGGACTCGAATGAAGCGAGAAATTGCTCAATTCGTGAACGAATGTGATGTCTGCAGAAGAGTGAAAGCAGAACACCAAAGACCAGCTGGTCTCCTTCAACCTCTTGCTATTCCAGAATGGAAGTTTGATCATATTGAGATGGACTTCGTGACTGGATTTCCAAAGTCCAAGCGTGGAAATGATGCTATCTTCGTTGTCATTGACAAGCTTACTAAAGTGGCTCATTTTCTTCCTATCAAAGAATCTATCACAGCAGCTCGGTTGGCGAGCTATACACCTCCGGATTGTCTCCTTGCGGCATTCCACAAGTGATCTCTTGGACCGTGGCAGCATCTTTACCTCCAAGTTCTGAGATTCTTTTCAAAAGGCCATGGGCACCAACATTCGTTTCAGCACAGCTTTCCATCCTCAAACAAGTGGCCAAGTTGAGCGAGTAAATCAAATCCTGGAAGATATGCTCGGGCTTGTGTCATTTCTTTCGGTATGAAGTGGGAAGATTGTCTTCCATATGCCGAGTTCTCCTACAACAACAGCTTCCAAGCGAGTTGGGCAAGGCCCCATTCGAAATTCTCTATGGCGAGAAAGTGCGTACTCCTCTCAATTGGTGCGAGACAGGTGAGCGCCAACTTCTTGGCAATGACTTGATCGAAGTAGAAGAAATGTGCAAAGTCATTCGTGAGAATCTCAAAGCCGCGATCGCGCGGAAGAGCTATTATGATGATAAGCACCGTGATGTGGCTTTTGAAATCGGAGACCATGTCTACCTCCGCGTCTCTCAATGAAAGGCACTCGCCGCCCGGTATCAAAGGGAAGCTTGCCCCTAGATACGTGGGTCCTTTCAAGATCATTGGAAAAAGGCGATCTAGCCTATCAACTTGAGCTTCCATCCAACTTTGCAAGCGCACGATGTGTTTCATGTGTCACAACCGCAAGTGCTTCAAAACTCCTGAGCGCACTATCAACTTGAAGAAATTGACCTTCAAGAAGATCTCTCTTATCATGAGCACCCGTTGCTATTCTTGAAGAAACCGGCGCAAGACTCGCAACAAGTCAATCAAATTCCTGAAAGTGAAGTGGTCACACCATTCCGACCGAGAAGCCACACGGGGCGCGAGGATCACCTCCGTTCGAATATCCGGAGTTCTTTCAGTCCTAGATCTCGGGGCGAGATCCTCTTGTAGTGGTGGAGTGTTGTAACACCCGGAAGTAACTTTCCATATTTGTAACTCCAACTCTTGCCATTTTCGGCATTGTGATATGATATTCCCTTCGTGGTTGGGTTTTCTCCTTTTGCATTTTGTCCATGTCATGCATTTTTATCATGTCATCATGTGCATCGCATTTGCATACGTGTTCGTCTAATGATTCGAGCATTTTCCGTTGTCCGTTTTGCAATCCGGCACTCCTATCTCCCCGCGGCCCTTTTACGCTTTTTCCGTGTGCGGTACTAAACCTTCTCGGAATGGACGAGGTTTGTCTAGTGGCCTTGGTATACCACCCGTAGACCACCGGTCAAGTTTCGGTCATTTGGAGCTCGTTTGGTACTCCAACGGTTAACCGTGACTCTCGCAAAGGCCTCTTTTAAGTTGCAGCCCAACACCCTTCAAAACAGCCCAATAACCCATCTAAGTTACTTCCATGCTCTCCGTCGTTCGATCACGATCGTGTGGAAAACTACACCTCATTTGGACTCTCCTAGCTCCCTCTATGCCTATTTAAACACCTCCCCGTCTAAATCCGGGTCTTCTTCCCGAAACCCTACAAATTTCGTCCCGCGCCACGGGACGCCACGCCGCCGCCGGACGAACGAAAATCGCCGCCGCCCTCGCCCAATCCATGCGCGCCACCTGTCCAGCGCGCCGCCCTTTCGAAGCGCGCTGCCCGCTGGCCAAGCGGGCTCGCTTCGACCAGCGCGCCGCGCGCCGCCGCCCGACGCCGCCCGCCGCCCTTGCGGTGCTTTCGCCGGCCGGCCGCCGCCGCGCCGCTCGGTCGACCTCCGCCTCCACGCCGCCGCCCGGCGCCGCCGCGCCGCCATCGCGCGCCGCCTCGGCCGCCCGGCCTCCGCCCGGCTCCGCCTTTTCGCCACCGATCGCCGCTTTCATCGCCGCGCGGCGCCCTCTCCTCCTCGCCAAGGGATCCGGTGAGCCAGCGCCGCGCCGCCGCCGTCGCCGATCGGATCGGCCCGATCGGATCCCGATCCTCCCGTTGACTTTCTTCCCCCCTCAATTCTTCTAAGTATTTCATCCAATGTTTATTTCGTGGCATTTTCAACGTAGCGTAACTTTGCATCTGTAGATCCATTTTGCGTGTATAATATATCAAAATGTTCGTCTCGAAGTGTAGATCATTTAATGTTCGTCTCGAAATGTTTCCTGGCAGATTGTTTACATGTTATTCAATTTTGCCAAGGTTGTTGTGGTTGATCCATGTATGCTATGATATTGTTCTTGCCATGTATATCTTCTATGCCATGTCTTCTTGATGTAAGTATGCTTAGTTTATCATATAAGGCTCTGTAGTGAGTGCATTTTGCTTGTAAACATGCCTACTTGTTATCAGTTTTTGACATGTCATGTTGCTGAATCTGTTAACGGAACTTTCAATATTGACATGGGTGTTACTATATTTTATGATCCTTTTTGGCTTATGGTCAGTAAGGGACTTTTGTTCTATGCATTGAGTAGATTCATGCCATGCCTTGTTTTTCTATTATAAGTTCCTGTAGCATGTAGTTTTGTTGCTCTGAACATTGCAACCTGATGCTGTTTTTGCCATGTCCAGCCTGATATTTTGTGCACTTTTGCCATGCTTGTTTGAACCTGTTATGATGTGATTTAGCCGTAGCTCAGTGCTCATCTTTTGTCAAGCATCTTGTGTAGATCACTGACATATACTTTGTTGGTACGTTTGGGTGCAGTAGCTTAATTTCTTGTTGCTTGCTAAGTGGCATCATGCTGTTAATGGCAGATTTGTGCCATTCTTGTTTTGCTTGTCATTTGCAAACCGTGCATCCGATTCCGGTGATCTTTATATCGATTTCAACCGAAATCATCTCATCTTTCCAGTGGCATTCTTGGTTTGCCAAGTTGATGCCTGGTTCATCATTTACCTTCCGGAGCGCACATAAGCATTGCATATCACATCTCGCATATCATGTCATGTTTTGCATCATGTTGATTGTGCATTGCACCGTGATTTATTGTGGTTCCTTTGTTTGTGTTTTTGCTTTGGGTAGAGCCGGAGACGAGTACGTGAACGAGGAACCTGTTGAGAACGCTTACGAGGATCAAGCTTTCGACAACTCTGAGAACATTGCGGGCAAGATGACCATACCCTCGAAATCACTTCTATCTTTGCTATGCTAGTTGCTCGCTCTTTTGCTATGCCTATGCTACGATGCCTATCACTTGCTATATCATGCCACCCATATTACCATGTCAGCCCCTAACCATCCTTTCCTAGCAAACCGTTGATTGGCTATGTTACCGCTTTGCTCAGCCCCTCTTATAGCGTTGATAGTTGCAGGTGAAGCTGAAGTTTGTTCCTTGTTGGAACCTGGAGCTGTTGTTCCTTATTGGAACATGTTTACTTGTTGGGGATATCACAATATATATCTGCTATAATTAATGCATCTATATACTTGGTAAAGGGTGGAAGGCTCGGCCTTATGCCTGGTGTTTTGTTCCACTCTTGCCACCCTAGTTTCCGTCATACCGGTGTTATGTTCCTTGATTTCGCGTTCCTTACACGGTTGGGTGATTTATGGGACCCCCTTGACAGTTCACTTTGAATAAGACTCGTCCAGCAAGGCCCAACTTTGGTTTTACCATTTGCCACCTAAGCCTTTTTCCCCCGGGTTTTCGCGAGCCCGAGGGTCATCTTTATTTTAACCCCGGACGGTGCTCCTTCGAGTGCTGGCCCGAACCGAAGCGCTTCATGGGCCACCACGGGAAACTCGAGGCTTGGTTTCACTCGTAGCCTGTCTCATCCGGATGTGCCACGAGAACGAGATATGTGCAGCTCCTATCGGGATTTGTCGCACAATCGGGTGGCTTTGCTGGTCTTATTTTATTCTTTGTCGAAATGTCTTGTAGTCCGGGATTCGAGATTGATCGGGTCTTCGGTAGAAGGAATATCCTTCGTTGACCGTGAGAGCTTATAATGGGCTAAGTTGGGACACCCCTGCAGGGTATTATCTTTCGAAAGCCGTGCCCGCGGTTATGAGGCAGATGGGAATTTGTTAATGTCCGGTTGTAGAAAACCGAAGTTGACCTCAAACAAAATACACATCAACGCGTGTGTAACCGTGATGGTCTCTTCTCGGTAGTCCGGAAGTGAACACGGTGTTGGAGTTATGTCTGACGTAAGTAGTTCAGGATCACTTCTTGATCTCTACTAGTTTCACGACCGTGCTTTGCTCCTCTTCTCGCTCTCTTTTACGAATGTAGCCACCATATATGCTAGTCGCTTGCAGCAGCTCCACTTTACAACTCTGTCCTTCCTATAAGCTTAAATAGTCTTGATCTCGCGGGTGTGAGATTGCTGAGTCCCTGTGACTCACAAATTCTACCAAAACAGTTGCAGGTGTCGATGATGCCAGTGCAGGTGACGCAACCGAGCTCAAGTGGGAGTTCAACGAGGAACGTGGTCGTTACTATGTGTCTTTTCCTGATGATCAGTAGTGGTGCCTAGTTGGGACGATCGGGGATCTGTGTAGCATTTGGGGTATCTTCTTTTATTTTGGTTCCGTAGTCGGACCTTGAGTGTACTCTGAATGATGGATGTTTATTTATGTATTGTGTGAAGTGGCGACTGTAAGCCAACTATGTATCTCTTTCCCTTATGTATTACATGGGTTGTGTGAAGATTACCTCACTTGCGACATTGCTTTCAATGCGGTTATGCCTCTAAGTCATGCCTCGATACGTGGGAGATATAGCCGCATCGAGGGCGTTACAAGAAGAATAACAAAGAGATCCGAACAAAGGTAACTGAAGCTCACCATCGCAGAACTTGGATCTGCTCCTCCTCGTGCTCCTCCTCTACCCTGCGTCCTCCAACCAATCCCATCGGTCAAAGTTCATCAGTACAACACGAGCACCTGATGAAGTGAGGTAGAAGTAGAACTGAACCCTTACAGATCTCGGAGGAAGACGGCTGGACGAGGAAGGTAACGTATGGGCTGCTGCGGCGTCGGCGGCCGAGGAGAAGCGCCCGCCCGGTGCCTCTCCCTGACGTACGGCCACCGCGCCGCACCAGAGAGATTCGGCAGCCGCTTGCATCAAGGTCCCCCTGGATCATCCTAGCATCCCATGGCTGCAGCCTGGCAACAACAGAAACCATCACGATCCACAAAGCTAAGAAGAACATCAATGGTAAATGGACCATTACCACCTCGTGCTCCTCCTCCTGATCTGCTGGCTGCTCCTCTGCTCCCCGTCTACCCTATGACACTATGTCCGATCAATCCGATCGATCAAAGTTACTCAGTGCAGCACGCGGAGGTTACTCAGTGCAGCACACGAAGAAATGAGACGGAATACTTAGAGATCTATCATCTATGAGGAAGAAGGCTGGACGAGGAGGTGTTGACGGCGGCGGCGACGGCCGAGGAGAAGCACCCGGCGACCCTGTGACGCCTCCCGGCCAGGCGGCCACCATGCTCCGCCGCGGCGCCGACCGCCGGGTTCCAAGCGCGTAGCCCAGCCACCAGGCCCTCGCCACCGCCAACTCGGGATCCGGCGGGAGGGAGGCCGTGCCTAGATGGAATTCTAGCGGGACGGAAGGGATCGCATCGAATTGAATTGGAGATTTGGGGTCTTGGCCGGCCTCGTGGGTATAGATGGCTGCTCCGAATTGTAACTGCCGCGCGAGTGAATGGGAAGGCAAGGCTGGCAATTTGAATAAATTTGGTCGGTAGGCGGTGGCTTTTATCTAGCACAATTTATCACGCAGTGAATTAATAGACAAGTAATAAATGTACTATTAATAGAAGATTTGCACCCATATATTTTCGAAGAAAAGATTTGCATCCATATATTTTCGAAAATATATGAACGTAAGGGTTGGGGAGCGCTACGCGTCTACCGGTAGACGTCTAGTAAACATCAACCACCTCGATAGCCGTCGGATCTCCGCGCGCGAGCCGTCCGATCTAAGTCCTCGCACGCGCCTCGTCGCCTTCCCGACACACTAATTCCTGAAACAACAAACCAGTTGCAGAAACAACGGCCACCTTGCAGAAAACAATCCTGAAACAATGATCGCGTTGCAGAAACAATTCCTGAAACAACGGCCGTGTTGCAGAAGCAATTCTTGAAACAACGGTTGCGTTGCAGAAACAACTACCATGTTGCAAAAATTTGGAGATTGCAGAAACAATTCCTGAAACAACAGCCGTGTTGCAGAAACAATTCCTGAAACAACGGCTGCGACTGCTTCGCCGCCGGTAACGAGGACCTTCAGCGGGCTCGTGCCGCGGCAGAGGCGGCGAGGTGAACGCGCATCATCCGCCAGGGATGACTACACCGTGGTCCCAACCTCAAGTTCACCGACCGCTCGGGCCCGACCAGCCATGTCGTTCCGCCGTGGTCGGGTGCCCACAACCAGCGGAATTATGTCGTTGCCGTCGCCTTCTCTCGCTCCTCCCTTCTGAGCTTGAAGGCTGGATGGTTTTGGGGAAGAAAGGAAGAAGGCAAGATGTGGCTGGAAGTAATCAGACGAGAAGATAAGGCTGCACAACACGTGAAGCGGTGCGCTAGTCCACCGAAACACATGTCGTCCGTGGGACACGGCGGGTGAGCCAGAGAAAATCTGCCCATGGATGTTGAGCGTTTTCCATATTGTAATGGCGCAATATTTAGTTTTTATCTATCACAATTAATCACAGGTGGATTAATAGGCAAGCAATAAATGTACTACTAGAAATATTCAAAAGTAAAATAAAAATTAAATGTACTACTAACAATATTTCCATCCGTATATCTCTAAAAAAAGATTTGCAACATATGTTGTGTGAGTAATGGTGTACCATTTGGCATGAGCAGTTAGCTATCTTAAACCAACGAATCAACAATAGTGTATGAGTAGTGATGCAATATTTTTGGATCCGATGGATTTGGATCATTCTTGTTCTCCATCGTCGATGTTGTCGTCCCACCTCGTTTGAGGCTATTTTGGCTCTGTAACCTGTGTGGTCACATCGTCGATGGACGATCCAACAAAGTCGTGGCTTAGGCAGCAAGATGCTAAGGGGGCTGTGCAGAATCTTAGAGAGGGAGGCACATGATCTCACTCGACACCGGAGGAATTGGACAAAAGGGCCGTGGTGGAGTTCGTGGTGTCATTGGCATCCGGTCGGGCGGAAGTTGTGCTCAGCGTCCAAATATTGAGGCAAGTCTTGATTCGAGCGCCCTACGAAAATTATGGCAATGGAGTGATGGATGACGACTTTGCTAGAATGCCTTTTTGGTCCATATAGCCATAGGGTTATATATTATGGTGAGCAAGGCTAGCGCTGGGCTCCGGGCCTGCTTCGTTGCTACAGTGATGTACAGTGCTATAGCATATGATTATGAAGGCTACTCCTACCATGACCCGAGCCCAGGCCCACCAGGCTTGGCGTGTAGCCTCCGCCACTGATGTTTGGCTCGATATGACAACTATTCTAGAGTTATTCTAACACCACAAATTTCCTCATGGAGTATTAGACTAAAAATCTAGGCGAGGAAAGTTGTAAGGGTTTATTTCAAAAATTGCTACATAATAAGAGAAGACAAGTGTTTACTATTTCAAGCATGAGGACTTTAAAATTTGAACTAAAATGGAAAAAGGAACTCCTAGTTGCTTAAAAGAAAGTGCGGAGAAAAAAACCACTAACTTAAATGCCCTATGGTTAAAATCGAACCCGCAAACTCCTAGTTGGTAATAAGTAGCCTTAACCAACGATAATCTAAGTTGTGTATATTCTAGTCAAGATGGCAAGGATCTGTGTGATCCTTGAAGAATCATTCCATGTACTATAATATGATATTCATTACTCAGCCCACGTTAGCTCGTGTGGCCGCGCTTCAAGTAAGACTGGCATTCTACCTATCTTGGTAGCAAAGAGAAAGGTTTTCTACGGTGCAAGTTTTCATATGACATGGAAACATGGGTACAAGTTTCAGTTCGCACCTGCTAAAAAACAGCAATTCTGACCCGATGTAGCACGTCGTGGAAGTGGGGGGGGCATCTTTCATTTCCTCCGCTCCCATCCTATGCGGTATCATGCTCAATATATGCTAGGCTAGTTGCGTATGCCCAAGCACAAATCGCGTCGTGCATGACTTCAGGCTTTACAATGAGGAATCGAATAAAGAACTACAACTAGGAAAGAACTCTTGTATTCGATGAATGTAAATCTGAATTGAAAATCGACAATATTCTCTACAAAAAGGTGTAATCTCTCTTGATGTGTTGCTTCTTTATTTCTAGAGCATCTGGAGGGTCAAGGGCCCACTGGTTCAATAGCAATGAAACCTAAACATCCAAGAGAGCTCACTTGAAAATAAAAACAACAAAAGCAACGGCTAAAAGGGAGCGGAATCATCCACATTGTGCACAGGTATAGAGTAAATGAAGCCTAAGCTACCAAATCAGCTGATCGTAGCCCTCATCCACCCCGTGGTTCTCCAAAATCGTCATCGTTAACTATATACTCTTGATATTTGATTTCTCCATAGGTGGGTGGTTTGGCAAACCCGCCACCTCCAGTGCAGTGTGGAGTGCATAGGATGATGGTGGTGGGCTTCATCCCTCGGAAATTTGCAGCGTGTGGGCTTTAAACATGACCATCACCAGTCAGCGACAACATATTTTGGGACATATATAGCTTCAGAGAGCGAGAGTGTTGATGTCTACTACGCAACCTTCTTCTTGTAGACGTTGTTGGGCCTCCAAGTGCAGAGTTTTGTAGGACAGTAGCAAAATTCCCTCAAGTGGATGATCTAAGTTTTATCAATCCACGGGAGGCATAGGATGAAGATGGTCTCTCTCAAACAACCCTGCAACCAAATAACAAAGTCTCTTGTGTCCCCAACACACCCAATACAATGGTAAATTGTATAGGTGCACTAGTTCGGCGAAGAGATGGTGATACAAGTGCAATATGGATGGTAGATATAGGTTTTTGTAATCTGAAAATATAAAAACAGCAAGGTAGCAAGTGGTAAAAGTGAGCGTAAACGGTATTGAAATGCTAGGAAACAAGGCATAGAGTTCATACTTTCACTAGTGCAAGTTCTCTCAACAATAATAACATAACTGGATCATATAACTATCCCTCAACATGCAACAAAGAGTCACTCCAAAGTCACTAATAGAAGAGAACAAACGAAGAGATTATTGTAGGGTACGAAACCACCTCAAAGTTATTCTTTCTGATCGACCTATTCAAGAGTCCGTAGTAAAATAACACGAAGCTATTCTTTTCGTTCGATCTATCCTAGAGTTCGTACTAGAATAAAACCTTAAGACACAAATCAACCAAAACCCTAATGTCACCTAGATACTCCAATGTGACCTCAAGTATCCATGGGTATGATTATACAATATGCATCACACAATCTCAGATTCATCTATTCAACCAACACAAAGAATTTCAAAGAGTGCCCCAAAGTTTCTACCGGAGAGTCAAGGTGAAAACGTGTGCCAACACCTATGCATAAGTTCACAAGGTCACTGAACCCGCAAGTTGATCACCAAAACATGCATCAAGTAGATCACGTGAATATCCCATTGTCACCACATATTTGGACACAGAAGAATGCCAAAAAGTTTGGGAGCAAACAAGATAGGATAAATGGCACTTCCTTCACAAAATGCCATTCAGGGCAGAATAGACGAATGAATATTGGAGGAATATATTTGAACTGTCCAAGGGAGGATTTGGGCATATTTGAGCAATATATGACCCAAGGAAATTATGATAATTATTTGGGAATTTTTGGAGGGGCAGAAATATAGGTTGGTTCACAATCTAGGGAAAATGAGGTCGTTGCTTTAATAGAAAAGGAATTTTCCCCAAGAAAAAGAATTATAGACTTGGGCTAGGATGGGAATGGCATGGTCTTGGGATAGGTTTGAGAATGACGAACCACTTGGGAGAAGAAGAAATGATGATCTCCCAGGTTTCAAGACCACAGAACCACTCCAAAAAGAAAAACAGGGCAAAAAGCAAATAAATCAAAGGAAAAAGAAAAGGGCCAAAAACCAGGCTATTACACAGGGGAGCCACGAAAACACTTTTCCACCGCCGCAACCTTCTGTACCCGTGAGATCCCATCTAGGAGTCTTTTCCGGCATCCTGCCGGAGGGTGATTCGATCATGGAGGGCTTCTACACCATTGCCCATCTGATAAAGCATGAGAAGTTTACCATAGACCTTCGGGTCCATACCTAGAAGCTAGATGGCTTCTTATCTCTCTTTGATTCTAAATACCATGTTCTCCTCGATGTTCTTGGAGATATTTTTGATGTAATACTTTTTTACGGTGTGTTTGCTGAGATCCGATGAATTGAGGATTTATGATCAGCTTATCTATGAATATTATTTGAATCTTCTCTGAATTCTTATATGCATGATTTGATATCTTTGCAAGTCTCTTCGAACGATCACGGACGGCAAAAGTCTTTGCCGTCCGTCTGAACATGTGCCAGCAAAGGCCTTCTTTGCCGTCTGCTTCCTGGAAACGGACAGCAAAGGATTCTGCGGTCCGCCATCCGAGGCCAGCAGACGGCAAAAACAACGGACGGCAGTGCGGTGGCGTGAGTGCCATTAGGGGGTTAACGACGCTCTTTGCCGTCTGCCAGCAGACAGACGGCAAAGAGCTCAGCTAGGCATTACTAGGAACCTGCCATGTGGCCAGCTATGCCATCCGCTGGCAGACGACAAAGTGATTTGAATCTTTGTCGTCCGCTGGCAGACGGCAAACTGACCAAATAGGCAGCCAGTGTTCCCAGGTAGTACAGGTAGCTGCCACGTGTCCTCTTTGCCGTCTGCTACCATACGGCGAAGCTCTTTGTCGTCCGCTAGCAGATGGCAAACATGCTACATATTCCCTGTTTTTATTGGAATCCATTTAATTTCACAGGAATTCACATAGAGATATACATTTTTTTTTCACATGCACAACAGACATATGATGTATCCAACACATAGCTCCATCCATGACAACATACATACATAATAGGAAACAGAGTTCCATCCATACATATTACAGTAACATCACAATGTTCATCCAACACATTGTTCCATGCATTCAACCATATAACAAAGTTCCACATTTTTTATCGATACAACCAAAAAAAGAAAAGGGAAACAAGCACTCCATCCATGCAAGCTTCCATATAGTGAATTAAATCTGCAGAATGGAAACAAGAAAGTTAGAAGAAGAAGACTAGAATCAGAAGATGAAGAAGAAAATGAAGAAGAAGAAGAAGAAGAAGAAGAAGAAGAAGAAGAAGTAAGCATACTTAGGTAAAATGGAGCTAACCTAGCTAATTGTGCCATTTTTGAGTGAACTAAGCATATTATGCCATTTTTGATATAACTTAGAGCTAACTTCATTTTGGAGAAGAAGAAGAAAACTAGAAGAAGAAGAAGAAGAAGAAGAAGAAGAACTTCTTCTTCTAGTTTTTCTTCTTCTAGTTTTCTTCTTCTTCTTTTCTTCCTATTCCTTCTTTTCTTCCTCTTCCTGTATTTTCTTCATCTTTATGTCATTTGTGGACTTAATAGGCTAAATTATGTCATAAATGGACTAAATAGGCTAAATAAGAAGAAAAATGCCATTTTGACCTTACCTAGCTAATTATGCCATTTTTGACCTAACTAAGCATATTATGCCATTTTTGATATAACTTAGAGTTTACCTCATTTTGGAGAAGAAGAAGAAGAAAACTAGAAGAAGAAGAAGAAGAAGAAGAAGAAGAAGAAGGAGGAGGAGGAGAAGAAAAAGAAGACTTGAAGAAGAAGAAGATCTTCTTCTTCTCCTTCTTCATATTCTTCTTCTTCTTCTTCTTTTCTTCCTATTCCTTCTTTCCTTCCTCTTCCTTGATTTTCTTCATCTTATTATGTCATTTGTGGACTAAATAGGCTAAATTATGTCATAAATGGACTAAACACGCTAAGTAAGAAGAAAAATACCGTTATCACGGAGGTGTAGGAATGGTCATGGCTGCACCAGTGCGAGACGGAGGTGAAGGACCGGTCGGGGTTCCGGCGTTGGCAGAAGGAGTGGTCGATGCTTGTCGGGAGCCATGCTGCACCAAAGATCATTTCCAATAATGTCTCGTTAGCAAGTTCACAAACTGAAATGTGAATAGTAGTAAGCAACGACCATTCAAATCAAACTCACCGTGTTCGCCGGAGCAATCTAGGGCATCGGCGGAGGGGCCTGACCGTTTTTCCCGCACATGGTCTGCACATTTGGTTCTCACGAGTCAGTCATATTAGAAAGTAATGCGAACATTACATGCATGATTGGGCTAATATGCACGAGAAACGTACCACGATGAGCTCGTATAGGGACCGGTTAACAAGGTCGTTCCGGTTCCTCTCCTCCTCCAATAGCTTAGCCGTTTTCTCCTCCATCTCCTTTTGTGCCTCCCTTTTTGCCTCCTCCACAAGCTCCTTCGTGTTCAATCTCTCTTTCTCAACAATAGCCTGCAACACACCACTCCTCATTAGCATTGTAATCATCGACGGACGCACACTCAATGTAATGGAGGAAAGGTGAGAGAGTCCGTATAACTAACCGCCATGGCGATCTCTGCGGGCCGTGCACGAGGCGTTATCTCAGGATCAGAGCTAACGAGGCGCTTCTTGATCTGCGGGAGAGTCTTAGGACAACGTATCAGTCCATCACCAATGGCTAGAGAGACATGGGACCTCCCGCCACTAGATATCATCACTAGCTCTGTATCAAAAGGTTCCTGGCTCGGGTTAAAGTCCTCCCCTTTCCTCGCCTTCCCCTCGTGTCTGTACTTCAGAAGCTTGTGGTGGGAGGTCTTGTTGGTGAAGCTCTCTAGATCATCTAGGTCAAACTCCGTGAATGTCTTGGCCTTCTTGTATGGGGCCATATGGGCCATGCCATAGAGGTCGAACAGACCTGGCACAGGCTTCTTGTGGTGGTGTGCCTGAGAGAGAGGAACAAAATATTAGTTAAGGGCTCAAGCTAGCATGAAGAATGATATTGCTATGTAAATAGGTCATTTTGGAGCTAAGAAAGGTAATTATGTCATTTTCAAGGAAAATAAGCTAAGTTTAGGTCATTTTCGAGGTAACCAAGATTATTATGCCATTTTTTACCAAAGTATGCTAATTATGTCATTATTGACCTATCCAAGGTTATTATGTCATTTTAGAGCTAACTATAGCATATTTAGGCATTCTATAGAGCTATCTAAGGTTATTATGTCATTTTAGAGCTAATTATGTCATGAATGGACTAGCTAAGATTAATTTAGGTCGTTATTGAGCTATCGAAGCTATTTATGCCATTTTTTAACTGACTAAAGCATATTAAGTCATTCTATAGAGCTATCTAAGGTTATTATGTCATTTTAGAGCTAAATATTTCATAAATGAACTATCTAGCATGAAGAATGAATTGCATGAATCATGTAGCAAACCACATACCCAGTTCTCCCTGTACTCAAACAGGTTGAAGCTCCCTTGATAGTGTGGCACACCTTCCATTTGGTCGCGCTTATCCTTGGCCCTTTGGTGTTCGACTTTCCATTAGGCAAAGAACCACGCATCCACCAACGCCTCCCAACAGTCCATCTTATCCACACACCATCTCGGGGGCACCTAAGTGAGTCAAGAGAAATTTCAGTGCTACGCCTACGAATCAAATCAAGAAAACAAAGTTCAAGGCCTTAAGAATAGGTAATTACCTACATGTACTTCTCCTTGCTCAGAAACTTGCCGCGACACTTCTGCTCGCCCCTCCTAATACCCTTCGAGGCGTAGTAGTATCGAACGGCCTGCACCCGAGCCTCGTGCCTTAAGTTCTGAAGTAGGCGCTTGCACTCGTTTTCAACAACCATACACGCGGCCTCCTGCTCTCCTCTCAGAACCTCAGAGAAGGTCTGCCATCAAACAAGACAACACTGATTAGTACAATCACTAGGTAGTGTTGATTTTTAATTCCGTAAAGGAGAAATTACCCAAAACCGACATAACACAATGTCGGCCACCGTCTTGCACAAGACACCGTCGACCCTCTCCTCCGGCAGGGCCGGGGCAACTGAGTACAACTCCCAGGTCAGTGCTAGCTCTGGAACCTGACCGTCACCGGGCAACGTGACTGTCAGTGTCAAAACCGGCGGATCTCGGGTAGGGGGTCCCGAACTGTGCGCCTCGGATCGATGGTAACAGGAGACAGGGGACACGATGTTTACCTAGGTTCAGGCCCTCTCTATGGAGGTAATACCCTACTTCCTGCTTGATTGATCTTGATGAATATGAGTATTACAAGAGTTGATCTACCACGAGATCGTAATGGCTAAACCCTAGAAGTCTAGCCTATGAGTATATGGTAATGAATCTGTCCTATCTGGACTATTCTCTCCGGTTTATATAGACACCGGGGAGATCTAGGGTTACATGAGGTCGGTTACATAAGAGGGAATCTTCATAATCGGCCGCCTAGCTTGCCTTCCACGCCAAGTAGAGTCCAATCCAGACACGGGTATAGTCTTCGGTCTTCGTGTCTTCATAGCCCATTAGTCCGGCCCAACAGATAACAGGCCGGACGCCCGAGGACCCCTTAGTGCAGGACTCCCTCAGTAGCCCCTGAACCAGGCTTCAATGACGAGGTATTCGGCGCTCGGATTGTCTTCGGCATTGCAAGGCGGGTTCCCTTCTCCAAGTAATATATTCGGCTATTGACTCAATATTGTTCTCCTTGGCTTCTGCGCACTAATAACTTCGTCTTCCACATGTCGAGCGAATGCGGAAAGTCAGTGTATTTTTGCAAATAACACCCCGCCCACACAAGGCAGAACTCCTATTTAATGGAACTTGATCTCAGATCCAAGCGATACCGTGCCGAGAAAATCCCCAGAAACTGCCAGGAGAAGCCATTCCAACATGGCTAGCATTCCAGTTCTTCCTCCCGCTCAAGCCCAAAGAGAAGCGAGTAGGAGAAGTGTTCTGTGACTAATAGTCATCTAGCAAAGCTACAAACGCAGGGATTTCTTCCTCCCGCGGATCTGGTTCCTGTCCGATCAGGGTCGGTCTCTTTCAATGGCGTGACTCAGTCGGAGGACTTCCCCAACCCATCCGGGAGGGAGCAAGTGTGCTTCGTCCCCTATCTGCTGAGGGGCGTCGGGTTTCCCGTCCATCCGTTCCTCCGAGGGCTTTTGGAATATTACGGCCTCCAGCTGCACAACTTCACTCCCGCCTCCATCCTGCACATCGCTGGTTATGTTGCTTTATGCGAGATATTCCTGGGTGTTGAAGCCCATTTCGAACTGTGGAGAAAGTTGTTCTATCTTGTCCCGCGTAACCATGAGGGGTCAATATTTGAAGTGGGCGGAGCCGAAATGTGGCGCATCACCGATACCGTATACCCATCTGGCACACCAAGGAGGGCATCTGAAGAATGGCTTTCCGAGTGGTTCTACCTCGAGGACGTTGCGCTACCCAACCCAGTTCGAAAGGGTCTCCCTAAATGTGCAAGCGTTCCGCTAAAGAAACGCCACAGTTGGCGCCCCCGGAGCCTTGAGGAGGAGGACAGTGCGGAGGTTCATCAGCTCTTGGGTGAGATAAAGACGCTCGCCCAGTCCGGATTAACAATGGTTGAGGTAATGGCGACCTCCATAATGCGAGGGGTTTAGCCGCTTCAATACAGAAGGCTCCCAATGTGGCACTACAACAGGGAGGACGACGCCTCCCGCTGTGGTCGAAAAGGTCCGGGCACCCCCGCCGCTCTGGCCAAAATACTGGCTGAGCTGTTCAAAGGGGAGGAAGAGGAATTTCTTCGAATCAATCGCAGAGAGGGATATTCTATGTATAATGCTCCCAGCTGGGTAAGTCCCAATCCTTCCGCTTTACTCGTTTTGCTTCCCGGATTACCTTTGACAAGCTTCTAATCCGTTTATAACAGCATTGGCAAAGAATCACCGAGGGTTTTACAGCCCCGCCCCACAGCCTGCGGACCACAAATGGGAGTTGGATCCCGGGTATGAAGAAGATCCGGATATATCCATGGTACTCGCGGAAGGGTGTTTTACCAGGTGAGCTACAATGGCACGGAAGTGGCCATTATCGCTGATTACCTTGGTCTTCTTCCAGCTTCCCACATAAGTCGTTGAGAAAAAAACTCTCTTGAAAGAGCTTCCTCGCACTGCTTTACCCATCGCACTGTCTTGTGCTCCACAGGGGAGGCGTTCGGCGCGTCACACTACTCCAGGGGCGGCTCCAAAGAGAGCGGCTCCGGCGCCTAGCAAGGCCTCTAAAAGGAAGGTCGGTGAAGTCACAACCGGTCCCTCGTCAAAGAGGTAAGGATTTAAAGGTATACTTCAACAGTCACATCCAACTGTAACTTGTATGCTTGTTTGACACCAGGAAAAAGGTTCACCGGACTAACTCCGAGGGTCCGGCCAGCCGTACTCCCCACGCCCGGGATTTAGACCCCGTCGGAAAGGCGGGGGCCAACATAGGAACAATGTCAGATTGTCCTTCGGCCGACGGTTCGGAGAATATGTCCGTCACCAACTCGGAAGTAGAGAGCGCCATGAATCATCGGCGCTGCAGGGCTGTTTTACGAGACCCTGAGTTTTCGGAAGAGGCATTCAACGCCTTCAGCTCGGCCGATGCGTATATCCGAACTGCTCGAAACGGGCTTAGTAGAGCCACGAAGCAGTATTTAACAGATGTGCGGGTAAGTTTTCTTTGTCCGAATAAGATAACCATATGCCAGTAGCCCCCGGGACTGAAAGCAGTTGGTACAACTGACTTAAAGACCGTTGTATTGCCAGGTTCTTACAGAGAAGAACGACCTGCTAGCCCAAGAGCTGGAACTGTGTCAGCCGCAGTTAAATGCTACTACCATAGAACTGGAAAATTTGAAGAGGTTGTCTACTGGTAACGTTCCCCTCTAGTGAGGAATAGTGAATGTATACCAACTGTGCTTAATCCTGCCACTGATCGCATAATAGGCTCACCTAATCAATTGAAGGAGTTGAAGATCGCCCAAGAGGGGTAAAAAGAGGAGAAGAGGCAACACGCCGCAGGCGAGCATGTGCTGTCCCACGTCAGGGACGAGAAAAACAAGTTGCATGACTCCAACACTAAGTTGGGTGAAGAATTGAAGGATGTGCGGGCCCAACTATCCAACTCCGTAAAGGAGAACAAGAAACTGCTGGGCGGCATGTTCAGTATGTTTCCAAATTTGTTTATTTTTAGTGGTTCAGAGAGAAATGAAACTGATATAGCCATGCTTGCAGGTATATGGACGGGCCGTCCTGAAGAGGAGGTGTCCGGATCATCGAGTGATCTGCTGCTCAAGCTGTCACAGGTGCACGAACAGGCGAGGCTGGCGATGCAGAGTGTTGCCAAGGCTCTATGGCCCTCCGCCTCTTCTCCAGGAAGTATGGAGGAGCTTGTAGAGCAGTTCAAAGGAGCGCGGCGGCGTATCCGGTTATGGAAGATATCAGCCTTCCGAGAGGGTGCGCGAGAGGCTTGGGCCATGGTGAAGACTCGGTATACCAAGCTTGATCCTAATCACATGGCGCGTGTCGGACCGGTAGGGCCGAATGAGGAAGAAATTTCCGTTAGTTTAGTATATGACCAAGTAGAGGTGGCCGTCAAATATTCCCAACAGGATTGTAAGTTAGATCGCCTGTTGGAAGGTATAGAGGAGGAAGTGTTTGAGTCCAAGTGACTATGTACTTTCCTCACCGTGTGGAATTCTAGCTGAATTTTATATCATTTGTCATGGCAGACCTTTCCGCTTCAACCTCCGAACTCAAGGGTACGGAGTGTTTCCGGATATCCTCACGGACGAATAGGTCGGGGCATGGCTGGAAAACTAGGCGTAGGGGTCATAATTGCTTGAACAGACAAGTTGTATTCTGCTAGTTATGTTATATTACATTTGATTCGGAAGAAACATCTTCCAGAGAGAATAGTTCTGTTAAGGGTTCCTTTCCCTGGTTGTGCATGCATTACTAGACATGTCCAAATTGTGATGTGAAAATCACAGTATGTATAACGTCTGGGGGTTCACAATAGAGTGAGTGCAAAAGAGACTTTTCATCCACCGACCGAATATTCCCTTAAGAATGCTAGCTTTCGGCTTCACCCAGTCGGAGGTACACATCCGGATGACTCTGCAGTAACAATCACAGAGGTGCTCCCTTCAGCACCTAGCCGAACAATCGGGAATGTAGGGGTAAGCACAGGAGCCAGGCAACCCAGCTTGGCCAAAACTTAAGTCATATCGATGCATATAATGGCGAAGAAAAGATATGCAGGAAAACGTGCATGTGTGATGAGCTTGATGCTCGGAAAATAATATTAACAAGCTTCTGTTAGAGAAGCCCCCAGGTATAATGGGCGTACATATGTAAAGATGTGTACGTCAGCAGTGTTCAGTCAAGCCGAATGAGTGCTTTAAAACGAAAAAATTGTGTAAAAGGGAGAAAGAGTAATGGAAACTATAGGGGAGAAGGAGACTAACAAAGAGTTCGGCGCTAGGCATAGAACCTTCGGAGTCTGGCCGCGTTCCAGGGGTTCGGCTCGAGACGATTGTCTGAGGCGTCACGAAGACGGTATGCTCCTTCGGTGAGAACTTCGTCGATTATGAAGGGACCCTCCCATTTGGGCTTTAGCTTGTCCTTTTTCTTCTCCGGTAAGCGTAGAACGAGTTCGCCAACATTGTAGGTCTTGGCCCGTACCTCTCTACTTCGATATCTTCGAGCCTGCTATTGATAAAATGCTGGACGGGCTTTGGCGACGTCGCGCTCTTCCACCAGGGTATCTAGGCTGTCCTGCCGATCCAACTCGGCCTCTTTCTCCTCGTACATACGTACCCGAGGTGAGTCGTGTATAATATCGCAGGGCAACACGGCCTCTGCGCCGTATACCATGAAAAAAAGGTGTGTATCCGGTAGTATGGTTGGGCGTGGTCCGCAGCCCCCAGAGTACGGAGGCGAGCTCCTCGACCCAATGTTTGTCTGATTCTTTTAAAGAACGCACTAGTCTTGGTTTGATGCCTCTCATAATAAGACCATTGGCTCGCTCGACTTGACCATTTGTTTGCGGGTGGTAGACAGAGGCATAATCGAGCTTAATGCCCAGCTTAGCACACCAGGTTTTGACATCATCGGCTGTGAAATTTGAACCGTTATAAGTGATGATGCTGTCCGGTACAACGTAACGGTGTACCACATCGGATATAAATGCAATCACCTGTCCAGACTCGGCCGTTTTAACCGGTCTAGCCTCTATCCACTTGGTGAATTTGTCCACCATGACCAACAGATATTTTTTCTTATGGCTTCCTCCTTTAAGGGGTCCGACCATGTCCAAGCCCTAGACTGCAAAGGGCCATGTAATGGGGATTGTTTGTAGAGCGGTTGGGGGCATATCGCTTTGGTTGGCGAAGAGTTGGCATCCGACACAGCGTTGGACGAGGTCCTGTGCGTCTGCCCGGGCCGTGGGCTAGTAAAATCCTATACGGAAGGCCTTGCTGACAAGTGCCTGGGCTGCGGCATGATGTCCGCCGTGACCGGCGTGAATTTCTGCCAAAAGTTTCCGCCCCTCCTCCTCGGAGATACACCTTTGAAGGACTCCGGTGGTGCTTTTCTTGTAGAGCTCTCCTTCATGAAATTTATAGGCTTTCGACCACCGGACTATGCGGCGAGCCTCGTTCTGATCTTCTGGGAGCTCCTTCCTATTAAGGTAGGCCAAGAATGGTTCGGTCCACGGGGCAATTACTGCCATGATTATGTGGGCCGATGGTGTTACTTCGGTGGTTGAGCCTCCGATGATATCGGTGTATTCATTATCTGGGTCTGTGTTCGGAACGGGACTGTCCTTGCTATCTCCCCCTTGCCATACCACGGATGGCTTAAAGAGACTTTCGAGGAAGATGTTAGGTGGGACGGGGTCGCGCTTAGCACCGATACGAGCAAGGACGTCTGCCGCCTGGTTACTTTCGCGGGCGATGTGACGAAATTTGAGCCCCTCTAACCGAGCCGACATCTTCAAAACGGCATTGCGGTAAGCTGCCATCTTTGGATCTTTGGCATCAAAGTCTCCATTGATTTGGGATATTGCGAGGTTTGAATCCCCGTGCACCTCCAGGCGCTGTATACCCATTGATACGCCCATCCGGAAGCCATGTAGCAAGGCCTCGTATTCGACTGCGTTGTTGGAGTCCGTGTATAATATTTGGAGTACATACTGGATGATGTCTCCTGTTGGGGACGTTAATACGACGCCCGCCCCTAGCCCTGCCAATATCTTGGAGCCGTCAAAATGCATCACCCAGTTGGAATACACGCCGCACTCTTTAGGGAGTTTGGCTTCTGTCCATTCGCCGACAAAGTCGGCCAGTACCTGGGATTTGATGGCTCTACTTGGTTTATACGTGATGTCGAATGGCAGGAGCTCAATGGCCCATTTGGCAATCCAGCCTGTTGCATCCCGGTTGTTAATTATATCATTGATGTGCACTTCAGAGGCCACCGTGATAGAGCACTCCTGGAAGTAGTGCCGCAATTTTCGGGATGCCATGAAGACTGCATATGCTATTTTTTTGATAATGAGGTTACTGGGATTTGCATGGTGTGAGGATGGTGGATACGTAGTATACCGGCTTTTGGAGCGGGAATTTGTGTCCGTCCTGTTCTCGTTCAACGATGAGTACGACGCTCACCACCTGGTGTGTTGCTGATATGTATAAGAGCATTGGCTCACCGGCGTTTGGCACGGCCATGATTGGGTTGCTAGCTAGAAGGGCTTTTATTTCTTCTAGTCCGGCTGTCGCCGCGTCTGTCCATTCGAAGTTGTCGGTGCCCCGTAGAAGGCGATAGAGCGGCAGCGCCTTTTCTCCCAGTCTGGATATGAAGCGGCTTAAATCTGCCACGCACCCAGCGAGTTTTTGGACCTGCTTGAGTTCGGTTGGCGTGGCCAGTTGTGACAAAGCTCGGATTTTGGCTGGATTTGCTTCAATTCCTCTGTTGGAAACGATGAAGCCCAATAGTTTATCGGCGGGACGCCAAGACGACTTTTCCGGTTAAGCTTGATGTCGATAATGCGGAGGTGGTCGAATGTGAGATGCAAGTCGTCCATTAGTGTTTCGACGGTTCGGGTTTGATGACGACGCCGCCCACGTAAGCCTCCACTGTTTTGCCGATCTGTTTTCGAGGCATGTTTGGATCATGCGCTGGTAGGTGGCGCCGCATTCTTGAGCCCGAAAGGCATGGTGTTGAAGCAAACGCCCGTATGGTGTAATGAATGATGCTGCGGCTTGATCGGACTCCTTCATTTTGATTTGATGGTATCTCGAATATGCATCAAGGAAGCATAGCGAGTCATGACCTGCGGTGGCGTCAATAATTTGATCAATGCGGGGAAGAGGGAAGGGATCCTTAGGGCAGGCCTTGTTAAGTTCTTTGAAATAGACGCATATGCGCCAGGATTTATCCTTCTTTGGTACCATTACCAAGTTTGCCAACCAGTCCGGATGTTTAATGTCTTTGATGAATCCGGCCTCGATTATTTTGGCTAGCTCCTCCCCCATAGCTTGTCGTTTGGGTTCGAAAAAGCGCCGCAGAGCTTGCTTGACCGGCTTATATCCCTTTAGTATGTTCAGGCTATGTTCGGCCAACTCGCGTGGGATTCCTGGCATATCAGAAGGATGCCAGGCGAATATATCCCAGTTTTCACGCAGGAAGTCTCGTAGCGCGGCGTTGACTGCAGGGCTGAGCTGTGCTCAGATAGACGTTGTCTTCTTTGGGTCTGTTGGATGGACCTGAAATTTGACTATTTCTTCCGCTGGCTTGAAGGAAGTCGATTTGGGTCGTTTATCCAGGATCACATCGTCCTTATTCACGGTGGAGCGTAGAGCGCTTAGTTCTTCGGCCGCAAGGGCCTCAGACAATGCCTCGAGGGCCAAGGATGCGGTTTTATTCTCGACGCGGAGGGCTATGTCCGGATCGCTGACGAGGGTGATTATTCCATTAGGTCCAAGCATTTTCAGCTTCATATACCCATAATAAGGTATGGCTTGAAAGCGCGTGAAGGCCTCTCGCCCTAACATGGCGTGGTACCCGCTGCTGAAAGGGGCCACCTGGAAAGTTATTTCTTCGGACCGGTAATTTTTCGGTGTGCTGAACACCACATCAAGTGTATTTTTTCCTGCACACCGAGCTTCCCGGGTGGGAATGATACCTCAAAAGGTTGTGCTGCCTTTCTCGATGCGGCTCCTGTCTATTTCCATCTTGTGGAGCGTGTCCTCGTAAATGAGGTTTAGTCCGCTGCCACCGTCCATGAGGACTTTTGTAAATCGAAAGCCATCCACGATGGGACTGAGGACTAGGGCAGCTGGCGCTCGGACTGTTCTGTATTTAGGTTCGTCACTGGCGTTGAAGGTTATAGCCATGTCATTCCAGGGGTCAATTGCAGCGACCTGGCAAACTTCGGCGAGATCGCGCAGGGCCCTTTTACACTTGTTGTTTGAAGCGAATGTCTCAAAGACTGGCAATACTCTATTGTCGTCGTTTGCTGGAGGGTGTTGTTCTGGGGTGTCCTTGGTAAGGATGTCCTCGCCGCTCTTGGCTACCTACTGGAGTATCCAACATGCTCTAAGGCTGTGGGTCACCCTGGTATCCGGCGTCGTGTGTATTTTGCATAAGGCCATTGAGCCATCCCTCCAGAACGGTGTCGTGCACCGCAATAGGTTTATCTTTTTTGACTGTTCCTCTGGGCGTGCCACGGGGTTGCACCCTTTTCGCCTGTGAGGGGAGCCGGGATGATTCCCAGCCAGCTGCCTGAGTTTTCCAGGCGCTTTCCTTCGCGTTGTACTTTTGTACAATGGTTGCTAGGTCAGCGAACTTTAGTATGCGGCGGCCATTGATGTCGTTAAGGATACCTTCGTCCGCGCAGCTGTTGCAGAATGCTGCTATCGCGTCTTCGTCGCGGCAACCTTTTACCTTGTTTTTGACAAGGATGAATCGCCCCAGAAGTGGTGGACCGTTGTCCGAGGCTATTGTTTGGTGCCTCTGAGAGCATGTATGTCTGGGTGGGTGGGTGGAATTGAATCTGAACCCCGACCTGGTTTTGGATCCGGAGTTTGGAGGTCTACCATGCCGGATAGTTCGAGCTTCGGGATATCTACTGATTTTTTAGGCTCGTCATCTGACTTTATGTTCGGAGGAAGAGACATGACCTTCTGCCGGAAAGTATCCGGCTCTTCAAGATCGGTGATCCGAACATAGTTCATCTTCAATATAGTGGAAGAGTTGCTCCGATCCTCGACTACCGCTATCTGATGGGTGATCGGTGGAGTTTTAACTTCTCTCTGGTCGGGTTTAAGCCCGACCCGATCGTAGTCCGTTGCGACCCCCAAGGCGGCCATGCGATCCAGGAGTTCGTTCAGTGACGCCAACTCCACTAGATCCATGTGGGCGGAGTATTCGGGATCAACGCAGAGGTGATTTTTGATGACTTGAGAGGTCATCGTCGGCTTAAGGGCCGAGCCGACGGTCATGATGAAGCCGCCGAGATGGAGTGTCTGACTTGGGGCCAGGGCTCCTCCGGAGATGATATTATCCTTGACAACAAGGCGAGCCATCCAACCTCTCAGCGATGGCACAGAGGAACCCTTCTTCTTCTTCTTCTTCTTCTTCTTCTTCTTCTTCTTCTTCTTCTTCTTCTTCTTCTTCTTCTTCTTCTTCTTCTTCTTCTTCTTCTTCTTCTTCTTCTTCTTCTTCTTCTTCTTCTTCTTCTTCTTCTTCTTCTTCTTCTTCTTTCTTCTTCTTCTTCTCCTTCTTCTTCTTCTCCTTTCTTCTTCTTCTCCTTTCTTCTTCTTCTTCTCCTTCTTCTTCTTCTCCTTCTTCTCCTCCTCCTTCTTCTTATTCTTCTTCTTCTTCTTCTTAAACCTAGCACTAATTAACCTAAAATAAAACAGGAAAAAACTACACCTAAACCTAGCTATTCTTCTTCTCCTCCTCTTCTTCTAATTATTCTTAGTTTTTTTCATGACTAAACATAAACCTAAAACTAAACTAAACCTAAGATCAAACTAAAAGTAATCTAAACTAAACTAAATTAAGAACCAAACTAACAGTAATGTAAACTAAACTAAATCTAAAACAAAACTGAAAGTAATCTAAACTAAAAAAATAAAAAAAAATAAAAAAAGGAGAAGAGGGGTGCGGCCGGGGCTCACCTGCGGCAGACCCAGGGGCGCCGCCCGGCGGGGTTGCTCGGCAATGAGGGCGCCGGACGGCTGAGGGGGCGGGCGGTGGTGGTGATGGGGCACAGGCTTTGGGGCGGCGGGTGGCGCTGGCCGGGAGGAGGGGGCGCAAGGTGGTGGCGGCGAGGTCACAGGGCTCGGGCGGCGGGTGGTGCTGCAAGGGTGGGGCGGCGGCAGCATGGGGCGGGGCGGGATGACGCTGCCAGCGGAGGGGGCCAAGGCGGTGGTGGCGTTAGCCGCAGGTCTCCGGGGCGGCGGGGTGGTGCTGCAGCGGGGTGGGGTGGTGACAGCGTCCAGGCGGTGGCGGTGTTCGACGGCGGTGTTGCGAGCGCGGGCGCGGTTGAGTTGGGAGAGAGGGGAGAGAGAGGGGGTGGGGCCGGAGATACAGAGAGCAAGCATAGGAGGGGGGAGACGGCCGTTAGCTGGGCCATTTCTTTGTCGTCTGCCAGCGGACGACAAAGGTCCAGAAGGCATACGGCAAAGACCAGGCAGACGACAAAGAAGCTAACCTAGCCACACCGTGCCCTATGGGGCCCACCTGGCCCTTTGTCATCTGCATTCTAGCTCTTTGCCGTCAGCCAGTGGACGGCAAAGAAGAGGCGGACGGGAAATAGACTTTTTGCCATCTGCCCATTCTTTGTCGCCCGCTTTGTGGAAGCGGACGACAAAGAGTTGGCAGACGACAAATTACCAGATTCCAGTAGTGTATAGGAATTAAGCCAAGTAGTTTCATCTGGGCCATCCAATATGATTCTGGCCTGTTGTAACCTCCGGCCCATGTATGGCCATGATGTCTTTCAGCCCATATGAGGCCCTTTGTAACTCTCGGCCCATTAAAGGCCCGAGATGAAACTAGCCCATAATGAACAGTGTATCGCTTTATACCCATTAACGGCCCATTACTCCGTCGGCAGCCTGTTAACGGCCTGTTCGTATATAGCCCATTTACGGCCCGCTTTCTACCGGCCCATTGCGGCCTATCGGAATTAAGCCCAGTAGCTTCATTTGGGCCATCAAATATGATTCCAGCCCATTGTAACTTCTGTCCCATGTATGGCCCATGATGTCTTTCGGCCCATATGAGGCCCTTAGTAACTCTCGGCCCATTAAAGGCCCGAGATGAAGTTGGCCCATAATGAACAGTGTACCGCTTTATACCCATTAACGGCCCATTATTCCGTCGGCCGTTGCCAGCCCATGTTAACTTTCGGCCTTCTAAGGGCACATTTATTCTTGGGCTCATTTCTAGAATTCGGTTAGATATGGTCCATTACTGGCATGTTCCGTTTGTGGGCCAAATACAACCCGTGGTTACAGTCGCCTGTTTGTGGCCCGTTAACCCATTGGGTTGTTTTCATAGTGTTATAAAATACAGCCTATTAACGGCCCGTTATGGTCCACGCATAGTCCAGCCCATGTTTGGCGAAATGATTATACGCCCCGTAGAAGGCCCATGCATGGATCCTACGGCCCGTAGAAGCCTAATGGATCCTACGGCCATGTTAGTAAAAAATTTTGCAATCTCTAGACTCGACTTCGGCCAAGGAGTTGGAAGGGGGATTCCTACAGGCAGTCGGCTCTGGTACCAACTTGTGATGCCCCTGATTCAATCGTACACTAATCATACACGCAAACGTGTACGATCAAGATCAGGGACTAACGGGAAGATATCACAACACAACTCTAAAACATAAAGAAGTCATACAAGCATCATAATACAAGCCAGGGGCCTCGAGGGCTCGAATACAAGTGCTCGATCATAGACGAGTCAGCGGAAGCAGCAATATCTGAGTACAGACATAAGTTAAACAAAGTGCCATAAGATGGCTAGCACAAACTGGGATACAGATCGAAAGAGGCGTAGGCCTCCTGCCTGGGATCCTCCTAACTACTCCCAGTCGTCGTCAGCGGGCTGCACGTAGTAGTAGGCACCTCCGGGGTAGTAGTCTTCATCGACGGTGGCGTCTGGCTCCTGGGCTCCATCATCTGGTCGCAGCAACCGGGTAGAGAAAGGGGGAAAAGGGGGAACAAGGCAACCATGAGTACTCATCCAAAGTACTGCAAGCAAGGAGCTACACTACATATGCATGGATATATGTGTAAAGGGCCATATCGGTGGACCGAATCTGCAGAATGCCGTAATAAGAGGGGATAGCTAATCCGTCAAGACTACGCTCGCAGCCTCCGCCTTGCAACATGTAGAAGAGAGCGATGAACTCCTCCAAGTAGCATCACATAGCAATAATCCTACCCGCGATCCTCCTCGTAACCCCGAGAGCGAGCGACCATGTGGTTAAACCGCACTTGGAAGGGTGTGTTTTATTAAGTATCCGGTTCTAGTTGTCATAAGGTCAAGCTACAACTCCAAGTCGCCCTGTTATCAAGATCACGGCTATTCAATAGATTAAACTTCACCGCAGGGTGCACCACATAACCCAACACGCTTGATCCCATTTGGCCGACACACTTTCTGGGTCATGCCCGCCGCGAAGATCAACACGCCGCAGCCCCACCTAGGCTCAACAGAGAGGTCAAGACGCCGGTTCAAACCTAAGCGCAGCAGGGTCGGGCCCATCGCCTTAGCACACCAAGACGCTATGCGACGCTGCCGAAGCAGACCTAGCCTACAGCGTTCCAGTCCAATCCGGCGCGCGCCACTCGCCGCCGACGTCACGGCGTTTCGGCCGATACCACGACGCCGGCATAGCCATAACTACTCCCACGAGATGGTTAGTGCGATAGACCAAATGGCCAGACTCAGATCAAATACCCAGATCTCGTTAAACGTGTTAAGTATCCGCGAACGCCGACAAGGGCCAGGCCCACCTCTCTCCTAGGTGGTCTCAACCTTCCCTGTCGCTCCGCCATAAAGTAACAATGGGGCCGCGTGGAACCCAGGCCCACCTCTACCGGGATGGAGCCACCCGTCCTTTCAGCCCCCATCTCCTAACAGTACCACGTGTAATGTAATAGTGTAAAGTATATAGTATATGCCCGTGATCACCTCCCAAGTGATCACAGCCCAAAGAGTATAGCATGGCGACGGACAAGAATGTAGGGCCACCGATGGAACACTAGCATCCTATACTAAGCAGAGGATAGCGGTAAAGGTAACAATAGTAGTAGCAAGGACAAGGCTATGCAGAAGATAGGATTAATCAAAGCAGAATATGCTACACTACTCTAATGCAAGAAGTATATAGAAGAGTAGGCGATATCCGTGATCAAAGGGGGCTTTCCTGGTTGCTCTGGTAGGAGAGGGGGGTCGTCAACTCCGTAGTTGAACTGGGGCATCAGCAGCGTCACGGGTTCACCAAGAGAAGAGGGGGAGAAACAGTAAATACATAGCAAGCAAGTGCATAACAGGATAACAGGCAGAGCTAGACGTGTTCTAACGCGGTATGAGGTGATACCGGTGAAGGGGGGAAACATCCGGGAAAGTATCCCCGGTGTTTCGCGTTTTCGGGCAGATGAACCGGAGGGGGAAAGTTGCGAGTTTGATATGTTAGGGATGTGTGGCGGACGAACAGGCTGCGTATCCGGGTTTGTCTCATCGTTCTAAGCAACTTTCATGTACAAAGTATTTTCATCCGAGTTACGGATTATTTTATATTAATTTTTTAAAGTTTTATATCATTTTTAGAATTAACAAGATTAATTAAACCGAAAATCATTTTATCACGTCATCATGATGTCAGCATGACATCAACGGTCAACTGTGGACTTTGACTAGTCAACAGGCCACTCGGTCCCACATGTCATTGTCTAAGGATAACTAAACAGGTTTAATTAGTTTAACTAGTGATTAGGTTAGTCTAAACAGAATTAATGAATTTAGTTAATTAATTAATTTACATTTTTATTCATTTATTTTTATTACTTTTTTTCGTTCTGGGGCTCTGGGCCCCTCATGCCATAGGCCCAATGGCCTATGGTGGGTCGGGCGACGGGCATTGGTGGTGGTAACGGGTGCGCCCGACTAGGTGCGAACCAGAGCACTGCTTCGGTCGAGGCCATCGGTACGGCCGCCGGCGCCCATGACGCCGGTCAGGGAAAGCGGCGGAGGGGAGGAACTGGAACGGGAGGCCGGCGCAGATGGCCGCGGTGGCCAGCGGGGTCGTCGCGGGCGGTCTCGAGTAGAGACAGCGAGCGGGGCGATGGTGGTCGCGTCGGAGGCAGCAGGGGGATGCGGTGGTGCGGGCCACGGCAGGTGCGAATGCTCCGGGAAGGAGTAGCACTGCGGTGCGGTTTCGGCTGCTGCGTTTGCTGCGTGACGGCACGCCAGGCGAGGCGAGGCCGCTGTGAGCACGGGCGACGCGTCTGAGGCGATGGTCGGGCGTGCTCGAAAAGCGGCGGCCGCGGCGACGGACTAGGAACGCACGTTTGAGGGAGACAGAAAGGAGAGGGGAGTTTCGCTCACCCCCGATGCAGGGGTTCCCCGGCGAGGCTCGACGGAGTCCGCCGGGGAGGAGGTCGGGGAGGCGAGCGTCGACGGTAGGCGGCGGGGCGTCCATCCAGTGGCGAGGTGGCGAGGCGTCCATCCAGTGGCGTGGTGGCGGGGCGTCCATCCAACGGCAAGGGGGGTCGGCGTGGGGTGCTTGGCGACGCTGGAGAACGGGAGAGGGTGGGTGTGTCGGTCACGAGGAGTGGAGGGGGGGGGGTGTTTGAGCGGGGCAACGGGGATGATCCCGATCCAGATCTGGATCGATGGGGGAAGTGGGGGGGGGGGGGGCGGTTGCCCGAGGGTTCGATCGGGGTGGGGGATAAGGAGGAGGGGAGTGGGGCGCCGGCTGGGCCGGCCCGGTTAGCCCAATGGCCAGCTGGGCCAGCGGGGGGCGGGGGGTTCTTTTCCCTTTTTGTTTGTTCTGTTTTCTTTTTTTTATTCTATTACTTTTCTGTTTTCTTTTTTTTTGTTTGATAAAATCTAAAAGCGACAACTAATTTGGTGTTATTAAATATGTCACAACCCCAAATATTTTGGCACTTTAAATAAAGTATTTTTGCACTTGCTTATTATTTTAAAAGCATTTTTAATAAATTTTTTATCGCTGTTTTAGTTTATTTAGTGCATTCAAGTATTTTATTCAAAGATGATTTCTTCACCAACATTTATTATGGACTATTTGACACACTAGGAACAACTTAGTTTTGACTTTTGAAAACTTTAATTGTTTTGACTTTAATTCAAATCTGAATTTGGATCTGTTCTGAAATAACGCGAGATTATCAACAATAATCAAGGTGACGTGGCATCATTACCAGAGGGTTACTATAGCTTGATTACCCGGGCGTCACAATTCTCCTCCACTACAAGAAATCTCGTCCCGAGATTTAAGAGGGGGACTAAGGGGAAAATTTTGGTTACGAAATTCTAACGAATCTTCTCGGTCTCGGTTGCTCTTCTGAAAGAGGTTGATCCATTACACGAATGTCTTCATTTCTCTGCTCCAGGTCATCATGATGGAGCCGTCATCCTTTCTTCGGGATCTCTAACGTACTAACGAATCAATAAGGAGAAACTCGGCTACGACAAAAGGGCTTATGAGGGAACAATCTGGGGGTTAACCCAAGAATGAGCATAAGAGTATCTCTCGAGTTGAACATATAAAATACACCGAGAGTAAGGTATGAAGGTACAAAAAGAGGTTCCAAGCGGATAGATAGTTGCTCGAGGCCTGAACCGGGTGAGAAAGGGGTTCAGAGCAACGAGAGTAAGGATTGGGTCTGATACCAGAATAGAACACTAGGAAGGTGGCCCGTGAGTTACATAAGAAGTCAAGCGCGAGGAATAACTTTGGAAACCGGGGGTGTACAGGAGAGTCAGGTTTCGATCCAGTGGAACTGTGGGTTATGGGCCCACCATGTGGTTAAAAGTAGGAAAAGCGTTGATATCTTGCACGGTTGTGATAGCAATACATGACAGAGGGTAGCCTGTTAGTTATGTCGGCAACAACATCGATACCAAGGGCGAGGGACGAAGAGAACCATTTTCCCGCTCCTTGAACGAGGCGGACCAATAGGCGAAGTTCTCGTCCATCGGTGGTTACCGGAATATCATCAACAATAGTAACAGGGTCTTACTGACCAAGTTGTACACCACGGTGTTTACATAAGCAGGGAGATATTACTGCTTATGCCATATTGATCATAGAAAAGGTCTAAACAAACCAATGGAAGGAAAATATGATCATCAGATTAAATAGAACAATGGAAAGGAAAATATGTTTAAACACATATTTCAAGGGTATATCCTTCCCAAGGACAAGCAGAGCAAGATATCCATGACAGGATATAAAGTAGAAAACCATTTAGGTAAGGGGGGAGGAATCTCATGATATTACCCATAAAACGGTGTTAGGATAAATGATAAATAAAATTTAGCATCGTGCTTCAAATGTTCCTGTTGAAAATCGGAGTACCATTGACATGCTTCGAGATAGCATTGACATGGTCTTCGTGTGAAGATCGACTGAAACACGAAGGATCCATCAGAATAACTTGTAGAATAAGTCCTACAATTTCTCATGGATGAATGGATAACCTTGCTAAAAAGGAATCTATAATGATAGGTCCTCCACCGGGGGTGCTAGGCATGACATCATGTTACCGGTCATCAAAGGATCAACATCATAACTCTTGGAAAGTTGTCCCAACCATCATATCTCGACCGAGATCCATATCCAATTGGTGTCATGATACCTCGCACTCGGGGTCCGAGAGGAAAAGGTGCAACACAAATCGATTTAAATGACATTGCAAGATTCTCGAGAAATGAACTATGGGAGCGGGTTTCTGAAGCAATAGTTCATCATTAAACCAAGGAGGGGATGAGAAGGTGGCTGATGGGCTCAGCGACAATTCATCGAGAATTCCAAACGGATGGATTTCCACGATAATGTGAACAAGAAGATGACATTTGTTAGATCAAATGATATAATGGGATATGCTCGAGGAAAACATACATAATTAAACATTGGTTGAACGGTGCACCCGAAATATGTGTTGGGTTGCACGGTCAATGTTAGAATGGTGATTCAATTATCGAAAGACTTAGAATGAACTATCGCCCATTCACTTCAAAGCAATATGGTTGCTAGAAGTTTTGAATTCACACGTCATAGCTCAATTGTCGGTATTCCGGTTGAAAACAATACGGGGAACGAAGATGGCAAGAAGTATTATGATATCAAGAATTCTTAAGAGGTGGTGAAATTATCACCACATTCTTGACAAAAACAGATGGTAATACTTCCGAGGTAAGGAAGATCAACTGCTGGGTAGCAGGGATCTCAAGGTTTACACAAAACACGAACAAGTTTGTGTTGGAGGGAAGGCAATAACTGGCCGATGATAACACAAATCATCGAGGGCAAGGATGGTATTTCTCTTCATGAATCCGGTTGATATCCTGGAAGAGCTCATAAGGTTGATGATGATCACGACACATTTGTCGAGAGATTTCTTGAAGATGTAATCAATCAGCGACGACATCAAGTCAAAGGAATGATGCAGCAAGAGGTTATTGGAATCACAGTTACGACACAAACTCGAACTCAAGCTTGTTGTTTAAGGTGAAAGGGTATGACGAGGAAAATCGACGTAAGCTTAGCTATCGTCGCAAATTGGTGCTCCAAGAATAAGGACCAGGTAGCATAGTTAGAATCATCACGACAATGATATAGGTCAAACAGGCTAGGAATGGCGTGATCGGGTACAAACTCGTACTTATAGAAGCTTATTGAAGAGTTGTTGAACCGTAGTGCGGACTCGGTTCTGTTATCGATGTCTTTGAGTGATTAACAACTCAGAGTCCATGAAAAATTGTAATCAGTGTGAAGGTAGTACTTGATGAAGAACTCATAGGAAGTTATGAAGTTCACGAATAACCTCGAGATACTAGGGGGTATTACTCGACGACAGATCAAAGTAGAGGTTGTACCGGGGTATTGATCCACAGAGGACAAGTGCTTAAACTTGCACAGGAAATGGTATTTAAAGGAGAACATGGTCAGAACCATGATTGCAAAGGATCAATTCACCGATACCAAAGGATATTATATCCAGGAAATAGTTACAAGAAGCTTCCATGATAGGATCTACATCGTGTCCATGGGCATGAACACAAAGTTCAAGGTCGACTCCCACTTCTCCAATGCATAACCTTTCATTCACTTCTCGCGTTCGATGAAGTTGAAGTGCTGAAATTTTATCTGGCGAAGCACCAGAAGAGTATGAATCGTGAAAACTTTCGTGTTCACACGGTTTAGAGAAGGCATATGTTCAACCCATAGGGGCTTCTTAGAAACATATACCAAAAGTTTCAAGAGTAAATAACACAAGCCCGAAAGTAGAGCAAGGTTGAGAAAGTAGATGATACAATTTACCAAAGGCATTATGTATCCGGGGGAAGGCTCACAAGGTTATTTAATATGAAGGACAATGTCGGATAAAATCCATTAAAGTATCTGTCGGTCCATAACAGAGTTGATGTGAGCATCGGCACACAATCAGAGGAAGTAACAATGCAAGGGCATTGGATTATAGAAACAACTGACTAATCCAGAGCTCAAATGCAAAGGAATTATGATTTTCAAATCAAGGGACCAGAAGCAATGCTCTGATTAGGGATGGATAAGTGGAATAGCCTTAGGGTACAATCAACGATAATTGGATTGGTCGGGAACCAATTCCAGTTAAAAGAATGGCGGCTCAGCCGGAAAGGTAATACATAAGGATCAATGATGATTGCGTGTATTCGCAATCATATTGAGTCAACAGACTGAAAATGATAATGACAAGGAATGTCAATAAGACTACGAGACTTATGGGATCAACCATAATGCAAGCAAGCAAGAATTTCAAGAGCAATAGGCTGCTCAGGATTTTCGGAAGATCAGTTAGTATTTGAATGTATTTTGGTGAAACACATGAACAACTGGGGATGAGCGGATACTCGACAAGTGCGAGGATTTATTTGAAGGGGTATTCATGTGGCAAAGAACTGCTAGGTAATAGGCACAAAGTATTCTCGGAACAATAGAGAAAACTTCGGGGTATCTTGTAATAACAAGATCAATGGGGGATGATCGTATGAATGGCAAGTGTAAGTAGTTTTCATAGGGGTTGACAGTGGAAGGAAAATCGCATATGCGATGGCACAAAGACTCGAGAAAACATCATAGAGTAACTTCGGATTCTTCTAGTGCAGCAGGCGATCATCTGAAGTGAGGGGCTCTCCGGGAGAAAGTACTTGCGAGAACCTAAAGTTAGTTTTGTTTTTAGCAAAATCGTTTAACCCGAATAGAAGAGAGCTCAGAGTCCCAGAGTAAAGATCGAGGAGAAAAAGATCCTAATACCACCCAATGGCGACGTGGGCCCGTAAGGCACACAGCCATGTTAGTAAATTTTTTTGCAATTTCTAGACTCGACTTCGGCCAAGGAGTTGGAAGGGGGATTCCTACAGGCAGTCGGCTCTGGTACCAACTTGTGACGCCCCCGATTCAATCGTACACTAATCATGCACGCAAACGTGTACGATCAAGATCAGGGACTCACGGGAAGATATCACAACACAACTCTAAAACATAAATAAGTCATACAAGCATCATAATACAAGCCAGGGGCCTCGAGGGCTCGAATACAAGTGCTCGATGATACACGAGCCAGCGGAAGCAGCAATATCTGAGTATAGACATAATTTAAACAAGGTGCCATAAGATGGCTAGCACAAACTGGGATACAGATCGAAAGAGGCGTAGGCCTCCTACCTGGGATCCTCCTAACTACTCCCCGGCCGCCGCGTGGGCTGCACCTAGTAGTAGGCACCTCCGGGTAGTAGTCGCCATCGACGGTGGCGTCTCGCCCTGGGCTCCATCGTGCAGTCGCAGCAACCGGTAGAGAAAGGGGAAAAGGGGAACAAGGCAACCGTGAGTACTCATCCAAAGTACTCGCAAGCAAGGAGCTACACTACATATGCATGGATATATGTAAAGGGCCATATCGTGGACTCAAGCGCAGAATGCCGTAATAAGAGGGGATAGCTAATCACGTCAAGACTACGCTCGCAGCCTCCGCCTTGCAACATGTAGAAGAGAGCAGATCAAGTCCTCCAAGTAGCATCACATAGCAATAATCCTACCCGCGATCCCTCCTCGTAACCACGAGAGAGAGCGACCACCGGGTTATATCCGCACTTGGAAGGGTGTGTTTTATGAAGTATCCGGTTCTAGTTGTCATAAGGTCAAGGTACAAATCCAAGTCGTCCTGTTATCAAGATCACGGCTATTCAATAGATTAAACTTCCTGCAGGGTGCACCACATAACCCAACACGCTTGATCCCATTTGGCCGGACACACTTTCTCGGTCATGCCCGCCGCTGAAGATCAACACGCCGCAGCCCCACCTAGGCTCAACAGAGAGGTCAAGACGCCGGTCTAAACCTAAGAGCGCAGGGTTCTGGGCCCATCGCCTTAGCACACATGCACGTTATGCGACGCTGGCCGAAGCAGACCTAGCCTACAGGCGTTCGGTCCAATCCGGCGCGCCACTCGGCCGACGCCACGAAGTGCCGCTGATACCACGACGTCGGCATAGCCATAACTACTCCCACGTAGATGGTTAGTGCGTATAGACCAAATGGCCAGACTCAGATCAAATACCCAGATCTCGTTAAACGTGTTAAGTATCCGCGAACGCCGACCAGGGCCAGGCCCACCTCTCTCCTAGGTGGTCTCAACCTTCCCTGTCGCTCCGCCATAAAGTAACAGTCGGGGGCCGTCGGGAACCCAGGCCCACCTCTACCGGGATGGAGCCACCCGTCCTTTCAGCCCCCATCTCCGAACAGTACCACAGGTAATGTAATAGTGTAAAGTATATAGTATATGCCCGTGATCACCTCCCAAGTGATCACAGCCCAAGAGTATAGCATGGCGACGGACAAGAATGTAGGGCCACCGATGGAACACTAGCATCCTATACTAAGCAGTAGGATAGCGGTAAAGGTAACAATGAGAGTAGCAAGGACAAGGCTATGCAGCAAGATAGGATTAACTTAAAGCAAGAATATGCAACACTACTCTAATGCAAGCAGTATAGAGAAGAGTAGGCGATATCTGGTGATCAAAGGGGGGGCTTTCCTGGTTGCTCTGGTAGGAGAGGGGGGTCGTCAACTCCGTAGTTGAACTGGGGCATCAGCAGCGTCACGGGGTCTACCGAAGAGAAGAGGGGGGAGAAACAGTAAATACATAGCAAGCGAGTGCATAACAGGATAACAGGCAGAGCTAGACGTGTTCTAACGCGGTATGAGGTGATACCGGTGAAGGGGGGAAACATCCGGGAAAGTATCCCCGGTGTTTCGCGTTTTCGGGCAGATGAACCGGAGGGGGAAAGTTGCGATTTTGATATGTTAGGGATGTGTGGCGGACGAACAAGCTGCGTATCCGGGTTTGTCTCGTCGTTCTAAGCAACTTTCATGTACAAAGTATTTTCATCCGAGTTATGGATTATTTTATATTAATTTTTTAAAGTTTTATATCATTTTTAGAATTAACAGGATTAATTAAACCGAAAATCATTTTATCACGTCATCATGATGTCAGCATGACATCAACGGTCAACTGTGGACTTTGACTAGTCAACAGGCCACTCGGTCCCACACGTCATTGTCTAAGGATAACTAAACAGGTTTAATTAGTTTAACTAGTGATTAGGTTAGTCTAAACAGAATTAATTAATTTAGTTCTGGGGCTGTGGGCCCCTCGTGCCATAGGCCCAATGGCCTATGGTGGGTCGGGCGACCGGCATTGGTGGTGGTAACGGGTGCGCCCGACTAGGGGCGAACCAGAGCGCTGCTTCGGTCGAGGCCATCGGTACGGCCGCCGGCGCCCATGACGCCGGTCAGGGAAAGCGGCGGATGGGAGGAACTGGAACGGGAGGCCGGCGCAGATGGCCGCGGTGGCCAGTGGGGTCGTCGCGGGCGGTCTCGAGTAGAGACAGCGAGCGGGGCGATGGTGGTCGCGTCGGAGGCAGCAGGGGGATGCGGTGGTGCGGGCCACGGCAGGTGCTGAAGGCCCGGAAGGAGCAGCACTGCTGGTGCGGTTTCAGCGCTGCTGCGTTTGCTGTGACGGCACGCTGCGGCGAGGCGAGGCCGCAGTGAGTACGGGCGGCGCGCTGAATGGCGATGGTCGGCGTGCTCACGAGTCGGCGGGGCGGCGACGGACTAGGAACGCACGTTCGAGGGAGACAGAAAGGAGAGGGGAGTTTCGCTCACCCCCGATGCAGGGGTTCGCCGGCAAGGCTCGACAGAGTCCGCCGGGGAGGAGGTCGGGGAGGCCAGCGTCGACGGTAGGCGGCGGGGTGTCCATCCAGCGGCGAGGTGGCGAGGCGTCCATCCAGTGGCGTGGTGGCGGGGCGTCCATCCAACGGCAAGGGGGGTCGGTTGTGGGGTGCTTGGCGACGCTGGAGAACGGGAGAGGGTGGGTGTCTCGGTCACGAGGAGTGGGGGGGGGTGTTTGTGCGGGGCAACGGGGATGATCCCGATCCAGATCTGGATCGATGGGGGAAGTGGGGGGGGGGGCGGTTGCCCTAAGGTTCGATCGGGGTGGGGGCTAAGGAGGAGGGAGGGGGCTGGCTGGGCCGGCCTGGTTAGCCCAATGGCGAGCTGGGCCAGCGGGGGTGGGTTCTTTTCCTTTTGTTTGTTTTGTTTTCTTTTTTTATTCTATTACTTTTCTGTTTTCTTTTTTTTTTTGTTTTATAAAATCTAAAAGCGACAACTAATTTGGTGTTATTAAATATGTCACAACCCCAAATATTTTGGCACTTTAAATAAAGTATTTTTGCACTTGCTTATTATTTTAAAAGCATTTTTAATAATTGTTTTATCGCTGTTTTAGTTTATTTAGTGCATTTAAGTATTTTATTCAAAGATGATTTCTTCACCAACATTCATTATGGACTATTTGACACACTAGGAACAACTTAGTTTTGACTTTTGAAAACTTTAATTGTTTTGACTTTAATTCAAATCTGAATTTGGATCGGTTCTGAAATAACGCGAGATTATCAACAATAATCGAGGTGACGTGGCATCATTACCAGAGGGTTACTGAAGCTTGATTACCCGGGCGTCACAGGTATCAAAGTTCGCCACCAGTGCAAATATAGGGAACAAAGCAGCATATTACATACACTGGCCGTCAAAATTGGCCACCAGTGCAAATAAACGTAGTAGCAAAACAAGTCCATAACTGAAACAACTTCAGAAGAGCTCAAGAAACGTTATCCTGGGTATCCACCATGCTGGCAATAAGCTTAGCAAGCTTATTAGCTTTGTACTATTTGGCGCTAAAATCCTCCAACGCTTGTTGTTGCACCAGAAAGTATGCAGCTGAATGCTCCAGGGACTTACGCCGTCCTTCCGCTTCTTGTCGTAGCACAGCTGATCGATGTCTTTCAGCTTGTAGTTGAGACTCAAGAAACCAAACTGATTCAGACAGTGAGTTTGAATAGCTTGTGCAAGTGGTAGTGGCCAGTAACTCGAACAGTAAACCAAGACAGGACTTTGGGGTTGCCGCACTGTCTTTAAGATAGTTTTCCTTAGCTGTTTTATCAGCTTTGTTGGAGACCAACAAGGATGTCTCACGATCCTGAACCTCATTGCTTAATAAGACACTCTTTCACAATATTCTGTCAGCATTCTAAAAGAAGAAACAAGCAGACACATAACAGGTTTAGCATGTACTAGTATATGAAACTCATTTCGGTGAACTAGTTCATTAGTAAGGTGGACAAGATTAAACTACCAAGTCTTCTATTGCCAAGTAGTACATTATAAAAGCATCAAATAAACATATATCTATGTCCTATGCTCACTGCATTGTCTTGCCAAATCAAAATAGAGACATGGTTCAAATCATATCAGATCAAGAGAAAGCAGCACTGAAAGAATATAAAGTGTGGGTAACTAAACGGCACAACAAGATTTCATACAGGTACCACGGGTCTACATGTACAACAACACTATTGGCCCTGTTATGATGCTAGTAATGTGCATAATATGAGAAGTCAACTGGGTACACAATTGGAATTGAAATCAACAGAGCTATTTATAAGAGCAAACAAACATGCGTAAACATACCTGTTGTGCCATTCGAGTTTCCATTGGATAGTTCAATTTAAAAATAAGTTTGTATGAGTAAATACAGTGATACAAGAGCAAAGCAGTATGCACGATAGCAATGCAATCTTAAATGAGAACAGTTGTTCTTCAGGTTTAAGCACTTGTTCTACATGAACAGAGTACAGTAAGACGCAAGCATATAGTACTTAAAATAAAATGAGCTCATAGAACTTACCACATTCTTGGTTCAGGACCAGTAAAGAACAAGATGTTCCCATTCATCGTCCAGTAAATGTGCCTTAGGAGAACGTAAGGGAATTTGATGAGTTTCTTTGCCAGTGAAGTACGTTTTCTTCAGGTAATTCCAATACTACCACCAAGCATTCTTGAAGATAGCAGAGGTATTAGCACAGGTTACCTCATCTCGAGTTTCCAAATCGGTCCTTCTCTATA
The DNA here is from genome assembly GCA_021605205.1 of Aegilops longissima. NCBI lineage: Eukaryota > Viridiplantae > Streptophyta > Magnoliopsida > Poales > Poaceae > Aegilops > Aegilops longissima. The sequence continues at coordinate 42,068,558 of CM038680.1, read as the reverse complement.
GAGAAAAATGGGAAAAATTTTTGTATTATAACCATCATGGAGGTAGAATGTATGGGACAAAGCAAAGTAATTGCCATGAATAACATTACTTACACATAACTCCTGTACAAACACCTGCAACTGGCATTTTCCTTCATCTTCAGTATAATATTTCCATGATGGGAAGATACGCACATAGGATTTAACAACATCAAATGCGATAGATGCTTAACTATGAATGGCTGGTTGTTCTTCCTCCACAGGAATAGGTGTACTAACTGGTGGAGTTGGGGTTCGCCGTGGTAGTACTAGCGCTTTGGGAACTGGAGCTGCCTTACTAACTACTCTTGTTTGGGAGCTCTGTGGTGGAGATGGTGCTGTGTCAACAGGAACTGGGTTACTATCTGCTGGGGTCAGGGTTAAATTGGGTGAAGCTGATTCTCTGTCCATCGCATTAGCGATTAAATCTGCGAGAGTCTGGGTTATGTGTGGTAGGGCTGGTTCTCGTGCATGTACAACTGGGGTGCTATCTCCACCAAGAGGTAGCACTATTTTATTTGAAGACCGTGTTTTTACTCTGCTAGATACTGCCATCACCCGCTCCAATTCAAATGGCCGATAAACAGGAAACATAATTGAATGTACAGACATTATATGAGAGACAGATGCAATAGACAGTGTGGAAAAAAGAGGGCATTAAATAATTGACATGCATATTGTTTAACTAAAACGGATAGCATGACATAATTTCACATATATGATGTCTATCTAAACTGGATAGCATAGCATAACATAATTCAAAGATAGGATGACTAACTAAACAGGATCGCATGACATAATTCACATACATGTTATCTAAGTAACCAGGATCGCATGATTTAATTCACATATGTGATTTATATGCTAAGCGGAGGGCATTCACATATATGATGTCTGAACTAAGAACTGGGTGTTGAATATTGTATATGATGTCTAAACTATGCAATGCAAGACACCATATGCATGATATGAGCAGTAGAACCATGCATGGTTAGAGCATACACCTCGGTGGGGGAATACGACTGGTCATCTGTCTTTGAATCCATCTCTGAGGAGATATAGGGACCCAGCAAGAGATCTGCTTCGACAGGTAGCACTGTCTGCTCTGAAGGGCTTGTTTTCACTCCAGATTTTTCCATCACCCACTCAAATGGCTGATTCACAGGAAGAGTAGTTTAATGTACAAACATTGTCGACAAATGGAAATTTAATGAAGAAAAGGATGGGCTAGATATCATTCAAATATATGATGCATGGTTAAACAGCTTGGCATTACACATTTCACATATATTATGGCTGGCTAAAAGACATGGGACTGCATAATTCCCATATATGATATTGAAACTAAACAGGTGGCATTACAGAACATGTCTAAACTAAGCAGATGACATATATGATGTCGAAAGTAGGCACGGCAAGGCACCATATGCATGATATGACTCACATCATCATGCCAAGTTAGAGCAAACACCTTGGGGGTAAATAGGAGTGGTGAGCTGCATCTGAATCCGCCTCAGAACAGATATCTTCCTCTGGATTAAAATCTGGAGCCATTGAACCCACCATGGAGCGATGTCTGCATGACATTGTATTGCCGCGCGAAACTCTTCTCTTTTTCTCTACATGTTCAGCATGACTGTGCACAATATCTGACATGCATACAGAAAAATATAGTGAGATTATGTAAGGAGAGCATGCAGAAATCTAGAGTAATGGTAACAACCAGTGGATGGATCCAAAAATAATGATAGCAGGCTGATGATTGCTTTAATTTAATAAAAAACATATGATGATTGCTTTACTATTTGTTTCCCACCCAAGATGAACAACATAGGCATACCCTAGGTGAACCAGATATTAGACAGAGATACTATTCATTACTGCCTCGATATGTGCCCCACAATTAATTTAGAACTCAAGTTTTAACATCAATTTTAGACCTGTCTTGGAGTCTAAGAGGTGAACAGGAAAATAAAGTAGCAAGTAATATTAAGCAATGCATAACATAAGCAGAAACAAAAGAGTGCGACCTCTCTTGTGGACCCGTGTACTCCTCAGGTTCATCTGCCGAGTCGATGATGGTGATGCCGTTGCGGTGGGTGCCGGCTGCAGGGAAGGTGATTTGAGGCGGCGAAAGACAGTCAGGAGTCGTGATGTCTGGTTTGGTGGATGCTTCTGCCGATGGAGAGCACCTCAGGTGAGGTGGACGACATCGCGGCAGGAGTAGGAAAAACCACACAAAGTTTTCCTCGACACCTACCTGTAACTGAAGTAATTCTGTAAGGGCTCATTTGGCTTGGATGATTCTAAAAATGCAGGGATAGGAGGAAAAACACCGGAATAGGATAGGAATGCACATGGGAAATAGAGCATTTGTGAAGATAGGATTTCTGTCAACTTGGGTGTTTGGTTCACAGGAAAATGAGGAGCAGAGGAATGCAAAGAAATATGGCCAAAATAAAGTGAAACCATCTGAAACATGTACAGTTAGAATGTTATTCTGCCACTAATGCACTTTGTCTTGTTTTCATGCATTGGATTTTGAAAAGTAGGTCCAGGTGGATGTTTTGCTCCATTCCTTTCAACAAAATGCATGAATAATTGAATAGTAGAGTGCCATAGGAAAATTTCCTATTGCTATGTTTTTCCGTTGAACCACAATAGCCCTAATGGATCGACATGACTGTAGAGTAATAAGTGATGCAACAAGTGTACAACCTCTTTGCCATAGCCGTGTCGACCTCAGCATCATTGGGTTGGTCGCTGAAGAAGTTGAGGCAGAGGTGGCTGTCGGAGGTGTGGAGGAAGATCTGAGGAATTTGGTCCAGGGAACTGCTCTGTTGTGATGGATCTCTCCGTCCTTGGAGCAGCTCCGGTGAGCCGTAAGACGTCAAGGCTGAAGCAGCACAAGACAGACATCGTTAATCTCAAGTGGGATTCTAATGGCATCTCCAATAGATAGATGTAAAATTTACATCACCAAAACCACCTGACTACAACAGATGAGGTAAAAACAGTTGACTCTGAACTTAACTGTCGAAACTGAAATTTACTGTGGAATCTGAATGTTACTGTCGAAACTGAACGCAATGGTAGCAGAGAGGCACTTCACATGGGATAGTTTAGGGCGGGCCCGTAGTTCATCTTCAACTCGCGCCCCCCCTGAGCCGCCAGCCACCACCGGCCGAACCCCGCGCCGCGCCGAAACAACTCCCTACCACCGGTCCGCCGCCGCCTCGCCGCCCCGGAACAACTCTCCACCGTCGGTCCACCGCCGCCCGGGCCAACCTTCTAGCCCCCCCCCCCACGCCAAGCTTTTCCTCTGGGGATCCCCATGCCACCGCCCCACCACCCCGCCCCACGGCCAAGTGAGCAACACCCCACCCTGAACCCTAAGATAGATATGGGGTACCTCTCCGGCGAGCTCCCCTCCCACTGCGGGTGGTTCTTCCTTAACTCCGGCAAGACCCACCACCCCCTGAAAATCGACTGACCCAAAAGTCGATTCAGTCGACTGAAGTGTAGCTAAATTGGAGCAGAGCAGCAGCACGAGCGAGAGGGAGAGCAGCAGCGCGAGCAAGCGAGCGAGAGCCGGAGCAGCAGCAGCAGCGTGAGCGAGTGAGCGAGAGCCCGGGCAGCAGCAGCAGCGCGAGCGAGCGAACGAGAGCCGGAACAACAGCAGCTGGGCGAGCGAGCGAGCGACACTACAAAAAAATACACTTCCGTGATGATACGTGTTTGTCACAGTAGGTCGCGTTTTTTGTCATGCACGTACATCCATGACAAATTTATGATGTAATCAAGATAGTCATACTGTCTTTGTCAGAGAAGTGTTCCATGACATTACCAAAATTATCATCATGGAAGTGTCCACTTCCATGACGATAAATCGCGCGTCACAGAAGTGCTTTCGTCAAGGGTGACCGACACGTGGCATCCACCGTAACGGAACGCCGTTAAGCTATTTGGTCGGGTTTTGGATCCGATAACCCGTTAACAGCCCCGACCAATGGGGATTTTCCACGTGTAAAATCATCATTGGCTGGAGGAAACACGTGTCGGCTCACAGTTTGGACAGATGTCATCCACTCATTTGACAGAAGGCGCCTATGATATGTCGACACGTGTCACGACCCAACAGAGGCCCATTCCTGTGAAAAGGCCGGCTTGTTTGACTTGGTCAAAAGGTGGCGGGCCGGCCCATGTAAAGCCTGTTAACGGCCTGTTCGCATATAGCCCATTTACAGCCCGCTAACCCAAGGCCCGTTACACCCTATCTGAATTAGGCCCAGTAGCGTCATCTGGGCCACCCAATATGATTCCAGCCCATTTTCACTTCTGGCCCATGTATGGCCCATGACGTCTTTCGGCCCATATGAGGCCCTATGTAACTCTTGGCCTATTAACGACCCGTGGTGAAACTGGCCCGTAATGAACAGTGTGTTACTTTACACCCATTAACGGCCTGTGGTGAAACTAGCCCGTAATGAACGGTGTATCACTTTATACCCATTAAGGGCCCGTTATTCCGTTGGGCCGTTTCCATCCCATGTTATCTTTCAGCCTTCTCAGAGCCCATTTATTCTTGGGCTCATTTCCAGCATTCGTTTACTTACGGCCCGTTACTGTCATTTTCTACTTATGGGCCAAATTCAGCCCGTGGTTATAGTCGGCCCGTTTGTGGTACATTAACATGTTGGGCCGTTTTCATAGCGTCATCAAATACGGCCTATTAACGATGGCCCGTTATGGTCGGCCCATGAACGGACGATTCCAACTCTAGCCCGTTTACGACCATAATGCGGCCTGTTATTGGCCCATGTTTGGCCAATCGATCATACTGCCCGTATAAGGCCCATTGATGATACGGCCCGTAGAAGGCCCATTGTTTCTACGGCCCGTAGAAGGCCCATTGTTTATACGGCCCGTAGAAGGCCCATCGTTTCTCTGCCCGTAGGTCCAAATGTCACTCTGATAAATATTAGCCCATGGTTATTGTGGCCTAGTTTTAAAAAATAGGTTATTGCAGCCACTAGCAAACCGCAGAAAAAGAACTGCACTTACTACGAGCAAACAAATAAACAAGACAACAAGGAAATAAATAAGCAAGCAACTTACACTAGGCTATCACGGCTATTACACATATTACATCCACTAGGCATCAAAGTTCGCCACCAGTGCAAATATAGGGAACACAAGCAAACATATAAACGCCGCAACAAAACAAGTCCGAACTGAAACCACTTCGTAAGAGCTCAAGAAACAATATCCTAGGTACCCATAATCTTTGGCAAGATGCTTAGCAAGCTTATTAAATTTCTCTTGTTTGGCGCTTAAGTCCTCCAAATATTGTTGTTGCACCGTAAAGTATGCATCTGAATTTGCAGGACTTCCTCGGTCCTTGACTTCTCGTCGATAACATCTGATCGATGTCTTTCAACTTGAAGTTGAGACTCAAGAAGCCGAACTGATTCAGGGAACGAGTTCGAAGAGCCGGTGCTAGCAGTGGTAGCCAGTAACTCGAACACTACATCAAGACAGGACTTTGGGGTTGTCTCAGTGTCCTCAATATAGTTTTTATCATCTTTCTTGGAGACCAATAGGGATGTCTCACTATCTTGAACCTTATCTTCATTACTTCCTTTACCATTGCATAATAGGGTACTCTTCTCCAATATTTTATCCGCATTCTAAAAGACAAACAAACAAACACATCTCAGGTTTACAATGTAGTATATGAAACTCATTTTGGTAAACCAGTTCAGTAGTAAGGTGGGCAGGATAACAACATGAAACAAACATATATCTATGAAGTATTGTCACTGTATGGTCTATATCATTCTAGTTTATGTTGCCAAATCAAGATAGATACAGTTCGAATCATATCTATTTAAGACAAAAGCAGCATAGACAGAATATAAGTGTGGGAAACTACACAGCAATAACAACACTTGTAATGTGCATGGCATGAGAACATAACTGTTTATTCAATTGAAACTAAAATCAACATAGAGCAAGTTACAACAGCAAACAGCCAAACACGTTGAAGAAACAGGCTTAAAACATACCTGTTGTGCCATTGGAGTTTCAATTGCATCCTTCAAATTTGAAATTGGTTGGTATCAAGAATACTGATGATGCAAGAGCAAAGTAGTATGAACCATAGCTACGGAACCTGACCTGAGAACAATTCTTCTTCTTCTTTAAGCATTGACTTCGGGTTCGGAGTGGTGGTCCTCGTGATTTGGGCACTGCAGTTGCCTTACTAATTGCTCGTGTTTGGGTGCTCTGTGGTGGAGACGGTGCTGTGTCAACGGGAACTGGGTGTCTATCTGCTGGGGTTGGGGTTAGAAGGGGTGTAGCTGGTTCTCTGTCCAACTGGGTAGGGGTACAATCTGCATGAGTGTGGGTTATGTGTGGTGGGGATGATTCTTGGGCAAGTACAACCATGGTTCTATCTGCATCGACAGGTAGCACGATCTTTTCTGAAGACCGTGTTTTTACTCCCACATATACTGCCATCACTACCTCCAATTTAAATGGCTGATAAACAAGAAACGTAATTGAATGTACAGACATTGTAAGATAGACAGGTGCAATGGATAGTCGGGAAGAAAACAGGGCATGAAATAATTCACATTTATGTTGTCTAAGCAAACAGAATAGCAGGACATAATTTCACATATATGATGGCTAATTGAACAGGATAGCATGACACAATTTCACATGTATGATGGCTAACTAAATAGGACAGAATGACATACTTCAAAATATGATGACTATGTAAACAGGATGACATGATATAACTATACGATGTGTCTATTAAAGTGGTTGGCATGCCATAAATCACAAACATGCCGTCGATGGAAACATGATGGCATGATATAATTCACGGATAGAATGACATAATTTAAAATATGATGACTATGTAAACAGGATGAGATGATATAACTATATTATGTCTTTAGAAAATGGGTTGGCATGCCATAATTCAGATACATGATGTCTATGTAAACATCATGGCATGCCATAATTCAAATATATGATTTATATACTAAGGAAGTGAGCAGAGGGCAATTGCATATATGATGTGTCAACTAAGGAGATGGCATTCAATATTGTGTATATGATGTAAAAACTAAGCATTGCAATACAACATATGCATTATATGAGTAATATAACCCTGCCAAGTTTGAGCATACACCTCAGGGGGATAATAGGACTGGTCATCTGCCTCTGAATCCTCCTCTGAAGAGCTATCTGTAACCAGCAAGATATCTGCTTCAGCAGGTAGCATTGTCTGCTCTGAAGACCTTGTTTTCACTCCAGATTTCTCCATCACCAATTCAAATGGCTAATGCGCAGGAAGTGCAGTTGAATATACAAACATTGTCGACAAAAGCAATGAGAAATACAAAAAAAAGGACGGCATGATATAGTTCACATATATGACGCTTGCCTAAACAGCATAATATTGCATAATTCACATACATAATGCCTTGCAACAAGATAACATTGCATATCACATATACAATGTCTTGCAACAAGATGGCATTGCATAATTCACATATATGGTAATTAGACACTAAACAGGTGGCATTCACACAAAGCATGTCTAAACTAAGCAAATGACATAGCAATGCAAGATACCATACGCACGATATGAGTAACATAACCCTGCCAAGTTAGGGCATGCACCCCAGGGGGAAATATGACTGGTCATCTGTCTCTGAATCCTCCTCTGAGGAGCTATCGGTAACCAGCAAGACATGCGGTTCGTCAGATAGCATTGTCTGCTCTGAAGACCTTGTTTCCACTCCAGATTTTTCCATGACCGTGCCGAATGGCTGATGCACAGGAAGTTTAATTGAATGTATTAAAATTGTTGACAAATTTAACACATAATAAAAAAATGATGGCATGATATAATTCACATATAAGATGACTGGCTAACCAGGGTGGCATTGCAAAATTCACATATATGATGCCTGGCTAGACAAGATGGCATTTCATGATTCACATATACGATAAAGAAACTAAACAGATGGCATTGACACAAAGCATGTCTAACCATATGCATGATATTACCAACATCAGCATGCCAACTTAGAGCGAAGACCTCATGGGGTAAATAGGAGTGGTCTTCTCCTTCTGAATCCCCCTCAGAACAGTTATGTTCCTCTTGATTACGATCCGAAATTGGTGGAGGGGGGCTGCTTTTGCGCCAACCATGGAATGATGTCTGCATGAAATTTTATTGCCACACAAGGCTCGTCTCTTTTGCTCTACATGATCAGTTCCATTGTGTACAATAACTGGCATTCATAGGAATAAAACATAGTGAGATTATGTAAGGAGTGCATGCACAAATCCAGAATGATGGTAGCAAACTATGGATAGATCCAAAACCAATGATAGTAGGCAGATAATAGCTTTAGTTAAAAAATACAGATAATGGCTCCTTTAATGTTTGTTTGCACCCAACATGAAACTCATAGTAGACACCGGAGATTAACCAGATAGTAGACAGATAGTACTGATTGTTGCCCCAATATGTACCCCACAACCATTTAAAAACTCAAGTTTCAACATTAGTTTGGACCTGACTCGGAGTCTAATAGGTGAACACGATGATAATGTAGCATGTCATCATATTAAGCGACACATAATGTAAGCAGACACGGAAGAGTGCGACCTCTCTTGCGGACCCGTGTAGTCCTCAAGGTCATCTACTCAGTTGATGATGGTAATGCAGTTGTCGTGGCTGCCCGTGGTGGGGAAGAAGATCTGAGGCGGCGAAAGATAGTCTGGAGAGCGGATCCCTGCTGTGGTGAACCCTTCCGTCGTTGGAGCAGCTGAGCAGGGGTGGAACACAGCGTCGCAGGAGCAGGACAAACCACACAAGGTTTTCTTTGGCACATATCTGTAACAGAAGTAATTGAGTAAGGGCTTGTTTGAATTTGAGGATTCTAACAATGCAGGGATAGGAAATGGACAGGAATAGGATAGGAGTGCACGTGCAAAACAGAGAATTTAAAAACACAAGATTTCTGCCAATCTGGGTGTTTGATTCACAACATTTGGAAGATCACAGGATGCAAAAAAGCATGGTGAGATTAAGTCAAACCACAAGAAAATGTACGGTTATAATGCTATTATGCTACTATCTCTTAGAATTCCTACAAGTTTTCTTTCAAGGACACACTAAAGGAACAAATTCTACAGTTTCCTTTGCTCCATTCCTTTGCACCAAATTCATGAAAAGTAGTACCATAGGAAACTTTCCAATTCCTATGTTTTTCATTCACTTTTCCTTTCAAGCACTGGCGATTCTAGTAGGCAGGCTTGAGCAAGGAAAATCCTACACTAAAAAATGTTTTGTGCTACTTCTATTACTTTGGACCCAGGCCACTGCCATACTAGCTCAACTCCCAGGCCCATCGACAAATGCACAGCTCAAACGCGCAGAGATAAATAATGATGGCGTTCAAGAGAGTCCATCACGGATAGCTAAGTTGCCTGGTACCTCACTGCTTGTCATATAGTAGGATAAAATAATCATATTTCCCGTTACTACGAGTGCTCAGTGGACAATATATATAACATGTAGAGTAAAAAAGAGATGCAACAAGTGTACAGCCTCTTTGGCGAAGCCATGTCGATCTCAGCGTGATTGGGTTGGCCGGAGAGGATGCTCCGGCTGACTTTGTTGTCGGAGGAGGGGAAGAAGATCTTAGGCGTCTAGAGATGGAGCCCGAGGTACTGCTCTGCTGTGATGGAGGGTTTCGTTGTTGGAGCAGCTCCGGTGAGTTGTACGACGCCGAGGCTGAAGCAGGACAAGAGAGACAACGAACAACGTTAACCTGAGTGGAATCCTAATAGCATCTCCAATACATGACGTGAAATACATAACCACAAAGTGCTAGATGTAAAATACATCAGCCGCTCATCTCTGAACTTAATTGTCGAAAGAACTTAACTATCGAAACTGAACCTAACTGTCGAAACTGAATTTTGCTGTCGAAACTAAATTTTGCTGTCGAAACTGAACGCACTAGCAAGGTGAGGCTACACGTCGGTCGACTGACTTTTTCATCTCTGGTCAGTCGATTTTGCAGCCGTTGGATACGAAATAAGGGGCCCCCCGTGCCGAGCTTTTTCTCCGGCGATCCCCACGCCACCGCCCCGCCAACGCCCCGCCACCGCCGGCGACTAACGCCCCCATCTTGAACCCTAAGATAGATAGTGGGGTACCTCTCCGGTGAGCCCCCTCCCCGCTGCGGCTGGTTTTTCCTTCACCCCTGCGAGCCCACCCCTTGAAAATCGACTGACCCAAAAGTCGATTCAGTCGACTGAAGGGTAACCAAATTGGAGCAACATCGCAAGAAAGAGCAAGAGCGAGAGAAGCAGCGCGAGCAAGAGCAATAGCAAGAGCAGACCAGGCAGGGGACCGAGAGCAAGAGCAGAGCAGCAGCACGAGTGAGAGCTATAGCAGCAACAATTCCTACTGATGTGCACGTCGCCGCCGAGGGAGCGACGCTGTGGAGGAAGTGGCCGGCGACGCCACCGTGGATGGAGCCGCGCCGTGTCGGCTCAGGACGGAGCGTCGGCAGCACCATGAGATCGAATCAAGAAGAAAATGCGGCGATTAGTGTACAACCTGTTTGGTGGCGTCGATTAGGCCACAGCTTCATCCGAGGAAACGGTGATGATGATGCTCTTCTGGTGGTGCAGGTGAAGACGGCGGTGTGGGAATGGAGGTGGTGCGAAAGACGAGGGGAACATCGGGGCAGCTCCTTGGAGGTGGAGGACGGGGTGGCTGAACCGGCGTGACGATGAGATTGACGACGGATCCTCATACGGTACGGTGGATGAGGGACGTCGAGGTGTTGCTGTGGATGACGTCGTCGGGGAAGAGGCTCCGGCTGGGTGGCGGACGGAGCAGGGTGTGGGGTTTCGTCGCGGGTTTTCGCGGCCTCGGTGTACGAATGGGTGGGCGGATGGGATGGCAGTGGGGAACCATGTCTTAGAGAGGCGCTTGTCCGAAATGTGGGGTAAGTTACAAAAGTACCCCCCACCGATTTGAGGCGGTTCTTCCGGTTCAGGGGTACCACGGGTATTTCGCGTGTCGGGATTGCACTGGAGGTGGGAGTTTTCGCGCGCGTTGTAATTTCGGAATAGCAAGGCGCGGGTTGAGATGGAGGGAGTTGTCAGAGCACAACGAGACAAATATTTATCTTAAATATTTCGGGCTAACAAGGCGCGGGTTGAAGAGGCGGGAGTTTCGTAGCACGATAGATAGAGACGCTAGCTTCAATTTTCGGCATAACAAGGCGCGGCTTGAAATTTCGGAAGAACAAGCTTAACATGTACCCCAAAAAAAGACAATTTGTACCTCAACACGCACAACACACACACAAACACCATTTAGACTAGAGTAAGGTACACATGCATTGCACGCATGAGATTTGGCAACCAAATTATGAATAAATACCACATTATAGCATGCAAGCTTTGGGTCATATATGCATGATGTAGATGTTCGTTTAATTCTTATAGTTCATTTCATTCAAAATCATCTAGTTTTTATAAGAAAGCTAATCTATTTTAAGATTCATGGAATTGTGCGTTTTAAGACATAAAGTAAAAACAAATAATGGCAAATCATGTAGAAAAACAATTGGGAAATTCTGATACGAAAGATTCTAGAACAAATAAGAAGTGCTTGTGTTTTGATGTTTGTGCATTATGCTTAAGTTCAACCATGGAGTCTTCTAGATTATACATGTGGCGAAATCTGGTGGAATCTGGATGATATCCAACGGCCAATAGTGCTCAAATTTGCCATCTTTGGACCATTGGATTCGCCTCATCCAACGACCATCTTTCAAAGTTAAAGTTATCCGCACACAATATAAAAAATATATATAATATTATATTATATATATAGGGGTATAGATATAGATATGTGATGCGAAAGCCGCCCATCATCTCCAATTAGAATAGTGTTTCCATGCACGGATGCGACGTGGACAAATGATGTCTGCCATCGGTATCTCAAATTCAAATCGGTCTGACCTTGTTCAATGTGTATACATTACAACATGCTCGTCTCCAAACCACACCGCGCAGATCTCCGTTATATTCATGCATGCATGGGTTTCAAACATCAGGATCTCTTATTCAAATATTTGAATTCAACTTTACATTGATTATGACCTCACCTATTCTTTTACACCCACACAGTAGTCTTCTCTTTATAATTATACCACTAACTTTCTCTCGTGCATGCATGCACACACACTACCAGTCGGCATTATCCATCGCAGGCATGCAATCTTTTTCTTCAGGTCGGTCTCCCATGAAGGCACACACCCACACACATCCCCCTCTCCATCATATCGGGCATTCTCTATCTCTCACGCGTGCATGCGCAATGATCGATGTTCCTCTATGTATGTGTGTATATAGCTAGGTCTTTCATAGTTTTCCACACAAACGATCAATCGATATATCCAGTGAGGTCTCACCCTCTTTCCCACGTCCACATCGATCAATCTATACCTCTCTATATGGGATTACCATATATAGCTAATACACCCACATTAATTATATATCCAACGTCCCCCTCTCATCATCCATGCCTTCCGCTTCATCTCTCGACGCGCGTGCACAATGGCGAAGACAAAGTAAGGGCCCTGCCCCCCTAACATCACTATATATCAAGGCTAATATGAATGTGATCATTAGACAATTGCTGCTAAAAAAGGTTTAATTTCATGAATTGACCCTCCTCGTAAAGATTAGCAATGCTTGCCCCCCTAGCTCATTTCTTTTTTCATGGTTCAGCCATTGCGTGCAACAGCGCACGTGTTTGCCCCCCCCCCTCTCTAAATATCGATCTCACACTTGTGCTTTCCTTCATAGTCTCCCTCCACTCGGCCCCTCGCACCATCTTCTAGCCCCCACCGGATTTTTCCACATGTACAATCTAGCAGACTCCATGGTTGAACTTAAGCATAATGCACAAACCTCAAAACAATAGTGGTTCTCTTTTGTTCAAGAATCTTCCGTATCATAACTGCCCAAACTTTTTTTCTAGTTGAATTGCCATTATTTGTTTTTACTTTATGCTTTACAACGCACAATTCCATGAATCATAAAATAGATTAAGGGCTTCTTTGATTAAAAGGATTCTCAAAGGAATTTTGGAGGATTCTAATCATGAGGAATTTTTCCTATCTTAGTTGTTTGATTCGTAGGATTGTAAACCATAGGAATTTTTCCATATGATTCATTTGCACTAGATTTCATAGGAAACATCCCATCCACTCAAACCTCTTTGAAAGAATTCTGCGTTTTTTCTATGCACAATCAAACACTCGTACAATCCTGTAGGATTCAAGACGACATTCCACTATAATCCCATGTTTTTCCTATTCACGTGTTCTTAGCTTTTTTATAAAAACTAATTGATTTTGAATGAGATGAACTATAAGAATTAAACGAAGGGCTACATCACGCATATATGACTCAGAGCTTACATGCTATAGTGTGGTATTTATTCATAATTTGGTTGCAAAATCTGATGCGTGCAATGCACATGTACCTTACTAGTACTTCGAGTATGTGCAAAACACGTAAATTAGAATACCAATGGCACGCTACACAGTGTCTCTCTTACAGTTCATGAAGCCACGTGGCACATGTGGAGGCGTTGTCGCGACCTCCTTGCGTGGATTGATCACAATGACGTGCTGCTGGTTCCAGAAGAATGTACTCGTCCTCCACGAGCCATCTTGGTGGTACATGCACGGCGAAGATGTGCACGCACGCCACGCACGCACTCATTCCTCGCACGCACTGCCGGGTACACGGACGGACGCAATTTTGTACCAAGATCCACCCCATGTGATAATTTGACGCGTGTAAAGTCATTCACTTCATTGATGGTCAATTAATACAGCGCATGCAAATTGAGTGGACGTGAGGGCGGAAGAAAGACATTATTACTCCACTGCACGCATGCGAGTAGTTAAATCATGGGTTGCTAGTAGTACTTCCATTGGTCTCCTTCGTATTTTGTTCCAATTTTTTATAGTAACATAATATTTACGCATTTGAGCAGTGTAGTACTTGAAATTTATGTTCCGCTAAACTCATCGGGAGCCGTTTCGGGCCTCAAAACCAAAACCATCAATTAATCTTTACCTTGTTCCCATCACATTCGAAAGCCTGCTCACACCTACTAGTACGTACCAAACCTGAACGTGTTCCCACTATGCAGGTATTAGTACTACTAGTGCTAGTACTTAGGTTATAAAAAGGGGAACTACCTAACCAAAAATTACTCTACCTTTCCTCCTCATAAGTGCTTCTTCTTCGTCCGTCGTTGCCATGGCCAGTGAGCAGAGCTCTAGGTCGAGAACTACTCGTAACAAGGGAGCGGCAACCAAGGCTGTGGAAAAAAAGAACAATGCTAACAATGAGATGACTAGCAAATTAGATCATTTTTATCGCCATATGGCACTCGGCTACCGTGTTTCGTGCTCCTCCGTCGCAGTACTACTCCAGTGGAAAACTTGAGTATACCGCACAGTTCTTTGCTCCTCCTCGATCAGGTCGTCGGCGCATTTATACGAGCAGTCAAATAACAAGGCCCCGCCTTCCAGCAGTAATGAGCCGTCAAATCACAAAGGCCCACGCCTCTCGTGAAACCGACCAAGCTAGACTGCCCCGCCCTCTAGCCTTTTAAAAAAAGTATACTTTTGTACATCAGTAGTATCGATGGATTGCGCCATGGTGCAAAACATGAAATTAAAAAAAAGGTCGTACTACCTCCGTCCGGGTTTATTGGTCCCCGTTATATTCCCCATTATATTTCGTGCCAAATTTTGACCATAGATTAAACTAACAAAATGTCTACGCATGTCACCAAGCATTATATTTTTGAAAAATATGTTCAAGTACGAATCCAATGAGATAATTTTTCTTGACATGCATTAACATTTTGTTAGTTAAATCTTTAGTCAAAATTTGACACAAACTACAAAGGGGACCTATAAACCAGGACGGAGGTAGTACATATAGAGAGTGCTCGTCGCCAAATTATGCATATAGTACTATTAAAAAGGCTAGTCACAATAATGGTGTCCAGCACAACCCACCCCTCAAATAAAACTAAGCACCCTAGAATTCTTTGACAAAACTAAGCACCCTGAAATTCTTTGACAACTAAACTGCTGGCTATATGATGTTGGCCATATATATTGTACGTATATAATGTGAAGAAACGAGTGGTAGTACTATACCAAATAAAAGATGAAATGTAAGAAATACTAGTATGTACGTAATGAAGAATTAAAGTAACAAGAAGAAACATAACATAGTTCTGCTGGGGGCTCAGCACAACACACCCCTCAAATTAAACTAAGCACACCTAAAATTAAACTATGCAACTAATGCGGTAGACACCACATTAGAAGTTTAGAACCGCCATGAGCAACAACACTGCCACCGTACTCGGAGTCCTCGTCCACGTCCTCGACTTCGTCCTTGTCCCTCTTCCTCTTGGCCGATACTTCTTTGCTTGAACCGCCAACTTGGTTGTTGCTCTTCATCCAACCCTTGTAGATATTGAAACAAAGGTAGCCATCCATTGCAGCGTACTGGATGTGGTCTATATCTAGTACATTCCGCTGCCATGCATGACGTTGAAACGTGTATGGAGGTTTCTCCAGTTTACCGTACGAAGGATGAACCATGGCTCCTGCCAGGGTCAGCATTGAAGGCTGGCGAGAGGACACCAACCGATTCTTTTGGAGGTCGAAGGTGTTGCCTACAACAAGGCCTATCCGACGCAGGACTTCTTTGTCGTTAACAAAGTCTACAGTAACGAATTTGACTAGGTTGCTCTCGAGGAAGTTCTTAAAATCCTAGCACTCAACGTCGGCATAGCATATGTGGTAGACCAAGCATAAGTCATGCACGCAAACCTGGATCACGACGGGCTTCTTCCTCTCTTCGTCCTTTAGATCCTTCTCTCATCCCACGACTGTGGTGTACTCAACATCTAGCCCAGCGACCCACTCATCATCTGAATCTTCGAACATGCGTCTGAAGCGAGAAAGGCATCCTTTCACCGTCGTGGAAGTACGGGTGTAAATGACATCGAACTCATCGCCGGTGATGGTTCTAACCTTGTACTCACCGCCGATCGGGGAGATTTGGGACGCCATGGATTTGGGAGGAGGGTTAGGATTAGTGGAACTGCCGTAATGTGAATGGACGAGACGACTAGGAGTGAACCACCGTAGTATTAAAGGACATGCGGGGATGAATGGGAGAGAACTACCAGCGTGCGAACGGCAGGGTAGTGGCTTCCCATTTTCCCATGATATGGGCTTCCGAGAACACTTGGATCTGAGATCGAACGGTTGCATGGCGTGATTATAGACCTATGGGTGAATATCCTATCCTGGAGGGTTATTCTGCAAATTTTCAGCAACTTAGCATGCGACCGTTTGATCTCAGATCCAAGGGCTGCCAGCAGCCCATATCATGGTCGCGCCTACAACGACCGTCGGGTTGCTCGCGCGGTCGCGCCCTTGGAGATTTAACACTGTGCGTTAGGCTATCTGATGTTGGCATGTCATACATAGTCATCACTTAGTCACTCATACTACAACAAGGTTGGCTATAAGGTTGGTCATAGTGGGGAGTATCATATACTAGTATCATGCATATGATATTAGTATATGATACTACATCCATAATGCATAGTATCATAGATTAGTATCATAGGTAGTCTCATTTATTGCCATGCATGACACATAGTAGCATAATATTTATTATGTTACGGTATCTACCTATGTTACTATAACCATCTCTCTCTTCTTTGATTGCCTGCCACATAAGCATGTTTGCGAGTCCCAAGTGCATGTTACTACTTATGTTACCCCCACTATGGCCAGCCTCATGCAAGAGCCAGCCTCTACTACTACATGGTGGAGCATTGGGAGAGGCACCTGTATGGAGGTGGTCAGGAATTGGGAGACTCACGCCAGTCGTAGTGCCGCAGTTAAAATGATAATTGCAAGTAAAATCACGGGCCCCCACCTGTCCAGCAGTAGCTCGCTGTCAAATCACACAGCCCTACGTTTGCAGCAGCCTACTCCCTCGTCTTCTCGCGTCTCTGTCGACCCGACTAGGCGGAACTTTCCCGCAGCCTACCGGGCAGGAAAATCCCTGTCCTCGACTTTTAAATAGTATACAGTATACTAATTTTGTATCCATGGATTCCGCCCGCGCCATGGAGCAAAGCGTCTAGAAAACGGCGGTACACATGTACGGAGTATACAGCACGCCCGTCGCATTCACGTCGCACCCCAGACGGTCGGTCGGTCTGGCAAGCTGCTCTCCGAATGGAACGCGCGTCATATTGCGTTCGCACACACATGTGGGACGATAATTGAGAACCAACCATAGGCAGACTCCCCGGCCCCGCAAGTCGGGTGACTTAATAGAAGAGGGAGACGAGCGATAGTACTAGAGAAGTGTTGTACTACGTTGGTGCCTGGACGATCCCTACAAGACACGGAAGATCAGTTCATCCATGCATGTGACCAAACTCCAGCAGACACGCCTGCATTGGCTATTGTCTACATATCGTGCAGGCTGTGTTGTACATGGCTGTAGTTGTGGTGAGAAATCTAAAAAAAGGTTTCTTGTCATCTCGCAAAATTAGGTGTCATGTGCTTCGGATCACTGCGAGGGTTAGACAGCGACAACTGAGTTGGACTACTCATTGGGGCACATGCACGAACAGTGACTACTCGGCTGCCATCTAGGTCAAGCCGGCTATGTTAATTAGGACATCTATCGATGGACACCTTTTCTATGAGTTTATCTTAATTTGAGCTTTGTTCCTCGTCTAGTTTGTCCGTCGGGATTCATGTTGTCTCCTTTGGGCAGTGAGGTTATGATTTCTTGTCATGTGGCATTTTTTGTGTTATATGTTATAATTCGGCGCTCCAGATCAAAATGACGACAACTGCGCCTCTGGGCCACGTGCATGAAGACTTCTCGACAGTCATTGACGAGGTCAAGCCGGCTCCGGTAGACAAAAGAAAACTAAGTACTACTCCACTATATAGGCAGGAGCCTTCGTGCTTGCTTGCTAGTGTTGCTCTCTTCACACTGTATCGGCCTCTCTAGATCTAAACACGACAGTGGTGGCCACACTCTCTCTCTTTGCTCACCGCTGGTCACAGATCCAGCCAGATACTCTCCGCCAGGGAAGGTGAGAAGGTGCAACGTTCACGCGGTCGTCCTCGGTGACGGCTCTTACCCACTGCTGGGCGCGCCCCGATCAGCCTGCCTTGCCGTTCTCTCCCAAGCACCGCTGGCGAGGGAGGGCCTCCGACCCCTTCTTCCTCGCTACCGTTGTGTGGGCAGATCCGGCCTCCCGCCGCCCACCTAGCGACATCCCGACGACCATCAGGTATAACTTCCTTCAAAACCGGCCTTGCTCTACTTCCGAGCTCCTGACGTCGCTGCATTTGTAACTTTTACTATTTCTCAGGCCCCCTCGTAGATAGGATCGATCGGCTGTTCGAAAACCACCTAATTTTTATACGTTTAAGAGGTAAAACTAGTTCATGCACTCGAATCTAGTAATACTTGGTTCAAACAAGGAAGAAAGGGGTGGGGTGGGGAGGATTTGTTACCTGAATCTAGGACTTGGTCGAAAGAAGAAATAATGGGGGCGAAAAGTAGCAGAGACTGGCTATCCAACTGGTCTCTAGGTCTAATAGGGAAATAAAGGGAAACGCAGTACAAACTCAATATAAACCCGATCTATTGGTTGAAAAAGGAAAGAAAGTGGGGACAAGTCAACAGAGTAAGTCCAGCACTAGATTTGCTAGCCTCACACAGTATAAGGTGGCTATACCGAACAAAAATGGGACCAACCCAGATATCATGTTCTGATGTTTGTTGCCCCGAGCCACTCTTATGTAATGCCACTAGTAAAATGTAGCGATCGCCTTTGTTAAAAGTAAGGACACGTTAAACCAATGTTGTTTTCAATGTAATGCCTCCAGTAATATGAATCAATGACACTTCTTTACATGTCCTGCTAAAATTTCCCATTAAGATAAGTTGGTTCTTTTTGTTAGAAATGCAACTGTCCTGGTCCGCCTACTCTCCCGTGCCCAAAGTAATGTCGTATTTAACGGTTGTCATAGTTAATCCTAATGCCCACACTAATATCTAGCAATGCCACTGCTTTAGAAATTGCTACTGTCCTTGTAGGATTGCCATTCAGATAAGGAACATTCTTCTTTTCATTTGATGCATGTTTCATCACTTGTTAGTCACCCTCCTTTCCACCTTTTTTGTCCAAACAGAGGTATACATTTCACGCTCGATCTTAGTTGAACTACACAAATGATATCCAAATTATAGTTGAGCATTCCAGGAGCTTCACAACCAACCTTGGTGTTGCTCAATTTTATTGCAACTAATGAAGAAGAAGCTCTGTGGGTTTCATTTTCTGATGGAAATGGAACCGGGGCTGGAGCCCTTTCTTAAAAAAATTTGAAGAAGAAGCTGCTAGCTCACGGGACATTGCTTCATTTTAGGTGAACTGCACCAAAAGGTCCCACGAATTGAATCATCCATGTTGGTGACTGAAAGATCTAGCTTCAGCATCCCAGTCTAAGCACCCCCGGCCTCCATCCTTGTGACGCACAGTACACCTCGTTTGCCACCTGCTTGACCCTTGTGTCACTGATAAAATGAAGTAATAATACAGTTAAAATAGAGCGAGTGTCATCTCTATCAGTTCATTTCCAATGTAGATAAAGAAAGTGCTTCTCTTTGTTAAAGTATGTTTCATCAACTAGTCCCATTGTTAATGTTTAAGCGTTTCTGCAAACTGGGGTGCTTAATTTTAGTTGATATGTATAAAAATAGAGATTTGAATGTCTCAAGGCGCCTCCTTGTACTACAGCTGTACACTGATGTTCATCACTTGCAGAAGGTGCATCTGGGAGACTTGGGACAATGTCCAGTATGAGGCATCGCAGGGCCCATCTCGCCCTCGCAGCATGGCATACTATGATACTATCGCAATATTTTCTTCTATTTATTTTGTGTGTTTCATCAACTAGTGCCACTATATGTAATCACGCTTTTTCATTATCTGTGCAAACAGGCTTATTCAACTGCATTTTGGTGGAACTGCACAAATGTACGTATGGAACCGGCATATATGCAGAGTGCGAGGTGTGCCAAGTAAAAATTACCGACACCAACCATGTTGCATGCACGCATTGGCATCCACCACCACTATGTGTGGCGCTCTCTGTGGACGGATCTTTCTCGGCAGCAAATCCTCTAACCAAATACTAGTAGCTTATATTGGCAGTTTTCTAGGGAGTACTCTTTTCTGAAAGAAGCACCAATCTATTTTTCTTTATTTGTACACTGTGTCACAACTTTGACCCAAAGGTCCAGAGCAATTTTAGGGTGATTGGTGTAGTACTCGGAGACTGATTGTAAGCATGATTTTCATTAGCTGTCACACTGATTGTAAGCATGAGCAGGTGGAAGATTAGGTTAGTGCGAAGCTTACCTTAAACCCTACTGCCGCCGTTGAAATGAGGCGAGCGTCGAGGGAACCGTGGAGAACGGCGGTGAAGCGACGTCGCGCCATCCGGCCTCCTCTTGCGGTGGGAGAACAAATACTCCCGTGGCTCCGGCTGGCTCTGCGCCCTCACGAACGGCACACCATACTCGATCGATTCGTTATCCTCTGGGTGCTCGACCTTCGACCTGTACGCCCACCACCTCTGCCTAACTGTCGCCTCGGGCGAATCTGTCTGCTCCATCGCCCATAGGAGATACTCGATTAACTCGGAGGATCGCGCGTGATGCCGCCAGAGTACATGTACATCGCCGCCCTCATCGCCGCCATCTCGCTCTTTCGCATACATTGCCACATGGCCTGCACCATCCTCGAAATCTCCCACTCATTGTCAAACCAACTAAGTATCTCCTTCAACCTGGCTAACTTTGCCTGGTCGCCGCCGGTGATCTGCCTGATTCGCTGCTGTATCCTCTCCATAGATGTCCTTCTGAGTGGTCCGGTGCTAGCTTTGGAAGATGGGAGGAGAGACGGTGGTCTTGCAATAGAGAAGAGGGAGAGGAGAGGAGGTGGTTTTGGAATGGAGATGATGGAGAGGAGAGGAGGTGGTTTTGCAATGGAGAGAAGATCATAAGAGGGAGAGGCGAGACGATGGTTTTGGAATGGAGATGATGGAGAGGAGAGGAGGTGGTTTTGGAATGGAGATGATGGAGAGGAGAGAAGGTGGTTTTGCAATGGAGAAGATCCGAAGAGGGAGAGGCGAGACGGTGGTTTTGGAATGGAGATGACGGAGAGGAGAGGAGGTGGTTTTGTAATGGAGAAGAGGGAGAGAAGCGTGCGGCAGCGAGTTAGGATTGGGCGAGAGGGCCGGAACGCTGTGAATGGATCAAAATCAAAATCAATTTACCCTTCAATTAAGGAAGCGACCCCACATTAACTAATCTCCCTTTTATTCTGGGTCATAATTGACCATGATTTTCGCACATAAAATATATGTTATACGTTGCAAAAATAATATAATTTGAAAGTACATTCAGATACGAACCAAACGATACAATTTTTGGTGACATGCATTCACATTTTCCTTGTCAAATACAGTACGTGGTCAAACTTTTACCCAAAATACGCAAAACAACAAAAAAACTTCCAAGACCAGCGCCGCTCTTCCGCTCTTCTCCTCTTAAACCACCGCGGCTCCTCTCCTGTTCCAATCTAAATCCAGCGCCGCTCGTCTCCTGTTCCATTTCAAAACCACCGCCCCTCCTCCCCTCTACTTAGCACGCTTCGCTATGAAGCGCTACTCCACCGTTGGCCAGGCCATCCCTCGACGCCACCACACCTCCTCTTCCTCTCCACCGACTGCCGAACCACACCGCACTAGAACCAGTTATCCCTCGTACACCTCTCCGTCTGTGACTCTACTCCCGCATCTTCCCATCTCCGGCTCGTTGCTGTCCGGGGCCTCGCTGTCGTCCACCACCTTGGATGCGCTCGGCGCGGCGTGATCAACGTGGTCAACGAGCGACACCATCGGAAGTAGACTGTGCGTGGAGAGGCTGACAGCTGGGTCCACGGACGCACACAAGGAAATGCCTCCTTATTACGCGCAAAATAACGGTTCCTCCACCTGACATCTGGGACCCATCGGAAGGGCCTCTGTATTTCGTGAAAAAAATGTGCCCCCCGCTGACTTGTCGGACCCACCAGCTATCTTCGCACGCAAGGAAGTGCCTCCTTATTACGCACAAAAAAAATCCCCCTGCCAGCTGGAACCCAGCATACTGGGAGGCTGACTTGTGGGCCACCAAGTTGATGGGGATGGAGGGCTTTGCCAACTTAGTCACTATGAACGATTCTAGCTCCTGTTACCATACGATGCTCATCCAACGGTTGTAGTGCTTCTTCAACCTCTGGTCTTCTTGCTCCAGCCACCCAAACCAGCGCCGGTCGTGCCGCGTGCTCCTGCCTCCCGTGGTCGGTTGTGATGCCGGGAGGCCTCACCGCCCACTACTACTCCCACCGCTGGCCAGGCCATCCCTCTACTCACCCACACCTCATGTTATTCTGCGGCGACAGCAGCCTCACACCGCAGCCGAACCAGTGAACCCTCGTACTCCTCTTCGCGTGGGAATCCACTGCTGCGTCTTCCCTGGCTCCAATTCCTCCCCTTCCTAGGCCTCGCCGTCGTCCACCGCCATGGTGCTCTCGGCGCGGCGTGGTCAACATGGTCAAGGAACGACTTCCATCGACGTGGATCAGACGTGGAGAGGTCGATAGTGGGTCCACGGCCGCAGCAAGGAAGTGCCTCCTTATTACGCGAAAAATAATGATTCCTCCACCTGACAGCGGGGACTCACCGGACGGGCCACCATATTTCATGAAAAAAAGTTTCCCCCTGACTGCTCGGACCCACCAGCTACGACTTCGCACGCAAGGAAGTGCGTCTGGGCAAAAAAAAACTGATTCGCCCCCAGACTGCTGGGACCCACCAGCTACATCTTCGCACGCAATGAAGTGCGTCCGGGCAAAAAAAACGATTCGCCCCCCTGACTGCTGGGACCCACCAGCTACATCTTCGCACACAAAGGAAGTGCATCTGGGCAAAAAATGATTTGCCCCTCTGACTGCTGGGACCCACCAGCTACATTTTCGCACGCAAAGAACTTCCTGACAGTCGGGACCCACCTGGTCGAAGCATACGTAGCGTTGTCATTCTGTTCGACGAACGTACGCATATATATACTGGTCGATGTAGAGGCGCGCGACGCGTCGTAGTAGAGGCGCGACGCGTCGTAGTAGAGGCGCTACGTAGCATGTACACGCACGCATAACGCCAGGTTGCAAGAAAGAAAATACGCCACGCACGCATACAAAGGGGTCTCAACGCCTACTCGCGATACGCACATGGTTGGGTCGGAACGGAGAAACAGAGTCGTCGTCGTGGTCATGAGGAGGCAACGGAATGCGTCGTGTTCATGGGGAGGCAACGGAATGCATCGTGTTCATCGGGAGGCAACGGAACGCGTGGGAGCCAACCGGCTTGGATGGAACAGGCGATGGAAACGAGGCATGGCGTACCGCAGAACGGAGGAAACAACCTTGTGTTCGACCGGCCTTGTTCGGAACGGGGTCCTGTTGATCGGGAGGGTGTGGCGATGCCGCCAAAACGGAGGAAACGGACCTCCTAAGGTCGTAAACGGGGTCTGTTGATCGGGAGGGTGTGGCGCATCGCAAAACGGAGGAAACGGACCTCCTGCGGTCGTAAACGGGGTCCTGTTGATCGAGAGGGTGTGGCGCATCGCAAAACGGATTTAAATGGACTTGTGTTGGAGCGCCACAATAAATAGGGGTCCTGTTCATCGGGAGGTGTGGCGCATCGCAAAACAGGACTCCACGGATACTGTTCATCTCGGCGCCGACCTCCTCCAGCCTCCACGGGCTACCGTCGACCTCCTCCAGCCTCCACGGGCTCCAGTTCATCCAGCCTCCACCGCGCTACTCCACCGCTACTATTCAACCACCCTCCACGGGCACCCTCCACCGCTCACTGCTCATCCAGCCCTCCACACCACGGGTCCTGTTCAACCACTCCTCCACGGCCACCCTCCACCGCTCTCGCTCATCCAGCCCTCCATACCACGGGTCCTGTTCAACCACTCCTCCACGGCCACCCCTCCACCGCTCATCGCTCATCCAGCCCTCCACACCACGGGTCCAGTTCATCCAGAGGCAACGCCAACGCCACTGCTCATCCAACCCCCTCGTAACGCCATCGCTCATCCAATCAATCGGCTTGATTGGCAGCAGATGGCGAATCGCCCATCGTGTTCGATTAACAGCCATCGATCGATCGCCGGGTTCAAGAACGCGACAGCTGCAGTGCAATCACTCGGGTTCAGTTAGAGCCAACGCCTCGCACACACGCGCGTACGTGTACGAGATAAACGTGCATCGCTCGACCCCCGACCTCCCACCGTAACCGGCAACTCCCCGAAATTTTCCTCGCCCTCGCTTCTACCACGGTTTTTTCCGTCATGGACGGCCCAAAGAATGTCATGCAGCTGCGCCTCCGGCCCGCCCAGGACGAAAAGCCCTTTTTCTGTCATGATTTTTTGTCATAGAAGTAGGAGCCCACCACATCTATGATGATACCCGGTTTTGTCACAATTATCGTCATAGAAGTGTCATATGTATGACAGAATTTTTTTTTCGTTCGGCACAAAATGTCACGGATGTGTCTTTTTTTGTAGTGCGAGTGAGAGCTGGAACAGCAACAGCAGCACGAGCGACCGAGCGATAGCTGGAGCAGCAGCAGCAGATTCGGCCGGTATGGACGCCGCCGCCGAAGGGGCCTCACACTAGGGAAGAGCCGCCATGGAGATGTCGCCCGTGACGCCGGCTTCGAGGTAGCCGCTCCGTGGGGGTGCGAAATGGAGCACCGTCTGCGCCGGGAGGTCGAGTTAAGGAGAAGGTGCGATGCGATGAGTGTACAACCTCTTTGGTGGCGCCGAGTAGGCCTCGGCTTCGTCCGAGGAGTCGGTGAGGATGTTGCGGTTCCGGTGGAGCAGGTTAAGGCGGCGCTGTGGGGATGGAGCAGCCGCGATGGACGAGGTGATCGTCAGAGAAGCTCCTTGGAGGTGGAGGACGGGGCGGCTGAACTGGCGGGACGACGGCATGGACGAGGGATCCTCATCTGGGGAGGTAGATGAGGGACGTCGAGCTGTTGTGGTGTGTCAGTGTACAAAAGTACGGGCTCTGCTTTTGACCCCTTTACTTATGCACGGGAAGTCAAAGCCTCCCGCCACGGCCACGCATAACATGGCAGGGAAGGGGAGCTGGAGAGAAACCAAAGCCACGAGGACAAACGAAGCAACAACAAGGACCAAG
Source organism: Aegilops longissima (assembly GCA_021605205.1). Taxonomy (NCBI): domain Eukaryota; kingdom Viridiplantae; phylum Streptophyta; class Magnoliopsida; order Poales; family Poaceae; genus Aegilops; species Aegilops longissima. Next base: position 42,043,003 of record CM038680.1, on the reverse strand, counting down.
GCCACGAAGATCAGATAGGCGTACCAGTTTCCCCTGGCAAGGACCCTTGCTGAGGCAGCCTCAGCAGCCCCGGCAAGACCCTTGCCGGGGCAGCTCACCCACGCCGGCCGAAGTGAGCCGCCCTTGAGCCCACCAACGCTCGACAAATGCGTTGGGACAGGGCTCGGGAGGCACCTCCGTGGTGGCACGCAGGTATTTGTGAACACATAGAATGCTCAAGATCAAATGAGGATAAGAGGGCAACCATCCTCACCGAAGAAACCCACAAGACCCCCGGCAAGACCCTTGCCGGGGAGGCCAACATGCCATGGCAACACCCTTACCGGGCCACCCGGCAAGACCCTTGCCGGGCCACCCGACAAGGCCCTCGCCAAAGCGCACCAGCTGGGCCACTGCTAGGCCCGCACCAGATAAGTCTTCGCCGCCGTTCGCATGCAGCTGCTGACCCAACCAGCTGGGCAGGCACCTGCGTGGCGGCATGCAATCCTTCATGGAGGCTCCACCACCGCGCCACCTCAGCTGCCTGCCCGCCTACATGGCACCGCATGCATCGCTGGCCAGGGCGCGTGTCGAAGCGAGGAGGAGCAGCGACAGACGGGACGGGCCTCGCCCCCGTCCCCAATATAGCAAAGGGACACCTAAGCCTTGAAGGAAATATGCCCTAGAGGCAATAATAAAGTTATTATTTATTTCCTTATATCATGATAAATGTTTATTATTCATGCTAGAATTGTATTAACCGGAAACACGATACATGTGTGAATACATAGACAAACATATAGTCACTAGTATGCCTCTACTTGACTAGCTCATTAATCAAAGATGGTTATGTTTCCTAACCATAGACATGTGTTGTTATTTGATAAGTGGGATCACATCATTAGGAGAATGATGTGATTGACATGACCCATTCCGTAAGCCTAGCACTTGATCGTTTAGTATGTTGCTATTGCTTTCTTCATGACTTATACATGTTCCTGTAACTATGAGAATTATGCACCTCTCGTTTACCGGAGGAACACTTTGGGTACTACCAAACGTCACAACGTAACTGGGTGATTATAAAGGAGTACTAAAGGTGTCTCCGAAGGTACATGTTGAGTTGGCGTATTTCGAGATTAGGTTTTGTCACTCCGATTGTCGGAGAGGTATCTCTGGGCCCTCTCGATAATGCACATCTTTATTAGTCTTGCAAGCAATGTGACCAAATGAGTTGGTTACGGAATGATGCATTACGGAACGAGTAAAGAGACTTGCGGTAACGAGATTGAACTAGGTATTGATACCGACGATCAAATCTCGGCAAGTAACATACCGATGACAAAGGGAACAACGATGTTGTTATGCGGTTTGATCGATAAAGATCTTCAGAGAATATGTGGGAGCCAATATGGGCATCCAGGTCCCGCTTATTGGTTATTGACCGAAACAAGTTCTAGGTCATGTCTACATAGTTCTCGAACCCGTAGGGTCCTCACGCTTAACGTTTCGCTGATTTATATAGTATTATATGAGTTATGTATGTTGGTAATCAATGTTGTTCCGAGTCACGGATAAGATCATGGACATGACGAGGAACTCCGAATGGTCCGGAGATAAAGTTTGATATTTGGGATAATAGTGTTTGATCTCCGGAAGAGTTCGAATTCACGGAAGGGGTTCGGATGTTTCGAAATGTTTGGGAACGAGAACATGTTATTTGGGCCAAAGGGAAAGCCCACAAGGTTTTGGAAGCGCTAAAAGGAAGTTTTATGGAGTCCGAGGGGCCGACGTTAGGGTCCTGGCGTCGGGTTCAGACGCCGGAACCTGGCGTCTCGCCCTGAGTCCGGCAAGGACTCTTGCCTTTCGGGTGAAACCGACTTTGTGGAGGCTTTACTCCAAGTTTCACCCCAAGGCTCAACATATAAATAGAGGGGCAGGGCTAGCACCAAAGACACATCAAGAAACACCAAGCCATGTGCCGGCAACCCCGTTCCCTCTAGTTTATCCTCCGACATAGTTTCCGTAGTGCTTAGGCGAAGCCCTACGAAGATTGTTCTTCACCAACTCCGTCACCACGCCGTCGTGCTGCCGGAACTCATCTACTACTTCGCCCGTCTTGCTGGATCGAGAAGGCGAGGACGTCATCGAGCTGAACGTGTGCAGAACTCGGAGGTGTCGTGCGTTCGGTACTTGGATCGGTCGGATCGTGAAGACGTACGACTACATCAACCGCGTTGATAAACGCTTCCGCTTGGCGATCTTCAAGGGTATGAAGATACAATCCTCCTCTCGTTGCTATGCATCACCATGATCTTGTGTGTGCGTAGGAAAATTTTGAAATTACTACGTTCCCCAACAGTGGCATCCGAGCCTGGTTTTATGCGCTGATGTTATATGCATGAGTAGAACACAAGTGAGTTGTGGGCGATACAAGTCATACTGCTTACCAGCATGTCATACTTTGGTTCGGGCGGTATTGTGAGATGAAGCGCCCGGACCGACATTACGCCAGACGCTTACGCGAGACTGGTTTCACCGCTGCAGCACTCGTTGCTTAAAGGTGACTGGCGGGTGTCTGCTCTCTCACTTTAGTTGAACTGAGTGTGGCTACGCCCGTCCTTGCGAAGGTTAAAACAGCACTAACTTGACGAACTATCGCTGTGGTTTTGATGCGAGGTAAGAACGGTTCTTGCTCAGCCCGTAGCAGCCACGTAAAACTTGCAACAAGAAAGTAGAGGACGCCTAACTTGTTTTTGCAGGGCATGTTGTGATGTGATATGGTCAAGACGTGATGCTATATTTTATTGTATGAGATGATCATGTTTTGTAACCGAGTTATCGGCAATCGGCAGGAGCCATATGGTTGTCGCTTATTGTATGAAATGCAACGCCTGTAATTGCTTTACTTTATCACTAAGCGGTAGCGATAGTCGAGAAGCAATAGTTGGCGGTGGCGACAACGATGCTACGATGGAGATCAAGGTGTCGCGCGGTGACGATGGTGATCATGACGGTGCTCGGAGATGGAGATCACAAGCACAAGATGATGATGGCCATATCATATCACTTATATTGATTGCATGTGATGTTTATCCTTTATGCATCTTATCTTTCTTTGATTGACAGTAGCATTTTAAGATGATCTCTCACTAATTATCAAGAAGTGTTCTCCCTGAGTATGCACCGTTGCCAAAGTTCGTCGTGCCCAGACACCACGTGATGATCGGATGTGATAAGCTCTACGTCCATCTATAACGGGTGCAAGCCAGTTTTGCACACGCAGAATACTCAGGTTAAACTTGACGAGCCTAGCATATGCAGATATGGCCTCGGAACACGGAGACCGAAAGGTCGTGCGTGAATCATATAGTAGATATGATCAACATAGTGATGTTCACCATTGAAACTACTCCATCTCACGTGATGATCGGACATGGTTTAGTTGATATGGATCACGTGATCACTTAGAAGATTAGAGGGATGTCTATCTAAGTGGGAGTTCTTAAGTAATATGATTAATTGAACTTAAATTTATCATGAACTTAGTCCTGGTTGTATTAGCATATCTATGTTGTAGATCAATAGCTCGCGTATAGCTCCCCTGTTTTATTTTTGATATGTTCCTAGAGAAAACTAAGTTGAAAAATGTTAGTAGCAATGATGCGGATTGGATCCGTGATATGAGGTTTATCCTCATTGCTGCACAGAAAAATTATCTCCTTGATGCACCGCTAGGTGACAGACCTATTGCAGGAGCAGATGCAGACGTTATGAATGTTTGGCTAGCTCAATATGATGACTACTTGATAGTTTAGTGCACCATGCTTAATGGCTTAGAATCGGGACTTCAAAGACGTTTTGAACGTCATGGACCATATGAGATGTTCCAGGAGTTGAATTTAATATTTCAAGCAAATACCCGAGTTGAGAGATATGAAGTCTCCAACAAGTTCTATAGCTAAAAGATGGAGGAGAATCGCTCAACTAGTGAGCATGTGCTCAGATTGTCTGGGTACTACAATCGCTTGAATCAAGTGGGAGTTAATCTTCCAGATAAAATAGTGATTGACAGAATTCTCTAGTCACCATCACCAAGTTAGTAGAACTTCGTGATGAACTATGATATGCAAGGGATAACGGAAATGATTCCCAAGCTCTTCGTAATGTTTAAATTGACGAAGGTAGAAATCGAGAAAAACATAAAGTGTTGATGATAGACAAGACCACTAGTTTCAAGAAAAGGGCAAAGGGAAAAAGGGGAACTTCAAGAAGAACAGCAAGCAAGTTGCTGCTCAAGTGAAGAAGCCCAAGTCTGGTCCTAAGCCTGAGACTAAGTGCTTCTACTGCAAAGGGACTGGTCACTGGAAGCGGAACTACCCCAAGTGATTGGCGGATAAGAAGGATGGCAAAGTGAACATAAGTATATTTGATATACATGTTATTGATGTGTACTTTACTAGTGTTTATAGCAACCCCTTAGTATTTGATACTAGTTCAGTTGCTAAGATTAGTAACTCGAAACGGGAGTTGCAGAATAAACAGAGACTAGTTAAGGGTGAAGTGACGATGTGTGTTGGAAGTGGTTCCAAGATTGATATGATCATCGTCGCACACTCCCTATACTTTCGGGATTTGTGTTGAACCTAAATAAGTATTATTTGGTGTTTGCGTTGAGCATGAATATGATTTGATCATGTTTATTGCAATACGGTTATTCATTTAAGTTAGAGAACAATTGTTGTTCTGTTTACATGAATAAAACCTTCTACGGTCATACACACCAACGAAAATGGTTTGTTGGATCTCGATCGTAGTAATACACATATTCATAATATTGAAGCCAAAAGATGCAAAGTTAATAATGATAGTGCAACTTATTTGTGGCACTGCTATTTAGGTCATATTGGTGTAAAGCGCATGAAGAAACTCCATGCTGATGGGATTTTGGAATCACTTGATTATGAATCACTTGATGCTTGCGAACCATGCCTCATGGGCAAGATGACTAAGTCCGTTCTCCGGAACAATGGAGCAAGCAACTGACTCATTGGAAATAATACATACTGATGTATGCGATCCGATGAGTGTTGAGTCTCGCGGTGTGTATCGTTATTTTCTTACCTTCACAGATGATTTGAGCAGATATGGGTATATCTACTTGATGAAACATAAGTCTGAAATATTTGAAAAGTTCAAAGAATTTCAGAGTGAAGTGGAAAATCATCATAACAAGAAAAATAAAGTTTCTACGATCTGATCGTGGAGACAAATATTTGAGTTACGAGTTTGATCTTCATTTGAAACAATGTGAAATAGTTTCGCAACTGACGCCACCTGGAACACCACAATGTAATGGTGTGTCCGAACGTCGTAATCGTATTTTACTAGATATGGTGTAATCTATGATGTCTCTTATTGATTTACCATTATTGTTTTGGGGTTATGCATTAGAGACAACTGCTTTCACGTTAAAAGGGCACCATCTAAATCCGTTGAGACGACACTATATGAACTGTGGTTTAGCAAGAAACCCAAGTTGTCGTTTCTTAAAGTTTGGGGCTACGATGCTTATGTGAAAAAGTTTCATTCCTGATAAGCTCAAACCCAAATCGGAGAAGTGCGTCTTCATAGAATACCCAAAGGAAACTGTTGGGTACACCTTCTATCACAGATCCGAAGGCAAGATATTCACTGCTAAGGCTGGATCCTTTCTAGAGAAGGAGTTTCTCTCGAAAGAAGTGAGTGGGAGGAAAATAGAGCTTGATAAGGTAATTTGTACCTTCTCCCGAATTGGAAAGTAGTTCATCACAGAAATCAGTTCCAGTGATTCCTACACCAATTAGTGTGGAAGCTAATGATAATGATCATGAAACTTCAGATCAAGTTACTACAAAATCTCGTAGGTCTTCCAAAGTACAGTCCGCACCAGAGTGGTACGGTAATCCTGTTCTGGAAGTCATGTTACTAGACCATGATGAACCTACGAACTATGAGGAAGCGATGATGAGCCCAGATTCCGCGAAATGGCTTGAGGCCATGAAATCTGAGATGGGATCCATGTATGAGAACAAAGTGTGGACTTTGGTGGAGTTGGCCGTTGATTGGCAAGCCATATTGTATAAATGGATCTTCAAGAGGAAGACAGATGCTGATAGTAGTGTTACTATCTAAAAAGCTCGACTTGTCGCAAAAAGGTCTTCGACAAGTTCAAGGTGTTGACTACAATGAGATTTTCTGAGCTGTAGCGATGCTTAAGTCTGTCCAAATCATGTTAGCAATTGCCACATTTTATGAAATCTGGTAAATGAATGTCAAAACTGCATTCCTTAATGGTTTTCTTAAAGAATAGTTGTATATGATACAACCAGAAGGTTATGTCAATCCTAAAGGTGCTAACAAAATGTGCAAGCTCCAGCGATCCATCTATGGACTGGTGCAAGCATCTCAGAATTGGAATACACGCTTTGATAACTTGATCAAAGCATATAGTTTTATACAGACTTGCGGTGAAGCCTGTATTTTCAAGAAAGTGAGTGGGAGCACTACAACATTTTTGATAAGTATATGTGAATGACATATTGTTGATCGGAAATAATGTAGAATTATTCTGCAAAGCATAAAGGAGTTTTTGAAAGGAGTTTTTCAAAGAAGGACCTCGGTAAAGCTGCTTACATATTGAGCATCAAGATCTATAGAGATAGATCAAGACGCTTGATAAGTTTTTCAATGAGTACATACCTTGACAAGATTTTGAAGTAGTTCAAAATGGAACAGTCAAAGAAAGAGTTTCTTGCCTGTGTTACAAGGTGTGAAATTGAGTAAGACTCAAAGCCCGACCATGGCAGAAAATAGAAAGAGAATGAAAAGTCATTTCCTATGCCTCAGACATAGGTTCTATAAAGTATGCGATGCTGTGTACCAGATCTATTGTATACCCTACACTGATTTTGGCAAGGGAGTACAATAGTGATCTAGGAGTAGATCACTGGACAGCGTTCAAAATTATCCTTAGTGGAATAAGGATATGTTTCTCGATTATGGACGTGACAAAAGGTTCGTCGTAAAGGGTTACGTCGATGCAAGTTTTTGACACTAATCCAGATGATTCTAAGTCTCAATCTGGATACATATTGAAAGTGGGAGCAATTAGCTAGAGTAGCTCCGTGCAGAGCATTGTAGACATAGAATTTTGCAAAATACATACGGATCTGAATTTGGTAGACCCGTTGACTAAATTTCTCTCACAAGAAAAACATGATCACTCTTTGGGTGTTAATCACATAGCGACATGAACTAGATTATTGAATCTAGTAAACCCTTTGGGTGTTAGTCACATGGAGATGTGAACCAATCACATAAAGATGTGAACTATTGGTGTTAAATCACATGGTGATGTGAACTAGATTATTGACTCTAGTGCAAGTGGGAGACTAAAGGAAATATGCCCTAGAGGCAATAATAAAGTTATTGTTTATTTCCTTATATCATGATAAATGTTTATTATTCATGCTAGAATTGTATTAACCGGAAACATGATACATGTGTGAATACATAGACAAACATATAGTCACTAGTATGCCTCTACTTCTCTAGCTAATTAATCAAAGATGGTTATGTTTCCTAACCATAGACATGTGTAGTTATTTGATAAATGGGATCACATCATTAGGAGAATGATGTGATTGACATGACCCATTCCGTTAGCCTAGCACTTGATCGTTTAGTATGTTGCTATTGCTTTCTTCATGACTTATACATGTTCCTGTAACTATGAGAATTATGCAACTCCCGTTTACCGGAGGAACACTTTGGGTACTACCAAACGTCACAACGTAACTGGGTGATTATAAAGGAGTACTACAGGTGTCTCCGAAGGTACATGTTGAGTTGGCGATTTCGAGATTAGGTTTTGTCACTCCGATTGTCGGAGAGGTATCTCCGGCCCTCTCAAGAATGCACATCTTTATAAGCCTTGCAAGCAATGTGACCAAATGAGTTGGTTACGGAATGATGCGTTACGGAACGAGTAAAGAGACTTGCCGGTAACGAGATTGAACTAGGTATTGGATACCGATGATCAAATCTCGGGCAAGTAACATACCAATGACAAAGGGAACAACGTATGTTGTTATGCGGTTTGACCGATAAAGATCTTCGTAGAATATGTGGGAGCCAATATGGGCATCCAGGTCCCGCTATTGGTTATTGACCGGAAACAAGTTCTAGGTCATGTCTTGTAACATCCCAAATTTCCTATTTGGTATGTTTTACAATTATAGCTAAGCATCTATGCATGTTGTTTGAATTTGAGTGGCATTTGAAGTTTTGAAGTTTTGGAATTTGAATTCAAATTTTGGCAAGTGGTAATCATTTCAAAAACTATGCCTGATAAATACTTGAGAGAAAGTATGAGAGGAGTAAACATGACACTCCAAAAATATCAGAGGAAAACATTGCCAAAAGTTTTGAATTCAAACTTGAGTTTTATTTGAATTTGAAAAATGAATTTTTATAAACATTGGATTTTGCCCTCGAAAATGTTCAAATGATAGGAATATTCCCCTGATCATTTTGATATATATATTTCCTATATAAAATATTTATATTTTATATTCTATCTCTGTTTTTGTTTTTCAAAAAATAAAACTTTGAAAAAGAAACCCCTGGCGCCTGCCCGCCAACTGCCCAGCTAACACCAGCGGCCCAGCCAGCGCCACCGAGCCTGCCCAATGAGCCACCGACGCACCCCTCGCCCGAACCTGCTCCGGGTCGGTCGACCGACCGAGAGCGCCTCCCCGCACCCTACCGACGGGTGGGCCACCACCTCCCTCTTCCTCGCCCGCCACACGCCGCCGCTTCGCCGGAGATCCCGAGATCTCCGGATCTCACCCGATCTCCCGATTCGCCCCCTCGCGCAAGGCGTTGCCCCCCGCCTATAAATACTCACCCCCGACCCGTTTTCCCCCTCGCCTCGCCGGACCTCTCTCTCCTCCACACACTTTCATGGAGCCCGAGCACGCGCCGCCGCCATTAACCCCACGTCGACGCCCCGGTCATCCCCGAGCCCCGTCGACTCCACCAGACGCATCCCCTCGGCCGTCCGCACCCGCCGGAGCTCTCCGCCGACGCTCCGACCACCGGAGACGCCGGAACACTCGCCGCCCGATCCGCCGCCGCCGTCGATCTCCGGTAACTCGCCGGACTTCTCCCCCGCCGTCCGATCTAGTTTTTTCGGCTAGGATTAGATCCCCCCCGAAGGGGTAAGTTAGTTAAATAAAACCGGTTCGGTCCGGTTTGTTCCGGTTTAATATTTTAGTTAGGGTTTTTATTTTGTACCGGCCCGATTCGTTTAACCCTAGGGCCCGTTTAGTTATATTACGCAAAGGGCGTTAGTTAGGCCCAGTTAGGCCATTTTTCTTTTATTTTCGTTTTCTGTTTTAACACAATAGTTTCAGATTTGAAAAATTCATATCTTTTAATCTACTTAATATTTTTAAGTGATTCTTTTTTTGTTGGTTTGCAAATTTCTTATAGTTTCTGTAGAATATATAATTAGCTATGTTAAAATTATTTAGAATTGCTTTATTTTAGATTTAGTCAGAATAGTAAATCTGCTATAAAATGAGTTAGGAAAATTATTTTTTGTGATTCTTTTGTCAAAACTTTGTTTTGACATTGCCTAACCGTAGGAATTTATTTGGGCATTTTAGGATTAATAAAAAATAGTTTCTAGCAGAATCATGCTATTCTTAGTTAATTAACTAGCTACTGTTTTCCTATTATTTTAATTAGCAAATAAATTTATTTTTCACATGTGACTGATTATTCTAGGTTAGTTTCTGTCACTTTAGAGCATGAACATTTATTTATAATAAATAAAACTTTTATTTTATTTTTCTTAATAGAATTGGAATTAGGCCTAATAGGAGTTTCATAATAGGTTTTAAAGTGAATCTTTTTGCTCCTAGTTGCATGATGCATTCTTTTCTGTTAAGTTAACAAAGACCCATGTTTAGGTTATGTTAAGAAAATTTTGCTATATAAAAACTATTTTTAGTTGTTGTTTGATGTAGGAAAACTTTGAGTTGGATTTCTTCGAGTTTTCCTTTGGGTTTTGATTCGTTTGTTTTGGTGTGTTATGTTACTATGCTATTGTGTTAAGTGATCATATGCTATATGCTTATTGTGATTATTGTTTGTCTCGGTAGAATTTTCGGAGTGCGAAGCTTGCTACTACGAGTCCCTAGCTCACGAGGATCGTCAGCAAGGCAATTCATTGATCATGTTCTTTATAATACCTATGATTTTGTTGCATTAGAATATACCTCCCCACCATGCATGCAGTAGTTGAAATTTTGAAGTTATGTTCTTGAGTAGTACCATGTGGTAGGATGAACCAATTCCCCTTGTTACCATGACCCGGGACGTAGTAGTTTAATTTTGCTATGCTCGTAGACGGGATTGGTTGAGTGAATCCATAAGAAAGATGTGAGAGTCAAGATGATGACAACCCCATGAACTTCAAGCTCAAGATGGACTTCGGAATTCACTCTTGGGTGGAGGGCGGTTGACGGGCACCTGGAGAACCCGGTGGTTGGCGGGATGCATGGAGAAGTGCCATGACATCTTGCGGAAAGCTTCACCCAGCCACGAAGAGGCGGATGGATGCCCCATTGACGGAAGCTTACGTGCAGCCGCAAGCCATTATGGGCTCGCTGGGTCAACCCTAGTTGTGACGCTGGCTGGACGGTACTACGAGATGTAGAAGAACGGTAGGATTGGATGGGTACGGCGGTGGCCGAAGAACTCTTGGAAGACCCTGTTTCGTTCGTCCGTCTTCAAACACCATGAAGTGCGAAGAATTAAGGGAGGGAACGATTCTTGCGGGTAAAATGTGCAAACCTCTGCAGAGAAAAGATCTAATCGATTAGCCGTGTCCCCGGTTACGGACAATTTGAGCCTCTGGAACTTGGAAGTATTCGGAAATCTCAACATTGTAATTAATAAATTAACTGAGGGGTTATGACTTAATAATTTGGGGATGAGACCTTGGTTGGCGGAACCATCTCAATAACTACCAACAATTTTGTAGTATTGGCAAGCAAGTCCACTGTAGTAGGGAAAAATTGGCTTTTCGCAAAATGATGAAACTTAGAGCCCCACAGCCAAATTGCATATAGTGGTAGTAATATTTTTATTGTTATTTTCCCTTCATGACTTGCCAGCATATTCAAAATGCTGACCTACACGGCTGCAACGTCTTATGTTGCAGAGGAGTATTCCGATCAGGAGTGAGGCTACGCTCCGCGCTTGGCGATTGCCCTTTGGAGTCGGATGGACTCACTATTCTTCTACGCTTCCGCAGCTTTACTAGTTTATTTCTCATGAGTTGGCCTTCGGCCGAATTTATTCTATTGTAATAAAGACTCTATATGAGAATCGTGTAATAAATTCAAGTGTGATTGAACTTTGATTATTTCATCAATGTCTTGTGAGTACCAAAGCATGATCTTGGGATGAATACATACGTAGAGTTGACCGATTTTGGGTCAGTCGCTCTGAGAGATGGTATCAGAGCACACGCTGACCGTAGGACGTAACCCCTAGGATCGGAAAGCCATAGGAAGAGACTATTTAATTTATATCCTTATCATTCCGTAATTCTCCCCTGTTCATTTCTAACTTCTCTCCGATTTTCAACATTCTAGATGGCCGTCGAGTTCACCCCAGTTTTGCTACCGGAGTTTTGCCAGCCAGATGAGACGATGCCCTTCGGCAGGAAGCTGGTCCAGATGGTGAAGAAGCTGAAGATTGCTCTACCTTCGATCACCGGGAAGCCAACCAAGGCACTTCCTACAGATACCCGCTATAGGATCGAGGTGCACATTCCAGGGAGAACCTTCGGAGGACATACAGAGCCTATTGACTTTGAGTTTACCGACTTCAACTGGATCCTCGGAAGGGACATGGCGATCTATCGTGCACTTGGACATCTCCGAGAAGAGTACAGGGCCGAGCTCGATCCATCAGACCTCGCCATGGTTTCTCGCAGAGCAAGGAATGGAGATATCATCCATACCGTAGAGGATGACTCCATTCTCTCTTATGTCCAAGACTTGGAGTGTCTCCTCAGGAAACGGGAGATTCAGACTCGCCGTAACTCGAAGGTACACAGGAGGCTGTTGTTCCGTGAACTGGAGCTGGAGGAGAAGGCACACGCAGACTTCCTTAACCATGAGGACGAAATCGCAGACTTCATGGAGAGAGTCGACGACCTGAAGATGAAGGTTGCCGCATTAGAGGAAAATATGGACCTGGGAGAGGACCTTTTTCCGAGTGGAGATGACAGACCTCTCGTGAGCAATGATCAGGATTATGAAGGGAGTTCCACTGGAGAAAGCCGCAAGAGGAGGCGCCGCAACAGAGGACGCCACACTGGAGGACATCGCACCAGAGGACGCAAGGATTATTGATGAAGACATTTAGTCGACCACCATGTTATTTTACTTTTTCGTCGATCAGTTAGGCCGATATTGTCGATTAGTCGTGAGATATTTTGTAATCGAGATTGAATCATGTTTGAGTGGAATGAATAAATGATTGGTGTGTTTATGATTGTGCATTCATATGGGTAGTGTTATTTCTCATTAGACCATTGTTCTATTCTAATTTTCTCATCCACTCCAAAACACCAGATGCCTCCGAGACGTGACACCGGCTTTCCGCCGGAGCTCACCCAGCTACTCCAGCAGCAGAATGCCCTCATGCAGATACTCATCCAGAATCAGAACAACAACGACAACAATCCACCGCCACCACCCCCTGTTGACAACTTGACTCGATTCCTAAGGCTGAATCCGCCAGTGTTCTCTAGTAGCACTGAGCCGATTGTGGCCGATGATTGGCTCCGCAAGGTCGGAAGAGAGCTAATCACTGTTGGATGCACTGATGCAGAGAAGGTGCACTTTGCCGCACATCAACTTGATGGACCTGCAGCTTCTTGGTGGGAGCACTACACCGCCACTTATCCCATCGGCACCATCACGTGGGATCAGTTCCAGCAGGCTTTCCGCACCGCTCATGTTTCAGCCTGGAGCCATGAGTGCAAGAAGCGTGAGTTCCGCAACTTACGCCAGGGAACCGTCTTGTGGTGCGAAGACGTGGATGAGTTCAGCAAGTTAGCTCGCTATGCCCCGGATGATGTGGCCACAGATGCCGCAAAGCAGGAGAAGTTTCTCGAGGGACTCAATGACGAACTGGGTATGCAGCTTATGGTGGCTACCTTCACTAACTACTAGGAACTGGTAGACAAGGCCACCATACTTGAAGGCAAGCAGCAGCAGATTGATAGCCGCAAGCGGAAGTACAGCCAGGGGAAGCACAACTCAGGAGCTCAGCAGAAGCCCCGTTATGCCCCATACTCAGGAGGGCATACCCATCACAACCACGGAGGACATAACCATGGAGGAAATGGGAACAACCGCAACCAGGACAACAAGTCAGGCAATGGCAATGGAAACGGTAATGGGAAGCAGCATCGTTCTGCCCCGGCTCCGAAGGATCTGAGTCACATCACCTGTTTCAAGTGCCAGAAAACAGGGCACTATGCCACCGACTGCCCGGAGGCCAAGCAGAGGAATGGAAACGGCAATGGAAGCTCAGCGAAGAAGCCCAACCCTTTCCTCGTGCTCGGGTAAACCACATTGACGTGGAGGACGCCTATGATCAGCCGATAATCGTGGTTGGTAAGTTTTATTGAATTCACGCTCAGTATTGGTACTCTTTGATTCGGTGCAACGATTCATTCATATCAAGGGTAGTTGTGGAAAAGTACGGGTTGCCCACTAAAACCCTTAGAAGCCCCCTTCGCGTCGGGCCGCAGGAGGAGAAATGATGGCAGCTTAGGCTGTCATGCAACCTCAACAACGGAAATCATAAATTTCCGCAGACCTCATAGTATTGGAAACCCGGACCTTGGATGTAATCCTAGGCATGGATTGGTTGACGAAGTTTGAAGGAAACATAGACTATGCCAAGAAGTCGATTCGCTCACCACCCCGGAGCGTAAGAGGATCAAGTATGTATCGAGCATAGCCGATGAAGAATCAGTGCATTCCCTCACGGAGTTGTTCAGAGGAAGTGCCAGAGTGCAAGATTTTCCGATGTGTTTCCGGAGGAATTACCAGAATGCCACCGACAGGACATTGAATTTCTGATTGAGTTATTACCCGGCACAGCCCCGATATCCAAGAGACCTTATCGGATGCCACCGAACGATTTGAAAGAGATCAAGAACGAAATTAATGAGTTATTGGAGAAAGGATACATTCGGCCAAGCTCATCACCTTGGGGAGCCCCAGTTCTTTTGGTAGAGAAGAAGGATGGAACCTTGAGAATGGTTGTGGATTATCGTTCGTTGAACGAGGTGACCATCAAGAACAAGTACCCTCTGCCGATGATTAATGATCTATTTGATCAACTAGTTGGAGCCAAGGTATTCTCCAAGATCGATCTTCGATCAGGGTATCATCAGTTGAAGATCCGTGAAAAGGATATACCCAAAACAGCATTCACTACCAGGTATGGTTTATATGAGTATACCGTCATGTCATTTGGATTGACTAATGCTCCTGCATACTTCATGAATTTGATGAACAAGGTATTTATGGAATATCTGGACAAGTTTGTCATGGTGTTAATCGATGATATACTGATTTTCTCCAAGAGCGAGGAAGAGCATAAGGAACATTTGCGTCTAGTTCTGGAGAAACTTTGAGAACATCAGTTGTATGCCAAGTTCAGCAAATGTGAATTTTGGCTGAAGGAAGTTGGATTCCTCGGACATGTTATTTCAGGAGAAGGAATAGCAGTTGACCCCGCCAAGGTTGAATCAGTCACCGATTGGCAGTCACCCACCTCAGTCAAGGAGATCCGCAGTTTTCTCGGACTCGCAGGATATTATCGGAGGTTTATTGAGAACTTCTCGAAGATTGCCAAACCCATGACTGAGCTGTTGAAGAAGGAAGCCAAGTACTTTTGGACCGAGGACTGTGAAGACAGTTTTCAGGAATTGAAGAAACGTTTGGTCACAGCCCCAGTACTGATTTTGCCGGACATACACAAGGATTACCAGGTATATTGTGACGCTTCTCGTCAGGCACTCGGAGGAGTACTCATGCAGGAAGGAAAAGTTGTAGCTTATACCTCCAGACAGCTACGACCTCACGAGATGAATTATGCCACACATGATTTGGAGTTAGCAGCCGTAGTGCATGCACTCAAGACCTAGAGACATTTCCTCATCGGAAACCGTTGTGATGTTTACACAGATCACAAGAGTTTGAAGTATATTTTCACGCAGAAAGAGTTGAACCTCGGGCAGAGGAGATGGCTAGAGTTAATCAAGGACTATGACATGAGATTGCATTACCACCCAGGTAAGGCTAATGTTGTAGCAGATGCTTTGAGCCGTAAGAGTTATGTGAACACTCTTACAGCAGGAGGATTACCCCAGGAGTTAGTCGATGACCTCAGAGATCTCCGACTGGAGATAGTTCCGAGAGGATATGTTGCAACTCTGGAAGTTCAGTCCACTTTGGCCGAAAGGATTCGTGAAGCTCAGAAGTCGGACAAGGAAATCGATGAGATAAAGCAAAAGATGAATGAAGGAAAAGCCAAAGGGTTCCGTAAGGATGAACACGGAGCTATATGGTTCGAGGATCCTATTTATGTGCCCAATGATCCCGAACTCAGGAAGCTAATTCTTCAAGAGGCTCATGATTCACCGTACTCGATTCACCCCGGTAACACCAAGATGTATCTGGATTTGAAGGAAAGTTTCTGGTGGACAGGTATGAAGAAGGATATTGCCGAGTACATAGCAGTATGCGATGTTTGTCAACGAGTAAAGGCAGAACATCAGAAGCCAGCAGGGTTACTTCAACCTTTGCCAATTCCCAATTGGAAATGGGAAAAACTTGGAATGGATTTTATCACAGGATTACCCAGGACCCGTTCAGGTTATGATTCTATCTGGGTAGTGGTTGATCGTTTGACCAAGGTAGCTCACTTCATTCCCGTGAAGACTACCTATACCAGTGCTAAGTTGGCCAAGATATACATGACCAGGATCGATATCTGCATGGAGTTCCGAGGAGTATCGTGTCGATAGAGGAACACAATTCACCTCAAAGTTTTGGAATCAGTTGCATGAAACTTTGGGTACGAGGCTGGAGTTGAGACAGCTTTTCATCCATGCATGATGGATGACCGAGAGAGTCAACCAGATTCGGAGGACATGTTGAGAGCTTGTGTGCTAGACTATGGGTCTAGCTTGGATGATAATTTGCCATACGCAGAGTTCTCATACAACAACAGTTATCAATCCAGTCTGAAGATGGCCCCTTTCCAAGCTCTATACGGAAGGAGGTGCAGAACACCATTGCTGTGGGATGGTGTTGGAGATCGATCACTTTTGGTTCCGATCTTATCAGAGATTCCGAAGAGAAAGTCAAGCTGATTCGGGATAGACTCAAGATAGCACAGTCGAGACGAGAAAAGTTATGCCGACGAGAACGCAAGGAAGTAACTTACGAAGCGGGAGACCGAGCATATCTTCGTGTGTCCCCACTTCGTGGAATCAAGAGGTTTGGTGTCAAAGGAAAGTTAGCATCCCGATTCATTGGCCCCTACAAAATCCTCGAACGTCGTGGAGAAGTTGCTTACAAGTTGGAATTGCGGAAGGATTGTCCGGAGTTCATGATGTCTTCCATGTTTCTCACCAAGAAGTGTCATGCCGACATGGCCGATATTCCGTTGAGACACAAAGGCCCCTAGAGGCCATACAACTCGACGGTGATCGACTTATAAGGAGAAACCCGTCCGAATTCTCGAGGCTCATGAGCAGAGTCACCGCAGCAAGATCATCAAGTTTTGCAAGGTGCTGTGGAGTCATCACTCCGAGGAAGAAGCCACACAGGAGCGAGAAGAAGACCTTCTTCGAGACCACCCGCACCTATTTGCTAGCCAACCCGAATCTCGAGGGCGAGATTCATCTTAAGGTGGGTAGGTTTGTAACATCCCAAATTTCCTATTTGGTATGTTTTACAATTATAGCTAAGCATCTATGCATGTTGTTTGAATTTGAGTGGCATTTGAAGTTTTGAAGTTTTGGAATTTGAATTCAAATTTTGGCAAGTGGTAATCATTTCAAAAACTATGCCTGATAAATACTTGAGAGAAAGTATGAGAGGAGTAAACATGACACTCCAAAAATATCAGAGGAAAACATTGCCAAAAGTTTTGAATTCAAACTTGAGTTTTATTTGAATTTGAAAAAATGAATTTTTATAAACATTGGATTTTGCCCCTGGAAAAATGTTCAAATGATAGGGAATATTCCCCTGATCATTTTGATATATATATGTCCTATATAAAATATTTATATTTTATACTCTATCTCTGTTTTTGTTTTTCAAAAAAATAAAACTTTGAAAAAAGAAAACCCCTGGGCGCCGGCCAGGCCAACCGGCCCAGCCAACACCCAGGCGGCCCAGCCAGGCGCCAGCCGAGCCGGCCCAGCGAGCCACCGACGCACCCCCTCGCCCGAACCGGCTCCGGGTCGGTCGACCGACCGAGAGCGCCTCCCGCTCCCGGCGGCGGGTGGGCCACCACCTCCCTCTTCCCTCGCCACGCCACAGCGCGCGCTTCATGGAGATCCGAGATCTCCGGGATCTCACCTGATCTCCCCCGATTCGCCCCCTCGCGCAAGACGTCGCCCCGCCCTATAAATACTCCCCCCCCGACCCCGTTTTCCCCCCTCGCCCCTCGCCGGACCTCTCTCTCCCTCCACACGCACTCGCCGGAGCCCGAGCACGCCGCCGCCGCCATTAACCCCCACGTCGACGCCCCGGTCATCCCCGAGCCCCGTCGACTCCACCAGACGCATCCCCTCGGCCGTCCGCACCCGCCGGAGCTCTCCGCCGACGCCCCCGACCATCGGAGACGCCGGAACACTCGCCGCCCGAGCCGCCGCCGCCGTCGATCTCCGGTAACTCGCCGGACTTCTCCCCCGCCGTCCGATCTAGTTTTTACGGCTAGGATTAGATCCCCCCCGAAGGGGTAAGTTAGTTAAATAAAACCGGTTCGGTCCGGTTAGTTCCGGTTTAATATTTTAGTTAGGGTTTTTATTTTGTACCGGCCCGATTCGTTTAACCCTAGGGCCCGTTTAGTTATATTACGCACAGGGCGTTAGTTAGGCCCAGTTAGGCCATTTTTCTTTTATTTTCGTTTTCTGTTTTAACAGAATAGTTTCAGATTTGAAAAATTCATATCTTTTAATCTACTTAATATTTTTAAGTGATTCTTTTTTGTTGGTTTGCAAATTTCTTATAGTTTCTGTAGAATATATAATTAGCTATGTTAAAATTATTTAGAATTGCTTTATTTTAGATTTAGTCAGAATAGTAAATCTGCTATAAAATGAGTTAGGAAAATTATTTTTTTGTGATTCTTTTTGTCACAACTTTGTTTTGACATTGCCTAACCGTAGGAATTTATTTGGGCATTTTAGGATTAATAAAAAAATAGTTTCTAGCAGAATCATGCTATTCTTAATTAATTAACTAGCTACTGTTTTCCTATTATTTTAATTAGCAAATAAATTTATTTTCACATGTGACTGATTATTCTAGGTTAGTTTCTGTCACTTTAGAGCATGAACATTTATTTATAATAAATAAAACTTTTATTTTATTTTTCTTAATAGAATTGGAATTAGGCCTAATAGGAGTTTCATAATAGGTTTTAAAGTGAATCTTTTTGCTCCTAGTTGCATGATGCGTTCTTTTCTGTTAAGTTAACAAAGACCCATGTTTAGGTTATGTTAAGAAAATTTTGCTATATAAAAACTATTTTTAGTTGTTGTTTGATGTAGGAAAACTTTGAGTTGGATTTCTTCGAGTTTTCCTTTGGGTTTTGATTCGTTTGTTTTGGTGTGTTATGTTACTATGCTATTGTGTTAAGTGATCATATGCTATATGCTTATTGTGATTGTTTGTCTCTGTAGAATTTCCGCAGTGCGAAGCTTGCTACTACGAGTCCCTAGCTCACGAGGATCGTCAGCAAGGCAAGTCATTGATCATGTTCTTTATAATACCTATGATTTTGTTGCATTAGAATATACCTCCCCACCATGCATGCAGTAGTTGAAATTTTGAAGTTATGTTCTTGAGTAGTACCATGTGGTAGGATGAACCAATTCCCCTTGTTACCATGACCTGGGACGTAGTAGTTTAATTTTGCTATGCTCGTAGACGGGATTGGTTGAGTGAATCCATAAGAAAGATGTGAGAGTCAAGATGATGACAACCCCATGAACTTCAAGCTCAAGATGGACTTGAATTCACTCATGGGTGGAGGGCGGTTGACGGCACCCTGGAGAACCCGGTGGTTGGCGGGATGCATGGAGAAGTGCCATGACATCTTGCGGAAAGCTTCACCCAGCCACGAAGGACGGATGGATGCCCCATTGACCGGAAGCTTACTGTGCAGCCGCAAGCCATTATGGGCTCTGGCTGGGTCAACCCTAGTTGTGACGCTGGCTGGACGGTACTACGAGATGTAGAAGAAGCGGTAGGATTGGATGGGTACAGCGGTGGCGAAGAACTCTTGAAGACCTGTTTCGTTCGTCCGTCTTCAAACACCATGAAGTGCGAAGAATTAAGGAGGGAGCGATTCTTGCGGGTAAAGTGCGCAAACCTCTGCAGAGAAAAGATCTAATCGATTAGCCGTGTCCCCAGTTACGGACAATTTGAGCCTCTGGAACTTGGAAGTATTCGGAAATCTCAACATTGTAATTAATAAATTAACTGAGGGGTTATGACTTAATAATTTGGGAATGAGACCTTGGTTGCGGAACCATCTCAATAACTACCAACAATTTTGTAGTATTTGCAAGCAAGTCCACTGTAGTAGGGAAAAATTGGCTTTTCGCAAAATGATGAAACTTAGAGCCCCACAGCCAAATTGCATATAGTGGTAGTAATATTTTTATTGTTATTTTCCCTTCATGACTTGCCAGCATATTCAAAATGCTGACCTACATGGCTGCAACGTCTTATGTTGCAAAGGAGTATTCCGATCAGGAGTCAGGCTACGCTCCGGCGCTTGGCGATTGCCCTTTGGAGTCGGATGGACTCACTATTCTTCTAGGCTTCCGCAGCTTTACTAGTTTATTTCTCATGAGTTGGCCTTCGGCCGAATTTATTCTATTGTAATAAAGACTCTATATGAGAATCTTGTAATAAATTCAGGTGTGATTGAACTTTGATTATTTCATCAATGTACTGTGAGTACCAGCATGATCTTGGGATGGCATGCATACGTAGATTTGACCGATTTTGGGTCAGGTCGCTACATGTCTACATAGTTCTCGAACCCGTAGGGTCCGTGACGCTTAACGCTTCGCTGATTTATATAGTATTATATGAGTTATGTATGTTGGTAACGAATGTTGTTCGGAGTCACGGATAAGATCATGGACATGACGAGTAACTCGAATGGTCCGGAGATAAAGTTTGATATATGGGATAATAGTGTTTGATCTCCGGAAGAGTTCGAATTCACCGAAGGGGTTCGGATGTTTCCAAATGTTTGGGAGCGAGAACCGTTATTTGGGCCAAAGGGAAAGCCCACAAGGTTTTTGGAAAGCGCAAAGGAAGTTTTGCGGAGTCGAGGGGCGACGCCAGGTCCTCGGCGTCGGGTCCGACGCCAGGAACCTCGGCGTCGCCCCGAGTCCGAGAAGGACTCTTGCCTTTCGGGCGAAACCGACTTTGTGGAGGCTTTTACTCCAAGTTTCAACCCAAGGCTCAACATAAAAATAGAGGGGCAGGGCTAGCACCAAAGACACATCGAGAAACACCGAGCCGTGTGCCGGCAACCCCGTTCCCTCTAGTTTATCCTCCGTCATAGTTTCCGTAGTGCTTAGGCGAAGCCCTGCGGAGATTGTTCTTCACCAACACCGTCACCACGCCGTCGTGCTGCCGGAACTCATCTACTACTTCGCCCATCTTGCTGGATCGAGAAGGCGAGGACGTCATCGAGCTGAACGTGTGCAGAACTCGGAGGTGCCGTGCGTTCGGTACTTGGATCGGTCGGATCGTGAAGACGTACGACTACATCAACTGCGTTGATAAACGCTTCCGCTTGGTGATCTTCAAGGGTATGAAGATACACTCCTCCTCTCGTTGCTATGCATCACCATGATCTTGTGTGTGCGTAGGAAAATTTTGAAATTACTACGATCCCCAACAAGCCTCGCATTAAATGCGTCTTGTCCTGTAATACTAGCGATAGACTCGCGACACTGTAGCATTTTCCACCTCCTGTGTGCCACTGTGGCAGCCCCCTTCGCCTATAAAAGGAGGCCCATGGCACACAGAGAAAGGATTCGGCACTTTGGAACCTCGCAGCACCTAGAGCTACTTCGAGAACTCAAGAACACTAAATACATCCACCAAAGCAGGATCATTGGGTTTTACGTACCTTTGCGGCCCGAACCTGGGTAAAATCCCTTTGTGTTGTCTACTGGTCCTGCTCTTCTCACGATCCCCGCGCCCCGCAACCGTAGAAGGGATTCCAGTGATCCCATAGGTGTCGTTTCCCACCGACATCTTTGGCGCGCCAGGTAGGGGAGCGCAGTTGTGAGAATCTGGTCCAGCAGTCGACCTAGCTGTTCTTCATCGCCCCGGCCCCTGCGGAGAAGGCGGCCAAGAAGGCGGCACTGCCCGTGGCGCGAAAGACACCCAGGCAGCGACGAGAGAGCTAAGTCATGCTGAACTTTAAGTTCTTCTCTTTAAACATAAGGTTATTATCCTCGACGGTTCGGCCTATGTATGGGAAGCCTGTACGTAGAGTGGCCCTCCTGCGATCGCCAATGCCTTTGTTGTGTTTCGAGTCCGCTCAACAGTTCAAGCGGCCGCGTCGAGAGCAGCAGGGTAGCCTTTCGCCATCAGCAACGCTCTCGGTTCTGACTCGAGTCAAGCTCGACAGATCGAGCGGCCGCGCCAAGGGCGGTAAGGTGCTTTTCCCGGTAACAAGCACACCCGACAGGTTAATGAGGACCCGTCCTCAAAACACCTCCCTGGGTTTACGTGCCAGCAAGCTTACCCAGTTGACGTGGGGTGGACATACAAAGGAAAATTGAACAGGATAATAGCATGCATAAGTTTCAGGGGCATTACAGAGTCATATTACACAAATTGCCGCCACGGTACTAACTAAAGATAGCTTTGTCTTGGTCATGAACCCGCAGCGGCGACGGAGAACGGGATGCCTAGTCCCGGCGCTGGCCCTCAACCCTCTTGATTTTTTCGATGCGACTGAGGATGGGCTGGATACGCTCATTGAGCGCCGCGATGTCGGCATCCTCTGGCAAGCTCTTCAGCACAGCAACGAAGTCGAGGTCTGGGTGCCAGTGCGCAATCTTGGTGAGCACCCTGGTCATGGTCCCCCGGCAGAGTATCCGGGATTCCTCAGCCAGGGAGGCCGCCGGTTGGAGTGAAGCCGCTTCAGGGCATCGACGACCTTCTCAAAATATATGGTCAGGTTGGCGTGGGGGCTCAGGTTCGCCTCTGGGGCGTACCCCATCTCCGACATCCCCATGATGCCCAGTTGATCGGCGGCCGAGTTTGCGACGATGGCAAGGCTCCCGAGCCAGCGTTTCTCGCCCGCCTTGTAGTCCTTGAGGTTGGCGGTGTCGTTCTTCAGTCGCTGCTTCTCCGTCTCAAGCTCCTTGGCCAGGATCCCTTCCCGGGTCATGGCCCCCGACAGTGTCTCCTTGAGCTGTCCTAGCTTCTGCTTGAGATTTGTGATGGAGGCGTTGGCCTCGGAGAGCTCTCCAGACTTGCTGATGACCTCCCCCTGCGCCACCGTCAGAGCACCATTGAGCGTGTGTTTCCCCTGGGCCAGCTTCAGAGCTTGCTCCTCCAGCTCCTTCACCTTGTCGGCATGGGCCTGAGCCAGGGCGTTGAGTGCCTCCTGATGCCTCCGCTCCAGCTCTTGGGTCCGCTGCAGCACGAGCTTGTCCACCTCTTCGTCCTTTCCATGGAGCGTGGCGGCAAGTTTCTCCTCGCGCTCAGCAAGGTCCTCCTCCTGGGTCTTCAGGGCGGCCTCGCGCTGGGACCGAACGGCTTCGGCTTCATCGGCCAGCCTCTTCACCGTCTCCTGGGCCTTCTTGATGTTGGCCAGCTTCAGGGCGAGCTCCACCTCATGGTTGACCAGCTCACCCTGGGCGGCCTTCAGCTCATCCTAAGCCTGGCGGAACCAGTCCTGCGCCTCGGTGACGCGCCCCACAAAGTCCTCCTCCATCCTCTCCACCACCGCCGTCCTGGACTTGGCCTTGTCCAGGCGAGCGCGGTGGAGCGCCTGGAGCTTCCGGAAGCTGGCACCCATGGCCTGGAGCAGCTGCTCCTCCTAGGAGCAAGCGCCACCAACGCCTGGCTCGTCGACAACCTCAAGCCCGGCGGTGGCAAGCGCCTCCTCGTCGAACACCTCTCTCTCAAAGGGAGCCCTGGTGCTCGATGCACCAAGGAGATGGACGAAGAGGTCGTCGCTGACTCTCATGTACCTGCCAGAGCCCGAGGCAGCAGAGGAAGAGGGCAGGCCATCAAACGCCCCCTCCTCGGCAGTAGCCTTGCCGACTCCCTCGGCAGGCCCCTTGCCGGGCCCCTTGGCGGCATCTTCGGCGGCGCCCCTGGCTCCCTCCTCAGCAGCGATCTTCTCCGCCTCCGCCTCGGCATCCGCGGCAATGTCCTTGATGGTGGCATCGACGTCCTCTAAGGAGAAGTCTGGATGCCACGAAAGAGATAGGGAGGAGCCAAGGTCGAAGGTCAATAAGGGAAAAAGAAGAACGCAAGCGGAAGTGGAGAGCGAGTGGTTTACCCGTGTCGGGCCGAGAGGCGGAAGCCCCTTCTCCGCCAAGGTCTGGCGTCGAGGCAAAGCTACCGGCACCTGCGTTCCCCTCCCCCTCCTCCGTGTGCACAGCCTCGGTGCTCGGTGTCCTTGCCGGGGACGCCCCTTGGGGCGGTGTAGTCGACGGGGCCGGCATGATCGGAGAAGCCCCCAGTGGCTCCCCTTGGTGCTGCTCCTCTCCTCCATCCACGGCACGGTTAACACTGAAGCATCATGCGCGACACATGTTGATTGAGGGTGGGTGGTGGACTCATGCTGGGGGCTGGGCCGGGGGCTGCTCTCCGGACTGCTCGACACCACCAGTGGCGTACTGGAGGTACCTGCCGG
Source organism: Aegilops longissima (assembly GCA_021605205.1). Taxonomy (NCBI): domain Eukaryota; kingdom Viridiplantae; phylum Streptophyta; class Magnoliopsida; order Poales; family Poaceae; genus Aegilops; species Aegilops longissima. The sequence goes on along the minus strand of CM038680.1, from coordinate 42,018,724 downwards.
GGGCTGGCCGCTCGCCCAAACCCTGGCCCTCTTCATCCTCTGGGCTAGAATCTCCACATCCCTGCAAGACGAACACAAGTAAGCAACAACGTCAAGGGTGGGGGTGAAAGGAATGAGGGAGGAAAGCAGAGGCTTACTCTTTGTTCTCTTCCTCCTCCTCCTCTGTTGCTTTCCTCTTCCGCTCCGGGCTGAGAGGCCCGAGCTCTCTCTCCGGGCTGAGAGGCCCGAAGTCAAACAAGTCACCCCCAATCCCTGCACCGATGTTTGCCGGCGAGGGGGGAGGCGATGGCGTCTGGGCGCGCTTGGACGACGAAGAAGCAGGCGTCCTTTTCTTCGATGCCACGACTTTCGCCGTTTTCTTCGCCACCACCATCCTCGTCTGGCGCACGGGCGCCTCCTGGGCTTGCCGCAGCTGCACAGCCCAGTCGAGGCGGACCGGCTCACCGGAGGTGGCCTGCCGCAGGACCCGCCTCCTTCCGGTGGCCCAAGGGGCGGGTGCAGTGGGACACGTAGAAAGACGGTTCCCGAGCGAGGGCAATAAATGGGAGGCGGCCCTGCGGTTTTGAAGGACACGCAAGCCGCCTCTTTACTGTCCACCATAAGGTTACGCGAGCATGCTTCCATCATGCGCACGCGCATAACCCCCACACCACGCATTCTACACGGGTCGTGGAGAAGCGCGGCGGACGGAATAGTGGTCGTGGTAAAAATCCGCCCCAACTGCCCGCGCATCGTTCTGGGCCTGGCCCTACAACGTGCTACGCCTATGTGTGGCCCAAGCCCGGGGGCTCATTTCGGTGTACAAAAGTAGGGGCTCTGCTTTTGACCCCTTTACTTATGCACAGGATTTCGGAGCCTCCCGCCACGGCCACGCATAACATGGTAGAGAAGGGGAGCTGGAGAGAAGCAAAAGCCACAAGGACAAACGAAGCAACAACAAGGACCAAGGCCACAAAGATCAGATAGGCGTAGCAGGTTCCCCCGGCAAGGACCCTTGCTGGGGCAGCCTCAGCAGCCCCGGCACGACCCTTACCTGGGTAGCTCGCCCACGCCGGCCGAAGTGAGCCACCCTTGAGCCCACCAACGCTCGACAAATGCGTTGGGACAGGGCTCGGGAGGCACCTACGTGGTGGCACGCAGATCTTTGTGAAGACATAGAATGCTCAAGATCAAATGAGGATAAGAGGGCAACCATCCTCACCGAAGAAACCCACAAGACCCCCAGCAAGGGCCAGCGTGCCATGGCAAGACCCTTGCCGGGCCACCCTGCAAGACCCTTGCCGGGCCACCCGACAAGGCCCTCGCCAAAGCGCACTGGCTGGGCCACTGCCAGGCCCGCACCAGATAAGTCTTCACCGCCGTTCGCATGCAGCTATCGACCCAAACAGCTGGGCAGGCACCTGCGTGGCGGCATGCAATACTTCGAGGAGGCTCCACCAACGCGCCACCTCAGCTGCCTGCCCGCCTACATGGCACCGTATGCATTGCTGGCCGGGGCGCGTGTCGAAGCGAGGAGGAGGGCGACGGACGGGACGGGCCTCGCCCCAGTCCCCAATAAAGCGAAGGGACACCTAAGCCTCACATTAAATGCGTCTTGTCCTGTAATACTAGCGATAGGCTCGCGACACTGTAGCACTTTCCACCTCTTGTGTGCCACTGTGGCAGCCCCTTTCACCTATAAAAGGAGGCCCATGGCACACAGAGAAAGGATTCGGCTCTTTGGAACCTCGCAGCACCTAGAGCTAGTTCGAGAGCTCAAGAACACTAAATACATCCACCAAAGCAGGATCATAGGGTTTTGTGCACCTTTGCGTCCCGAACCTGGGTAAAATCCCTTTGTGTTGTCTGCTTGTCCCGCTCTTATCACGATCCCCCCGCCTCGCAACCTTAGAAGGGATTCCGGTGATCTCATAGGTGTCGTTTCCCACCGACACGGTGGACGACGTCGCCGGGGAAGAGGCTCCGGCTGGGCAGCGGTGAGGTGGCGGACGGAGGAGGGTGGGGTTTCACGGCTGGAGTGGAAAGGTTATGGCGGCCAGATTTCGAATGGCGAAAAGGAGGCGATGGGAGGGGGAACCATGACTTAGGGACGCGCTTGTCCAAAATGTAGGGTGTGTTACAAAAGTACCCCCACCGATTTGATCTAGCGGCCCTTTCGGCTCAGGGTCAGAAGGATGATTTCGCGTGTCGGGATTTGATAGTTGGAGGGAGTTTTCGCGTGCATTGTAATTTCGAGATAGCAAGGCGCGGGTTGTGAAGGCGCCAGTTTTGGGAGCACGATATCTCAATTTTCGGGATATAACAAGGCGCGGGTTGTATTTTAGGGACAAGTCTAACATGTAATATTGTACTTGTACGTACCAAATCAATTCACACTTCCATCAACAAAAAAAACGAAAAAATACAAACTATTCACACCACACAAAGAGAGAGTCTTGTCCCATTTTACTATACAAATGCTATTCAAAGCTACTCCCTCCTTCCATCTATATAGGGCCTAATGCATTTTTCGAGGCTAAATTTGACCAATCAAATATTAGAGCAATAATATATGACATGCAACTTACACAAAGCACACCATTAAATTCGTGTGTGAAAGGAGCTTTCAATGATATAAATTTCAAATTGTGCATGTAATGTACTATTAATCTTGTCAATAGTCAAAGGCGGTCTTAAAAAACGCATTAGGCCCTCTATAGATGGAAGGAGGGAGTATGGATCCATGTTATGTCCAATTAAATTTTATCGCTGGTTGTATAATGCATGTAACCTACTCATGCCAACATTTTTGTGCATTCCAAATGTCTATACTATCACTGCAATTCGAACTGAATTTGAATTCGTTTCTCTATTTCAATAAGAATCTACAATCATGATTGTTGCCAACTGCAACCATCATTCGTGTATTACCTTAACAACACACTACATGATTACTATAGAGATAGATATGAACTATGTGTACTATATGAACTCGAATTCAATCTTTTGAATACACTTGATGTTGATTCCAAATAATAGTACATTTGATGTACTAACTAGATATTCATAATCTAAGGTACACCGTGTTTATCACACAAAGTATAGTGCCCCGCCCCCTACATTATGACAAGTATTTAGCCCTGAGATGCAAAAGCTACACATTAGCCCAAATTATAATCAATGTTCTACATTATGATATCTTCTTCAAGTATCCATATCCACTTTTTTATAATGAATTATGATCTATGTTCGTCTTTAACACCTTCACGATCCTCTTCTCTTTGTAGCTAGCTAGCGCTAATTCTCTATCGTGCATGCACATGCCCGCCACCCTCTCACCCTCCCTCAGCGTCCCTCCACCGCGCACGTTTGTTATTTCTCTTTAGGTCGTTCACCCGCGGTGTGTGTAGGCCCCCCGACTCCTTCTTTCCGGCACACACCGGTCGATATACCTCTCTAGCCAAGTGTGCCTACCACAAAAACATACTTCCCCTCTTCTCTTCTCACCGACCATGCCCCCTATGTCCAATACGGTTCCACGCAGGTGCACACTCCCGCCCATCTTTTCATCGATCTCATAGTCGCACACTCCTTCCCCCTCGACATAGTAAGCCTCTCGCACCACCTCCTAGCCGCACCCCTCTCCCCCTGTCTGTCTCTCCGGACCTTATTTGCTTCTAACACATGCATGCATGTATACGTACTGATCTCCCTACATATAGCTAGGTTGACTATAATTCTTTTCCCCACGCACCGATAGACTTACCTCACTAGTTATGTCTCTCCCTTTCTTAGACACACGACAGTTGATCTTCCTATGTAGTTACATATGCTTACCACAACCATATCCTCTCCCCTCATAATCCTTGCATACCTCCCGACCCGTCTCTCACACGCACGTGCATAGACAGACAGACATCCCCGCCCTCTCTTATTGATATTGCACTCGTACCCTCTGTTTTTCTAGCAGGCCTATCCCACCATTTGTGAGACGCCACTCCACCACCAACCCTCCGACACTCTACCTTTGTCTTTCTCCCAAACTTATTCCTCTGCTACACATATCCATGGATGCCGATCGATCTCCCTCTATACATATCTAGGTCTCTCTCCTTCTCCACACATATACTAGTAGATCAACCTCTCTATAGTTAGGTCTTTGCCCCCACACCCCCCCACCGACAGTCAAATGTTGTAGGTAGGTATCCATGCCACAGAGAAAAACTGCACCTCTGCCCTCTCGAATTCCAATAGGCCAGCCGCCCTGTATCTTTGACGTGGGTAAACACAAATTCGATGGCACTCTTTATCGATCGCGCAGCCACACACTTCATCCCTATTTTTGATTCTATCGATATCTCATGCCGATGATCCCTCCATTCTCTTCTCATGGGTCGCTCCCTCTATATATGATATATCCATGACTCTGTTTCACACACATTGCATATCATCGACACATTGCCTCGGTTTCGCACAAACCATCTCTCTCACACCCACCCTTGTACGTACCTACACCTAAAGAAGAGGTGCACGCAGGACGCACGTACTCACGTCTCGTTCCCGGCCACACCCGCGCAGGTACACGATGGAGTTCGTTTCTGTACGAAAAGGCAGCCCACGTGGTAATTTGACGCATGTAGCGGTTGTTTACTCGAAGGAGGGTCGGGTACCACGCCTAGACGGAACAAAGTTCGACTTGACGCGTTTGTATTAAATAAAGTTATATATTCCTCCTCAATGGCGCATAGTACAGACTATAAAATGATTGCCATGGGGGAAATGGAAAAATCCGCTCCACTATATACAACGCCTACTGGTGTTTGTCTCTCATCACACCATCTCATACAAGGCGGCGGTGGCCTCTCTCTCTCACCGTTGGTCAGTGATCTGGCCGCATCCCGTCCACTGGCGGAAAGGGAGGATGTGCATCGTTTCTCCGTTCGACGGCGTTGAGGCAGCACGTCTCGATCTGCGGTACATGTCGTTCTCTTTGACCAAGCTCCGACGCGGTAGGGCCTTCGCCACTTGCTCGTTGCCGCAGTATGGGCAGATCCCGGCCGCCGGCTCCCTCCTAGTAACATCCCGACGACCCTGGGGTACAGCTTCCTCCGGCCTTGCTCCTCTACCCATCTTCCCACGTTGCTGCATGTGTATCTTCTTTAGTTTTTTGCTTAAAACATATCTTTCCATCTTGCAATCTCGTCCTCAAACCATTTTTGATAAACCACCATGCTGCTATCTTTCCCTTATTACATGGAATATGCTTCTTTTTTGTCGGCGTATGTGTCTTCAACTCGTGTTATTCGCCAGTAATTGTTTCCTTTCTACCTCTTTTTTGCAAATAGGGCTAGCCATTTCACCTCGTTGCTATGCGACCTTTTGGTGAACTGCACAAATCACTTTTTTTCTTAAGAGTGTTTTGTGCAGTTCCACCAAAATGTCACATGGGCAACGTTTTTACATTTCTGTGGGACTGCAGAAAGGGAGATTGGTTTTGCTATCCTCCTCATCCAACCCCTTCCTAATCTTCTCCAACAAGTAGTTAGTCCTAAAGAGAGATCGCAGAGGTGATCGGCTTCTATTTTTGTGTGTTATGTTTCATCATCTAGTTCCACTATTATTCTAATCACAGTGACTGGATATCTTTGCAAACAAGGATGGTCAGCTCGATTTTATTGGAGCTGCACAAAATGATCGGACTGTGGTGTCCTCCGTACACCCCCTTTTTGGCTACAACGCTGGGTGAAACTAGCTGCCAAGCAATGAACACTGTGCCCAGGGAATGGAACCATGCCTATGAACATCAACGATCAATTATATATTTTTCTTTATTTGTACACCTTCTCACAACTTTGTCTTCAGTTGTGATGTGAATATTGGCGCTGATCTGTGAACCATTGAGATGCATTAGCAGCCATGGTAGCTTCATTTGTATTTGATGGAATGTTGTAACGAGATAATCTTGAGGCAATATGACACATGAATCCTAAGTTAAAACCTTTTTTTCTGCGGGAACCAAAGTTGAAACCTTCATATCATCACAGTACAATTTCATTAAAATTATGCGTACATATAAACAAATCCTGAAGGATTGATAGCAATGCCAGAAACAATTCAACTTCGTTTTGCCGACATGTGGGACATCCTTCATCCGGCTCCACCTGCTGTGCAGCAATATTGAGAGCACAACTGCAGGGAAAGATTCAGCCTGGTCGTTGCACCGCATTAGTAATGACTAGTGAGTAGTCAAATCACAGAGCCCCACCTTCGCCACAGTAAGTTGCTTGGACGAAGCAACCATCATTTCTCTGTTCCTTGAATCCACTGGTACTCCCATATTCCCAGAGTAATAAGTTTCTCGGGCGAAGCAACAATCACTTCACCTTTCCCACAGTAAGTACCTCCTTGGGCCCACTGAAAAATCACCTTTCTATCTCCATCAAGTGCATTTATTGTCAATCTAACCTTGTCACGGAAACACCTCTTTGGCTACAGTTATTTCAGGGTTAGTCATGAGTTAGTCTAACCTCTTGCTAGGTTAGAGTATCAAAACAGGAGCAGCATAGGACATGCAAGTTGCTCAAAGCATACAGTCAAATTCATACGTGAAAGGATCTTTTTTCTTTTTGAAAATGGAACGTGAAAGGATCTTCGAATGATATAATTTTTAAATTATATAAAATCTTATCAATAGTCAAAAGCATCCTCGAAGAATACATTAGGCCCTACTCCCTCCGTCTAGGTGTATAAGTCACCTTACGAAAACCAAATAATCCCAAAATACTTAGGCGCGGTGCATTAACTCCCACCTCGTTTCTTGTTTCTTGACATATCCACCAATAAGAGATGTGGGGCGTGCATGTTTTCAATGACTTAGACTACGAAACACGACATGCAATGGTTAGTTCATTGCATGCAATGCTATTAATTAGCAAATAAATATTAATTTCTCTCGTTTTCCCCTCTTCCTTGGTCAAGGTGCACAATCTAAGGTTGGTCATAGTGGAGAGTAACTTAATTGAGATATAGACTCATTTTACCTCGGGGTGTGTTATGTTACAGTAACATATTATGTTACCACAAGCATCTCTTTCCTCATTAACTTCATACCACATAAGCATTTTTTTCTTGGGATGTACTATGTTACTATCTAAGTTACTCCCACTATTGCTAGCCTAAGATGACTTATTCACTAGACGGAGGGAGTATATAAAATCTTATCAATAGTCAAAACCAAGTGTTACTACTACAACAAACAAGTTCAAAACGAGAAACTGGACCCACTCACGGCATGGCACGCCTGTCTTGTTTGGTCCGTCGGTCAAAGAGCTTTCTCTTTTTGGCATAACAATAGAGTAAAATAATTTTTTTAGAATGCTCTTGGCATGTCCCTAACATGTGATGAGTTAACCGACCTCAATAGATGGCAAAAACGCCAGCCCGCTGCACTTCGAGAGAGACGAGGAGTGAGAAGCGATACGGGCTGGTGGATTACTAGAGCTAGGTGTCGCATGGAGGCCAAGAAATATGGTGATAGCATGGGTTGGCCATGTATAGTACTATAATGTAACTACACTGGGTTGCCGTGTTTCATACTCTTCCAGTCTACTGTGGAGATGATGGGTTGATTTTATATCACCGAATAATATAAAATATCATGAGTGCAGATGCTCCACCATGAGGTTCCTTGCTCCTTCTCGGTCGTCGGGAATCTATGTTCTTCCACTCTTTTTTTTACGTGAGCTTTGTTCATCCTTTTGCCAACACGCGGGACATCTAGCATCAAGGTGCACGTGTCATGCAAGAAAATGGAGATAAGCAGTGCGTAAGTGAGTCGTGCACTACAATGGCACCTAGTACTATGCAATATTTTTCCTCCTTCATGGCATGTGAATAGTGCATGTACTCAATGACTGAGCACAGGATGGTAGCCATGGACATGGTCGGCCCTTTTTGGAGAGAGTACTAAATACTTATTAACTTTGAAGTGTCTCGTCAACTCGCAGAATGATGAGAAGCACACACTGAATGAAGGAGCACGGGATGGTAGCCATGGACATGGTCAACCCTTTTTGGAGATTAATGCACTACTTTTGATGTGTCTGGTCTACTCGCAAACGAGAAGAAGCTTTGCTTTATGATGCCAACGTGGTAGTTAATTATTATGCCAGCGTCAGCTATCACACCCTTCCGATGCCATGTCAATGTACCCACTAGAAACAAGTTATACTTGTTCAGTTCAACCGCCTCCCTAGGTGTTTGGAGAGGAATTGGCCAGCGCGTGGCAGTTCTATAGGTGGGCAGGCGGCAAAAAACAGGGGAAAATGCGCGAACCAGCTAGACGAGGGAGGGAAGCTTCTACGTTCGCAGGGGACGTGGCATTGGCTATTGGGCGGCACCAAGCAGTCATCCAGGTATGCCATAAATGATACAGAGAGGCATCCTATATCAGCAAGGACCAACTTCCCTACCGATAGCTCATCTAACAGAACTCCCAAGTTAACTGTGATGAGGCTGGAGTAGTCATGAGATGGGTGACCGGATGGGAAGTGTACTTGATATTAACTAGACTGATGAGTCACTGCAAAGGTTTATAATAAACCTTTGCAGTGACCCATCTGTCTAGTTAATATCGAGGTCTTTGTTTTGTAATTTTTGACATTTGTTGTTTTTTTGAACACATGTTAATCGAAGGTCTATTGTGTTACTTTTTAATAATTTTTATTTTTTGAACACATGCTAATTGACTTGAAAGGTCTATTGTGTTCCTTTATGACATGCTTCCAAAAAAGGTCATATGATCTTTGTCACCTTATAAGTCATGTCTGTCAAATTAACATCGAGGTACTTGTTCTCAAATTAACCTCTAGGCCTTGCCGGAGTGCTCCAATGTAGCCGGCTATTGGCAATAAGGAGATGCCACCTCACTTAGAGTCATCATAAAAAATACTCATATACTCCCTTCATCTAGGTGTGTAAGTCATCTTATGAAAATCAAATAATCCCAAAACACTTAGGCACGGTGCTCGTTTCTTGTTTCTTGACCTATCAACCAATAAGAGATGAGGGTTGTGCATGCTTTTAATGACTTGAGACTAGCAAACATGACATGCAGTGGTTAGTTCATTGCATGCAATGCTAGCAAATAAACATTAAGGTCTCTTGTTTTCCCTTCCTCCTTGGTCATGGTGCACAACCTTAGATGACTTACTCGCCTAGACGGAGGGAGTAATAGGTTGGCTCTTAGAATGGCTATTAGGTTTGCTCTAAGCATTTAATATTTGCATGAGCAAGGTAATATAAAATATTATGAGTGCAGACGCTCTACCGCAAGGTTCCATGCTCCTTCTCGGTTGTCGGGAATATATGAGGATGTTTGGTTCATGGTCACACCACGTAGAATCTATGAGGTGAGTGTTTGGTTCAAGCCACACCTTAGTCAAGCCACACTTGGACCCCACATGGCATACACACACAAAATAAGGCAGGATTCCCTTAGGCTTGCCAACTTGTAGCTCTCATTTTCATGAACTAACCTTAGGCAAGCTTGGCAAAAATGTGTGGCAATGCTAAGCCTAGAACCAAATAGCCCCTTTTCCAAAACTAACCTTAGGCAAAGTGTGGTTACCACAAAAAAAGTGTGGCTATGGCCACCACAAGTGTCAGGACCCCGATTCCAAGTCACATCGACCTAGCCGGTAACACCTCATATCACTTTGCGGCCTCACGCACGGTATTCCCACAGGTGTCGCCTTACCATGGCCCGGGACCGCTTATGCCTTTTGGCTCACGATATGATAGTGTCGCTAGCATCCATATGACAGAGAACACAGGCCGACATGGCTAGTCGTGAACCCAAACGGTACTAACCCATGGGGACAGGCATACATGAATCACATCGAGCATGTCGGTCATCAACGTGTGAATCCGGGCTGTAGCACTGGCTGACAGACTCGTATCCCGGCTGTAGCAGGCTAGGCAGGACTCGGATGTCACCGCGTGACATTTCCCGAACAGATGAACACAGAAGCGAAGTGAAACACATGCCGCCAGTCAAGTGTCCAGAGCAGTAGTCTTTGGGCTAGCAGGACTCGATGAACCGGGCTGTAGCGGACTACTATCGCTCAGGAAGCACTAGACTACATTTCCCCATATGAGAGGCTGCCAAGGATAAACAACTAGATTGTCGGATCCCACACATACCAAGCATTTCAAACATACACACAATATGCTCAATATGTGTAAATACAACATGGCATCACAACATAACTCTACGACTCAAATATTTATTCATTAGGCTCCGAGGAGCGAGATATTACAAACATGGGTCTCATGACCCAACATACAGAGCATACAAGCAACAAGCACAAGCGGAAGCTTAACATGTCTGAGTATAGACATCTACAAATGAAAAAGGCTGAGAAGCCTGACTATCTACCAGATCCTACCGAGGGCACAAGATCGTAGCTGAGGTAACAAGCTAAACGTCGAAGTCCACGCGGAACTACTAGCGAGACTGACGTCTCTCTGCAAAAACATAAAATAGGCAAACGTGAGTACAAATGTACTCAGCAAGACCTACATCAGAACTAACTACATATGCATCATTATAAACAAAGGGGGTGGTAGAGTTTGACTGCAGCAAGCCAGCTTTGACTCGGTGGCTATCCTGAACTACGACTGCAAGTAACTCTTTGAGGTGGCGCACACGAGTCCACATATTCACCATATCAATACTCCACTATGGATCCGCTCCCGTCTCCCTACGAGAACGCCATCCATAGCACTCACACTTATCTTGCGAATTTTAGAGTATCCACTTTCACTTGTCTTTGAACTGTTATAGGCAACCCAGAAGTCCTTTTCTGCGGACACGTCTATTCGAATAGATCATTTATAACCCTGCAGGGGTGTACTTCTTCACACACGCTCTCACTACTTACCGCCGTTTACACGACATGTACTCGGCAACCTTCAAGCGGAAGCCCAACGTGGGTGTCGGCCACGGCCTACCTAAACACTCAAGTCCCTAGTCCAGGTTTATCGCCTATTCGGGTTCCATCCGCAGGGAGTCCGGCCGAGGTTTCCACTAACGGCCCTGAACAATGTGTGCAGGGTTCCCGAGATACCAAACGGGCATTCGGTACACCGAGCCAAGGTGTATCTACTGCATCATGGCCCACCCCTAGGGTCAGGGCTACGCACGGCCTCCAACACATATCCTACAAACACCAGAAACTAGTTGCAACTCCTGGACAGAGAACAAGGATGGTTAAGAAGCCGAGAGGGTCCATTGGTTTCGGGCCCAATGCGTGGTAGTAACTGTTTCATGGATCACAAACACAGAACTCAGTTCCTGAGGACGGCTGCAATGAGACAGCCCACCATGTACTCCTACATGGCCTCTCACCGCTACCTTTACCAAATCGTGTTCACACACTTAGCTCACACACAGTAGGACATGTTCACACAACCATTCCAATTCATTCCCGATGAATCAGACCTGACTCAACTCTAAGCAGTAGCAGGCATGACAAACAAGCATGAATGAGTAGGCACAATAGGGCTCAAACAACTCCTACTCATGCTAGTGGGTTTCATCTATTTACTGTGGAATGACAGGTCATGCAGAGGATAAAGGGGTTCAGCTACTGCAGCAAGTAACAGAGGAATCGTTGTTGTCCTAATGCAGTAAAAGAGAGCAGGAGCGAGAGAGTGGGATTGTATCGGAATGAACAAGGGGGTTTATCTTGCCTGGCACTTCCGAAGATAATATAGCTCTTCATCAGTGTCCTCGATCTCATCGTCGAAACCACGTCTATCGAGAGGGAACAACCACCGACAAACAAGAAGAAACACAATCAATGCAATGCACAAACAAATGAATGACATGTCATGTTAAGGAACTGAATTGACCTAATGCAACAGTAAGCCAAGTTAATTGAAGTGGAATTCAAACAAGGTTAAACTCCAACTCCAAATGCTAGTTCATAAATTACCCTAATCATGATTCATCCTATTCAGTGAGGTTAACTTGTTCAATCATCCATGAAAGTGCCATAAACAGATTCTTCATATTTTTCTGATCATTTTTCATATATAATTTGTTTGTTTTGGAGTTACGGTTGAATTACTATGAATTTTTGAAGTTAGCATTATTTTCTGAAATTTCCTGGATAAGAATAAATCCAGAAAATAATTAATCGTGATCGAAGATCGTCCTTTGTGACGTCAGCGGTCAATGGGCGCGGTCCGGGTCAAACTGACCAGTGGGTCCAGTCAACAGCCACGTTAGCAAAGTCGACCTGACGTGTGGCCCGGTGGTTTAGTCTAAGTTAAACAGGGAATAAATCCTGGGGTTAATTAGCGCGTGGGGCCCATCCGTCAGTGGCGCAGTGATTAGCTAATGGCGTGTGACACTCCAAAATTTTTCCTTTGGTTTTCTTCAAAATTTTGTTGGATTTGAAGGAGGTCTCCAAAACCCTTCCAAAAATCTCTCTCAAAGCTTTTCCCTTTAGCAAATATTTTATTTTTGCATCTCCTTCAACTCTAGTGTTTGGTTTTAAATTTTCTTCTGATTGCCCTCTTCTCAAAATTTCAAGAAAGATCTTTGGAGTTTATTTTCTTTCAAAAAGAAACTCTAGGAGTTTTTCATCCTCTCCCATATTTGAAACCATTCATGGTTCCTCCATGCACCACATGGTAAAACTTTCCCAAAAATCTCTCCTTCCACTTTGGTAAAACTCAAACATTCTGTCCAAACTAGAAAAATCTTTGGATTTTATTCCAATTATTTCTCCTCCCAAAATAATTCTGTCTTTTCTTTTGAGCCTAGGAGATTTGCAAAGCAAGTACCCTAATGCTTTTGATTTTTGACCTCAACTCCACACCCCTGGATAGTCCTTGGTATCCACAACCCAGAACCATCTTGATCCACTCTTCTTCTTTTCAAATATTTCAAATTTCACTCACTGCAAGTTTGGACTAGATTTGCCAAATTTGGTGAAATTCATATCCACACTTCTCCAAAAATTCCACCAAAATTCAGGCAACCTCTAGTTGCAATGAGAGACCACTCCACCAAAAATCAGCTCAAGGAAAAATACCTGGATACCAGAATCATTTTGTCGAACACCTGGCATGCAATCGCTCATTCACTTTCAGAAAGTTCAGAAGTTCAGTGTCGATCTTCGTCAGTAACTTCAGTCACGAGTCCACAGTGCCCTTGGCACGTTGCTCGCAGCCTGGCCTGCCTGTCCGAAGCTCCACACGCGCGCTTGGCGCGTTCCTGGCGTCGGTGGCGCCTCGCTCGCTTCAAGGCCGGCGTGTTTTGCGGCGGCTGAACCACCGTAACGGCGACAGAGGCAAAACTGCGGGCGAACGCAGTTCGGCGCCGCCCAAACATCTGGTGGCTCCGCATGGCCACCTCATCTGCCAGCCAAGACGATACGGCACCGTCGCCGTTGCTTGGTACGCAGAAGCGCGCTCTGCCGCCGACGGGCGTGCGGCCGTTCCGAGGGCAGACCGTAACCAGCCCTCCGTGCTGAGTTGGATGCGGAACGGCTCCAATACTCCTCCTAGGCGATGCTCAAGCTCCTAAGCCGACCGTCCAGCCACAGCGCCGCCAGAATCAACTCGCTGGACTTATCCGTTCACGGCAACCGACTCGGGCGGCTATATATAGCACCCCGAGCCTGCTCTCGCCCCGCACGACTCCACCACCTCACGGACCCGCCTAGCCACTGGAGGGGCCTCGAGGCCTTTCTTCCTCGACTCCGCCACCTCCGTCGCTTCGGCTCCGCATCGTTCTCAAAGTGAGAACTCCTCCGCCGCCCTACTTTCGCCCGTAGCCTCGTACCACCTCTAGTAAGATAACCCCCACCTCAATTTTGGCTCCGCAGCTCTCTCCGGCGAGATCCACGACCGTCCGAACCGCCGTCCGCCGGAGCAAGCGTCGCCGTCGACGTGGTACTCGCCGACGACCACTCCCATGTCCCACAGACGCGGAAGGACGTGCTGATCACAAAGGTACCGTCCGATCACTCTGCCTCGCCGTGGATCGCCGCCGGCGACCACCGCACCTCTCGGGCGCCGTCGTGCCCTGTTTCCCTCTTTTAAATATTTAAACCCGACAGGTGGAGCCCACCTGTCAGCCTCTCAGTCATTTCTTTTAAACGAAACGTTATCTGGACTTTTCCGCAGAACCCCCTGGAAGTTTTCTGTTTCATTACAGATGAGTCCTAGGGCTAAAACCCTTATATCTTTTTAACAGAAAGGAATTTTTGATTGATTCTTTTTATGTCCTCTTTAAAATTTTGTTTAGTTTTTTATCAGATTTATTTGAAAAATATTTGGAGTAATTTTTGTGCACCTTACGGTATTTACGTTAGCGCGTGTATTTTGTGCACCGTAGATACCGAAGGAGGTGACGGAACCGCAAACTTCGCCGAGCTAGACCCCGACTACTCCGAACCAGGCAAGAAAAGTTTGAACTTTTGATATGATGAGTGTCTGGGCATGTTTGCATTATTTTTGTATCATGGCACGTTCATGAGCATTTTCGATGATAGTTTATCTCGTGAGCATTGAGGCAAATGAGCTCGGTAAATCCGTGAGTTGCTGGAAACTTGTTGCATGGCCATGAGTTGACATGAGTATGGGTAAGATGGCAGTGTTGTAGCATGCCAGGCTTATGCCATATCGTTGACCCAGTGTCAACATAAATCGGTCGGTTTCCCGTCCGTCTTCCTTTCCGTACTACCACCTGTTTCCCGCAAGGGATACGACCTAGTAGGTTGCAAACCACTTCCTGGTACACACCAAATCGAGAGGCCGGGATGAAGGTTCCATGGCCCTGGATTAAAGCCTTTCATCCGGTCAGGGGGCATGGGTGTTTCCGGTTGGGACCGAGAGGGGGGCACCCCTTAGAGCGCGCGTATATAAATTTGATCCCATGCTATTCGAGATTGTGATGTCCCCGTCTCAAAGTTTTTCTTAAACGCTGTCTAGGGTGATTCCTGGCAACGTGAGGTATGATGGGTGTGTACTAGCTAGTTGAGTTTCCTCTGAAATACCGTAAACAGAACTAGTCCTTCGTGACTACGGAAATCCGTTGGCTGTGGACAATTTTGGTACAAACTCTGCAGAGTCAAATTCTTGAACTCATCTTATCCATGTCCAAGTACTGTGATCATCTCATCTTGTCAAGTGTCAGTCTCAGTGATAGAAACTCCCGAGAACCATTTGAGTATTAAATGTTTACTTTCCTGTGAACGGACTAACCCGCTTATTATCTTGTGAAGAATATTTTCCGTGAGCTCTATATCTTGTCGGTTATGAATAATGAATTATAAGCCCTTTCTGCGATGTCGCTCAGACGTCCGACTGCGGCATTGTTGTTATTTATTTTCATTATAAGCCCTTTCTGCGATGTCGCCGACGTCCGATCGCTGCATTGTTGTTATTTATTTTATTATAAGCCCTTTCCGCGATGTCGCTCAGACGTCCGACTGCGGCATTCTTGTTATTTATTTTCATTATAAGCCCTTTCTGCGATGTCGCTCAGACGTCCGACTGCGGCATTGTTATTATTATTTTTCATTATAAGCCCTTTCTGTGATGTCGCTCCGACGTCCGACTGCGGCACGCATGTATTTTTATTTCAATATAAGCCCTTTATGAGGTGTCGCCCAGACGCCCGACTGTGGCATGTTTTACTTATTTTCACCCTTCGAGGCGTCCCTTCAGACACTCGATCGGTTTTGAGTTTATCTTTCTTTGGGTTTTCGAGCGGACTACCGCCGATTCCCTTCTTATTTTATTTCTGCTATACTGATCTTTTTGAGCATTGTTAAAAAATTAATCATGACTCATTCATGCATTCATTTGTTATATCTTTTGTCTGAACTGTCTTGCGAGTACTTTCAAAGTACTCACCTGGCTTGTTGATTTGGCCAGATGCTGACGAAGGCGATCTCATGGATGAAGAATTTGATAGCGAGTCCGACGCCTAGAGGAGTCCCAGTCAGTCTCGTGCGACCCCTGGACTAGTCATTGTGATATATCCGCTTCCGCTACCCAAATAAATTCATCGAGCCTCACCTCGATGCTCGATGAGCTGCCATTGCAGTAGACTTACTAACCACCCCGCGGTGTTATTCCACCAACCACTCATATCTCGAGTCAGTAGTATTTCCACCCCACTCCTTTGAGTCATATCCGCCGCTATGTATAATTATCGGCGTGTTTGTAATAATTGGTAGGGCATCTTCAGTCCGACCCCTGTAATTTTGTAATGCTACTGTCTTATTGTATCAAAGTTTTGTCTACCGGTATGAAGGATTTTCCTCATATTGGTCTTCATAGGTCGGTCGTTCAATAAATAGTTTTATTGAAAACCGGCTGTGACAAGCTTGGTACCAGAGCCAGGCTGACTGTAGGAAGCCACTAGGTGCGATCACTAATCATTTATTAGCATATTAGAGCTATTTTATTTTTTTCACAAATGTAGACAATTTCTGACAGTCAGCATAAATTTATGATTTGACTACTCAGGACTTTTTCCTACTTTTATAGATGGCTGGCAACGATTGCGAGTCGCAAATGTTTGCCAACATGCTCGATGGGTTCGTCAAGCTTCTCTCCTTCATCGTCCAAGTCGCGATGGGGCCAGATGTGCGCCCAGTCTTTTCTCTCTCTCAGTACTAGGTCAACGACCGTCAGACCATGCACCAAGCCGCGGTGGAATTCAAGAGAGGACGAGTTGAGCGCTACCGGTTCGTGGGGAGAGCCATGCCCACAGAGAAGCATGCACTGCAGATGGCAGCCCGTGAGGCGATAGCTCGTCTCAGGGATATCCTTCCTTCGATGAAGACTCGTCGCTACCGCTACCTGCCATGTCACGTGCCATACACCTGCCACTACGCGTTCTCTTGCCCCAGAGGAGAACGAGACGAAGCTTTTGAGATGCACATCGAGTATCTCCGGGCTTTGGAGGCAGCCTTCGACAACCTGGTGGACGACTTTGTAGCTGCCCGCATGGACTCAGTCCATGGTTGTGCCGCCAACATGAGGGAGCTCCTGCGCGCCGCACCGCCACTGACTTTCATCTCATCGTCAGCATCGTTTGCTCCTGCTGCTCGTACCGCTACTCGTCGCCTTCCTACCACGGAGGAGTTCAACCACGTCATTGCACCTACTCCGGTTCGTTCTGCGCCACCCCTCGTGCCCGCTCAGATTCGAGTTGTCCCGCACAGGGCACCGGCTCCACCAACTCCGCGCAGCGCCTCGCGTCTGGAGCCTATCTCCGAAGAGGAGGTTGAGTCCCCAGCCCATCTACGCCTCACCCTTGGCAGGCCAAGGGAAATCCTTACCATCTCCGACTAAGTACGCTTAGCCGCCTTGCGATGTACCGACTTGTTTGATATGTGTATATGTAAATAGGCTGTGAGAAGTAGTTTGTTTACGCATCATGTAGGATCTGGAGAAGTGCACTAGACTAAACAACATGTCAGGATTTATGTACGCCTATCCTGAGTGACGTATTGTATAATTAATGCTTGCGTGTAAGATATGAAATGAACAGTCCTTCTCCGTGCGCAAACATATTTTCTCTTGAAAAACCTTGGAGCATTTGCAACTTTTTGCATCTTCTTGAATTTATTGATTTTTGCGGCTCAATTTCTTTTCTTATGAGTGTTTCAAAATATATCCCCGGAGTGAACTATGTATCGTCCTTGGACGCGCTCCATGCCAACTCCGAGGAAAATTATGGCACACCCCCAGGCAACAATTTCACACGGGGACAGACAAGTCAGCAGGACAGTGAAACGGCACTTCCCCAAATGTGCCGTCTTTATGAACAAAGTCAGCAGCAACATCAGGAAATACTGAACCAAGTCATCAGTATGGGAAATCACCGTGGACAGTATCAGCAGCAGTCAAAATTATCTGAGTTACAGAAGACACGTCCCCAAACATTTTCTCACACTGACAAACCTCTTAAAGCCGAGGACTGGCTTCGAGACATGGAGAGAAAATTAATTATCGCCCAGTGTTCAGACCTTGAGAAAGTGCTTTATGCTCCGCACTATCTCACTGGAGCAGCCGCATCGTGGTGGGAAAATTTCCTACACATGCACCCCAACGAAAATAATATATCATGGGAGGAATTTAAAGAAGGTTTTCATGGGGCACATATTCCTAAGAGTCTTATGAAGATCAAAAAGAGAGAATTTGATGACCTCAAGCAAAGGACAATGACAGTGTCAGAATACAACAGTCAGTTTACCCTGCTGTCTCGCTACGCCAACGAGGAGCGTATGTCAGAAAACAAAAAGATGGAGAAATTCCTAGACAGTCTGACGCCCACACTTAAATGCCAATTGGTCGTACACACATTTCCTGATTTTAAGACGCTGGTGGATAAGGCCATTACCTTGGAAAATGAGATACGCAGCTTAGAAGATTTCCGCAAGCGGAAGAGGGACCAGACTAAACACACCCGCAATCACCGCAGCAAGACAGATATTCATAAAAACTGGACACCCAAACCCACGACAAGCGTCTCACGCCCAATCAAGAATTTCCATGCAAGGGACAAGGAGTTCACATATCGCCCAGGCGTTACCTGTTACGCTTGAGGAGAAGAAGGGCACTATGCCAAGCAATGCCCCAAGCCAAGGAACTCGACCCCAAAGCCGAACAACGGAAGCAATAATTCGGCGCCAAAGCGCAACAATTTCAACCCAAATAACAACCACAGGAAGGGTCATCTGAACCACGTGACCAAAGAGGAAGCACAAAATGCCCCAGATATCGTACTCGGTACATTTTCTGTCAACACAATACCTGCCATGGTTTTGTTTGATTCTGGAGCTTCTCACTCGTTCGTTTCGAAAAGTTTTGCTTTGCAAAATAATTTTTCGATGCTTCCCTTGGGAAAATCTATGATCGTCAAGTCCCCTGGAATCAAGCAAGTTACCCAGAATTATTGCCAGGATGTGGTTATCGAGTTTGAAGGGTTGAAGTTTCAGGCAAATCTTATCGTGTTGGAAAATAAAGGAATGGATGTCATCTTAGGGATGGATTGGTTAACTACCAACAAAGGTTTTATTGACTGCTTCAACAGGACCGTAATTCTCACCCATCACCACGGGAAGACCATAAAGGTTTCAGCCAAGGAAAGAAAAATATCCCGCAACCGAGATTGAATAAGGTGGATATTTCTAAATTGAGCAAGGTTCGAGAGTGTGTGAATTTCAGATGTGTTTTCAAGAACTACGGGCATGCCACCAGATCGAGAGATAGAATTCAGCATTGAGCTAGCGCCCGGAACCGCTCCCATATACAAGAAACCGTACAGAATGGCACCATCCGAATTGGTAGAACTGAAGAAGCAAATAAAGGAATTATTGGAAAAAGGGTACATACGAGCCAGTTCCTCACCTTGGGGTTCACCAATTTTGTTTGCCAAAAAGAAGGATGGAACACTGAGATTGTGCATAGACTATCGAGCGCTAAACATGGTCACAATCAAGAACAAATATCTGATGCCACGAATAAATGATTTATTCGATCAACTCTCTAAGGACAAGGTGTTCTCAAAGATTGACTTGAGATCGGGATACCATCAACTGAAAGTGCGAACCGAAGATATTCCCAAGACCGCTTTCAACTCCAGATACAGATTGTATGAGTTCACCGTAATGCCCTTCGGACTAACAAACGCCCCCGCATATTTTGTTCACCTCATGAACAAAGTATTCATAAAGTTTATGGATAAGTTTGTTGTGGTATTTATCGATGATATTCTGGTATACTCCAAAACACCATAAGAGCACATTGAACATCTCTGGATTGTACTAGGAGAACTCAGGAAACATCAGTTGTACGCTAAATTCAGCAAGTGTGAATTTTGGCTAAAGCAAGTAGGATTTCTGGGCCACGTACTGACTCAAGAAGGTATCGCCGAAGACCCGGAAAAGGTCAAGGCCGTACTTGGCTGGAAGCCACCAGCTAGCGTGACGGATGTACGAAGTTTCTTGGGAATGGCAGGATACTACCGAAGATTTATTGAAGGATTCTCCACCATAGCAAAGCCAATCACGCAACTACTCAAGAAAGACAGGAAGTTTGAATGGACGGAAGCCTGCGAGAAAAGTTTCCAAGAACTAAAGAGGAAACTGACAACAACACCTGTACTAATTGTGCCAGATATACACAAAAATTTTGAGGTATTTTGTGACGCATCTCGAAAGGGCCTCGGGTGCGTATTAGTGCAAGAAGGCAAGGTTGTCGCATATGTTTCAGACAAGCCGCAAGCATGAGGAAAATTACCCTACCCATGACCTGGAATTAGCAGCAGTTATTCATGCACTCAAGGAATGGAGACACTTTTACTTGGTAATCGTTAGAAATATACACGGACCACAAAAGCCTCAAGTATATTTTCACACAACCAGAACTAAATTTACGGCAGCGACGCTGGTTGGAATTAGTAAAGGATTATGATGTTGGGATCCACTACCACCCGGGCAAGGCAAATGTTGTAGCAGACGCTCTGAGTCAGAACCCCAGTCCGGACAACGACGGCATGCCAGACTTAAGACCTGAATTCCAGCAAGAATTCGCAATGCTCAACCTGATGGTGGTCACCGAAGGCAGTGTGTCAAACTTAGAAGTACAGCCTACCCTGATAGAGAAGGTTAAAGAGGCTCAACGTGGACACCCCAGCATTGAAGGCATAAAACGGAAGATAAAGTTGGGCAAGGCCTCGGAATTCATTATTGATGAGCAAGGAATATTGTGGTACGGGAATAGGCTTTGCGTACCAAATATCCATGACCTTAAACAACAAATCCTGGCTGAAGGCCACACCGCCCATATTCAATCCATCCCGGAGGAACAAAATGTACAAAGATCTTCGTGAAACATTTTGGTGGCATGGTATAAAAGAGACATAGCCACGCTTATTGCATGTTGTGACTCTTGTCAACGCATCAAGGCCGAGCACCAGAAACCGGCCGGGCTATTGCAACCGAATAAGATACCCGAGTGGAAATGGGACGAGATTGGAATGGATTTTATTGTTGGACTACCTCGGTCGCAACACGGACATGATGCCATATGGGTAATCACAGATAGACTGACTAAAGTAGCTCACTTCATCCCCGTGAAGACAACACACACCACTCGAAGCTTGCTAGGCTCTACCTCTCCGTATCGCTTGCTCACATGGAGTCCCAAAGAAAATAATCTCGGACAGAGGCACTCAATTGCCTCCGGTTTTGGGATCACTTACAACAAGCTCTGGGAACTCAGCTGGCATTCAGTACCGCATACCATCCCCAGACAGGTGGGCAGACTAAGCGAGTAAACCAGATTCTAGAAGATATGCTGAGAGCATGTGTCCTCACCTATGAGACCAGTTGGGAGGAGAGCTTACCGTACTCAGAATTCACATATAACAATAGCTATCAGTCCAGCCTGCAAATGGCACCATTTGAAGCTCTGTACGGACGAAGATGTCGTACCCCGCTAAATTGGTCGGAAACCGGAGACAGTCATATCTTGGGCCCAGACCTGCTCAAAGAGTCTGAAGATAATGTCAAGGTAATTAAGGACCGACTCAAGACAGCCCAAAGTCGACAAAAGAGTTATTACGATCAGAAGCATCGTGGAGTCCATTTTGAACCCGGTGAATTTGTGTACCTACGAGTATCACCCATGAGAGGCCTGCACCGATTCAAGATTAAAGGGAAGCTAGCACCAAGATTCATCGGACCATTCTGCATAGTAGAACGAAGAGGCACGGTGGCCTACCAGCTAGACTTACCCGAAGAATTATCCGACATCCACGACGTATTTCACGTCTCCCAATTGAGGAAGTGAGTAAGCAACCCAGAGAAACAAGTACCCAATAAAAACATTGACGTGCAACCAAACCTTACATATCGGGAGCATCCGATAAAAATCTTGGAAGAGTCAGAAAGGAGAACCCGACAGAAAACCACCAAGTTCTTCAAAGTTCAGTGGAGCAACCACACCGAAAGTGAAGCCACTTGGGAAAGAGAGGATGTCCTTCGAACAGAGCACCCACAATTATTTGAGGATCAACTGGAATCTCGGGGACGAAATTTTTCCTAAGGGGGTAGATGTTGTGACACTCCAAAAATTTTCCTTTGGTTTTCTTCAAAATTTTGTTGGATTTGAAGGAGGTCTCCAAAACCCTTCCAAAAATCTCTCTCAAAGCTTTTCCCTTTAGCAAATATTTTATTTTTGCATCTCCTTCAACTCTAGTGTTTGGTTTTAAATTTTCTTCTGATTGCCCTCTTCTCAAAATTTCAAGAAAGATCTTTGGAGTTTATTTTCTTTCAAAAAGAAACTCTAGGAGTTTTTCATCCTCTCCCATATTTGAAACCATTCATGATTCCTCCATGCACCACATGGTAAAACTTTCCCAAAAATCTCTCCTTCCACTTTGGTACAAATCAAACATTCTGTCCAAACTAGAAAAATCCATTTTTGGATTTTATTCCAATTATTTCTCCTCCCAAAATAATTCTGTCTTTTCTTTTGAGCCTAGGAGATTTGCAAAGCAAGTACCCTAATGCTTTTGATTTTTGACCTCAACTCCACACCCCCGGATAGTCCTTGGTATCCACAACCCAGAACCATCTTGATCCACTCTTCTTCTTTTCAAATATTTCAAATTTCACTCACTGCAAGTTTGGACCAGATTTGCCAAATTTGGTGAAATTCATATCCACACTTCTCCAAAAATTCCACCAAAATTCAGGTAACCTCTAGTTGCAATGAGAGACCACTCCACCAAAAATCAGCCCAAGGAAAAATCCCTGGATACCAGAATCATTTTGTCGAACACCTGGCATGCACTGTTCTGTTCACTTTCAGAAAATTTAGAAGTTCAGTGTCGATCTTCGTCAGTAACTTCAATCACGAGTCCACAGTGCCCTTGGCACGTTGCTCGCAGCCTGGCTTGCCTGTCCGAAGCTCCACACGCGCGCTTGGCGCGTTCCTGGCGTCGGTGGCACCCTGGCCTGCCTGCGCCGGCGTGCTTTGCGGCGGCTGCACCACCGTAACGGCGACAGGAGGCAAAACTGCGGCGCAACGCGGTTCGGCGCCGCCCAAACATCCTGGTGGCTCCGCGTGGCCATCTCACTGCCAGCGCATGCATACGGCACCGTCGCCGTGGCTTGGCACGCGCAGAGCACATTCTCTGCCGCCGACGGGCCGTGCGGCCGTTCCGTCGAGAGCAGACCGTAACCAGCCCTCCCGTGCTGAGTTGGACGCGGGAATGGCTCCAATACTCCTCCTAGGCGATGCTCAAGCTCCTAAGCCGACCGTCCAGCCACAGCGCCGCCGTAATCAACTCGCTGGACTTATCCGTTCACGGCAACCAACTCGGGCCAGCTATATATAGCACCCCCGAGCCTGCTCTCGCCCCCACACGACTCCACCACCTCACCAGACCCCGCCTAGCCACTGGAGGGGCCTCGAGGGGCCTTTCTTCCTCGACTCCGGCCACCTCCGTCCGCCTCGGGCTCCGGCATCGTTCTCTCCGGTGAGAACTCCTCCGCCGCCCTACTTTCGCCCGTAGCCTCGTACCACCTCTAGTAAGATAACCCCCACCTCAATTTTGGCCCCGCAGCTCTCTCCGGCGAGATCCACGACCGTCCGAACCGCCGTCCGCCAGAGCAAGCGTCACCGTCGACGTGGTACTCGCCGACGACCACTCCCACCTCCCACAGACGCGGAAGGACGTGCTGATCACGAAGGTACCGTCCGATCACTCTGCCTCGCCGTGGATCGCCGCCGGTGACCACCGCACCTCTTGGGCGCCGTCGCGCCCTGTTTCCCTCTTTTAAATTTTTAAACCCGACAGGTGGAGCCCGCCTGTCAGCCTCTCAGTCATTTCTTTTAAATGAAACGTTATCTGGACTTTTCCGCAGAACCCCCTAGAAGTTTTCTGTTTCATTACAGATGATTCCTTGGGCTAAAACCCTTGTAACTTTTAAACAGAAAGGAATTTTTGATTGATTCTTTTTCTGTCCTCTTTTAATTTTGTCTAGTTTTGTATCAGATTTATTTGAAAAATATTTGGAGTAATTTTTGTGCACCTCACGGTATTTACGTTAGCGCGTGTATTTTGTGCATCGTAGATACCGAAGGAGGTGACGGAACCGCAAACTTCACCGAGCTAGACCCCGACTACTCCGAACCAGGCAAGCAAAGTTTGAACTTTTGATATGATGAGTGTCTGGGCATGTTTGCATTATTTTTGTATCATGGCACGTTCATGAGAATTTTCGATGATCGTTTATCTCGTGAGCATTGAGGCAAATGAGCTCGGTAAATCCGTGAGTTGCTGGAAACTTGTTACATGGCCATGAGTTGGCATGAGTCTGGGTAAGATGGCAGTGTTGTAGCATGCCAGGCTTATGCCATATCGTTGACCCAGTGTCAACATAAATCGGTCGGTTTCCCGTCCGTCTTCCTTTCCGTACTACCACCTGTTTCCCGCAAGGGATACGGCCTAGTAGGTTGTAAACCACTTCTGGTACACACCAAATCGAGAGGCGGGATGAAGGTTCCATGGCCCTGGATTAAAGCCTTTCATCCGTTCAGGGGCATGGGTGTTTCAGTTGGGACCGAGAGGGGCACCCTTAGAGCGGCAGATATAAATTTGATCCCATGCTATTCGAGATTGTGATCTCCCCGTCTCAAAGTTTTTCTTAAACGCTGTCTAGGGTGATTCCTGGCAACGTGAGGTATGATGGGTGTGTACTAGCTAGTTGAGTTTCCTCTGAAATACCGTAAACGGAACTAGTCCTTCGTGACTACGGAAATCCGTTGGTTGTGGACAATTTTGGTACAAACTCTGCAGAGTCAAATTCTTGAACTCATCTTATCCATGTCCAAGTACTGTGATCATCTCATCTTGTCAAGTGTCAGTCTCAGTGACAGAAGCTCCCGAGAACCATTTGAGTATTAAATGTTTACTTTCCTGTGAACGGACTAACACGCTTATTATCTTGTGAAGAATATTTTTCGTGAGCTCTATATCTTGTCAGTTATGAATAATGAATTATAAGCCCTTTCTGCGATGTCGCTCAGACGTCCGACTGTGGCATTGTTGTTATTATTTTCATTATAAGCCCTTTCTGCGATGTCGCTCAGACGTCCGACTGCGGCATTGTTGTTATTTGTTTTCATTATAAGCCCTTTCTGCGATGTCACTCAGACGTCCGACTGCGGCATTGTTGTTATTTATTTTATTATAAGCCCTTTCTGCGATGTCGCCGACGTCCGATCGTGGCATTGTTGTTATTTATTTTCATTATAAGCCCTTTCGCGATGTCGCTCGACGTCCGATCATGCTGCATTGTTATTATTTATTTTCATTATAAGCCCTTTTGTGATGTCGCCCGACGTCCGATTGCGGCACGCATGTATTTTTATTTCAATATAAGCCCTTTATGAGGTGTCGCCCAGACGCCCGACTGTGGCATGTTTTACTTATTTTCACCCTTCGAGGTGTCCCTTCAGACACTCGATCGGTTTTGAGTTTATCTTTCTTTGGGTTTTCGAGCGGACTACCGCCGATTCCCTTCTTATTTTATTTCTGCTATACTGATTTATTTGAGCATTGTTAAAAAATTAATCATGACTCATTTATGCATTCATTTGTTATGTCTTTTGTCTGAACTGTCTTGCGAGTACTGTCAAAGTACTCACCTGGCTTGTTGATTTGGCCAGATGCTGACAAAGGCGATCTCATGGATGAAGAATTTGATAGCGAGTCCGACGCCTAGAGGGGTCCCAGTCAGTCTCGTGCGACCCCTGGACTAGTCATTGTGATATATCCGCTTCCGCTACCCAAATAAATTCATCGAGCCACACCTCGACGCTCGATGAGCCGCCAATGCAGTAGACTTACTAACCGCCCCGCTGTGTTATTCCACCAACCACTCATATCTCGAGTCAGTAGTATTTCCACCCCACTCCTTTGAGTCATATCCGCCACTATGTATAATTATCGGCGTGTTTGTAATAATTGGTTGGGCATCTTCAGTCCGACCCCTGTAATTTTGTAATGCTACTGGCTTATTGTATCAAAGTTTTGTCTACCGGTATGAAGGATTTTCCTCATATTGGTCTTCATAGGTCGGTCGTTCAATAAATATTTTTATTGAAAAACCGGCTATGACGTGGTGTCATTAGTGTTAACTAAGTGTGCCACGTCGGCTCGCCGGAGTCCCACCGGCGGTGACCAAATCTACGGCGGAAGCTCGCCGGGGCTGCGCTATAGGCGGCGTATGGACTCGCGAAGGCCACCAGAAGGTAGCCCGAGCATGCCCGCATCTTGCTAGCTGCACGGGAGGCCGGATGGTCGCCGCAATCGACGACGGCGAGCGCACCCGCGGTGGCCGGAGTTCGGGCGTGGAAGGGGTCGATGCTACGGTGCACTAGAGGAGAAACCGAAGGGCGCTGCGGGCTCCTGGGAGGGCGGCGAACATGGTGACGCGCTCAGGCGCAAGCTGGGGTGGCCCTGGCCATGGCGGTGAGGAACTACGGCGGCGATGAGCTCTCGGGTCCGGTGGTTAGTGCGGCTACGGCACGCAAACGAGGAAGAGAGGAGAGGGAAAACGACGAGGTGCTCACGGCGAGGCCGTCGGGGTGCTCAGTAGGCTCGGGGGAGGTCCGGTGCAGGCGGAACGGCGGTGACGATCTCGACGGACCGGGGTTGAAGAAGACGGCGTGGTCGTCGTTTGAGGGCGTCCGGGCTTGCGCTTGTTGAGGGGAAAGCTTCACGGCGTCGGGGCTGACAGCGGGGATAGCACGGAGAGGCGTGGGGACGGCTGTGGCCGCGGTGGTCGGCGATGGTGGCGAGTGTGGCGTTCGGCCGTGCGCGTGAGAAACAGAGGAGGGGGCGGAGCACGGGAGAGTGAGAGAGGGTCCAGGGGGCGCGTGGCGATGCCAAAGGCGTCCAGGGCGTCGGGGGAGTACGCAGGCAGGCAGGAGGAGCTGGCGCGGCTCGGTTGTGCTGCTGCCACGCAGCTGCCTCAGGTTGAAGACAACACGAGGCGCCTGTGAATCAGGCCACCAACTACAGTTCCTGGGCCAAGGTAAGTGACCAGGTCTGTCTCTCTCTCTCTCTCTCTCTCTCTCTCTCTCTCTCTTATTCTATTTTGTTTTCTGTTTTCTATTTTGTTATTTTGTTCTGGGCTTTATTAAAAATACTTAGGCACACTCAAAAATCTCCAAACTGCTCATGGCCACTGTTTGGAATATATCCAACATGGAACATTTCCGTTTAGGATTATTTGGACATTTTAAATATTTTATAGTATTTAAATGCCCAAATTCAAATACTATATGATTTAATCCAGTGACCAAATATGTCATGAAAAATGTGCAACACCTCTGGTTATGGTTTATAGCATTTTTCCAGAAATGATGAACATTTTTTTAAAGCCATTTGGATTCGCGGAAAAATATTTTTAGTTAAACCTATTTGAATTGCTTTAGTGCTAGGGCTTGGTCATCCCCACTTCAAAATTTCCTTTGAAACAAACATGATGCATGGATGCGGATGCCACTAATTACAAACAATTCTGGGCTGTGACAACAAGTGTGGTAAGATTTGGCAAAAAAATTGAGCCTATGACATGTGGACAATATAACTAGAGAAGTGTGGCAATGAACCAAACACATGTCTAAGATGTTGTGGCATGACTAAGGTTAGACGTGGCAACCTTAGGCTAGGAACCAAACAGGCCCTATGTTCTTCCACTCTCTTTTTACGTGAACTTTGTTGATCCTTTTGCCAACACACGGGCCATCTAGCATCAAGGTGCACGTGTCATGCAAGAAAATGGAGATAAGTAGTGCGTAAGTGAGTCGTGCACTTCGATGACACCTAGTACTACGCAATATTTTTTCTCCTCCATGGCACGTGAATAGTGCATGTATACTCAATGACGGAGCACGGGATGGTAGCCATGGACATGGTTGGCGCTTTTTGGAGAGAGTACTAAATAACTTTGATGTGTCCCATCAACTCGCAGAACGACGATCTCCCTTGCCAACACGTGCGTGGTGGATCGCAGCACGAGGAGAAACTTTACACGCAGTGGACGTGCAACAGTTCGTTTGGTGTCAGATTGCGAGAAGTACTACTGTAGTACCATCATTATTGTTTGACTTCCGGAAGAGGAGAAGAGCCAAGCGCAAGGTCACCTACTAACCTAGTACTACTAGTATAGCCAAAGTTGGTCCACCTTTTTAGAGCATCTTTAATTAATATAGGCGGCTCTTGCAGCGGCACATCATTAACACAGTGCTCTTGCAGCAGCAAGTACTCTCTTCATAAAGAAAAATAAAGGATTGAAGTGGCATGTCCACTTGAATCCCATAGCATTAACACAGTGTTCCCATAAAAAACAGAGTGTTTGACATAGGAAAAACAAAGGAACTGAAAAAAAAGTTGGGTGGATGCTAGATTGCCAATTAACACATGATTACATGGGAAAATAACCTTATAGCATTCTATCCTATGAATCAAACGACCAATGGAGGTAGCACGGTGCTGCCTCTGATCGACCTCCTCTGCAGGAGTTTTCTTCTAGTAGTGGCGGAGCTTAGGCCAAGGACATAATTGATTTTCAAGTAGGGCTCTATTAACTCAACTATGTCTCCTAGCTAGTAGCGCCCACCTGCAAATGAGCGCCACCGTGAGCTGCGCGACAATGATAGAGGTTCTAGGAGGACCAGAGGTAGGCGGGCGACGAGCCGACGAGGTAGCCCGACGACCCCTTGAGCATGAAAGGCACCCACATGATCTCCTCTCCTCGTAGGGAAGGTCGTGGTCCATTGGGTAGATCTCCGACGACATTCGCGGCTTCCGACGGTGTCGTTGCCATTTCATTAGTGTAAATAATTATTCAATTCCTAGTCAAAAATCAAAACCGCCTCTAAGCCCGCCTCCAAGCGTGTAGCAACTGCCTCTATACACTGTGTGTTCCTGCCTCTAAGCCAAAAACACTAGCATCGACGCTAGCGTAAAGAGGCTGCCTCCAAGCTCAAAAGCAATGGTCTGGACCCACTAGTCAGCTGGTGTTGTATGCACTGCTCATCAGCCAAACAAGGAAAAACTATTGTTTTTAATTGAAAGGCGGGCTCAACGTTAGAGGCAACAGGCTTGTAAACACACTACAGCTTTAGACGCTAAGATTAGAGGCTCATATGTGGGACCCAGCTTAGAGGCTGGGCTACCTCTATACACTGCTGATGCCCTAACATGTGATGAGTTAACCGACATCAATAGATGGCAAAAATGCCAGCCCACCGCACTTTGAGACAGACGAGGACTGAGAAGCGATACTGGCTGCTGGATTACTAGAGCTAGGTGTCGCACGGAGGCCAAGAAATATGGTGATAGCGTGGGTTAGCCATGTAGTATGATGATGTAACTACACTGGGCTGTCGTGTTTCGTACTCTTCCAGTCTACTGTGGAGATGATTGGTTGATTTTATATCGCTGAATAATATAAAATATTTTGAGTGCAAACGCTCCACCACGAGGTTCCTTGCTCCTTCTCGGTCGTCGGGAATCTATGTTCTTCCACTCTTTTTTTGACATGAGCTTTGTTCATCCTTTTGCCAACACGTGGGACATCTAGCATCAAGGTGCACGTGTCATGCAAGAAAATGGAGATATGCAGTGCGTAAGTGAGTCGTGCACTACTATGGCACCTAGTCTCTACTCCTATAAAATACTCAGTTGGTGATGATGGTGTGTCTGCCATCCGTCATTTCTGACCATTAGATCTACATCTAATGGTTGTGAGGTAAGTTGTGGCATTTTGGCAACAATAGCCCACTTCTCTGCTCCAATTTGAAGAAAACGCCTTATTATCTTGAAAGCAACCACATCCCTCCCTTGCCTCATCAAAACAACCAGAGAAATAAATTTTGAGTGAAACATAATATATTTTTAGTGGTATATATGTATATCAAAATAGGAATGTTTTCTTTCAAGTTTGTGAACAAGTACTATTCTACTTTGGATCCGTTGCAACGAACGAGCACATTGCTAGTACTACGTAATATTTTTCCTCCTCGATGGCACGTGAATACTGCACGTACTCAATGATGGAGCACGGAATGGTATCCATGGACCGATGGACATGGTCGGCCCTTTCTAGAGAGAGTACTGAATACGTATTAAATTTGATGTGTTCCGTCAACTCGCAGAACGATGAGAAGCACACACTGAATGACGGAGCAGGGGATGGTAGCCCCATGGACATGGTCAACCCTATTTGGTGACTAATGCACTACTTTTGATGTGTCCGGTCTACTCGCAAACGAGGAGAAGCTTTGCTTACTAGTAGTACACTATCGACTGTAGTACCATCATCATTGTTCGACTTTCAGAAGAGACGAGAGAACTTAATGTTTATTTGCTAATTAATAGCATTGCATGCATTGAACTAAGCACTGCATGTCGTGTTTGCTAGTCTCGAATCATTAAAAGCATGCACACCCACATCTCTTTGGTTGATATGTCAAGAAACAAGAAACGAGGTAGAAGTTAATGCACACCCACTACCTATAATACTCCCATTACAACCAGCCTGGTAGAATTAAAATACCTAATCTAAATGGTCTCCGCCCGATCTCTTTGTCCTCCTCCAGCATCCAGCAGAAGAAGAATCGAGGAAGACACCGGTTGTATTCGTCGGCGTCGCCTCGGCGGTGGCCTTCATGGGATACAATCAGGCGCGGCCTCCCGTGTTCTACTTTCCTCGATGCTCGCGACGGGCAGGGACGTGCTTGATAACCCACAAGTATAGGGGATCAATTGTAGCCTCTTTCGATAAGTAAGAGTGTCGAACTCAACGAGGAGCTAAAGGTAGAACAAATATTCCCTCAAGTTCTATCGACCACCGATACAAATCTACACACGCTTGACGTTCGCTTTACCGGAAACAGGTATGAAACTAGAAGTACTTTGTAGGTGTGACGGATAAGTTTGCAAGAATATAAAGAGCGCATAAATAAAAACTAGGGGCTGTTTAGATAAAGACACAACTAAAGTAAATATGGCGAGTGTGGAAAAGTGGTGGTAGGAGTTCTGGAATTGTCCCTAAGCAATTGACTATGTTACTAGACCGGTAATCACTATTGCAATTCTATTTGAGGGAGAGGCATAAGCTAACGTACTTTCTCTACTTGGATCATATGCACTTATCATTGGAACTCTAGCAAGCATCCGCAACTACTAAAGATTCATCAAGGTAAAACCCAACCATATCATTAAAGTATCAAGTCCCCTTTATCCCATACGCGAACAACATACTTACTCGGGTCTGTGCTTCTGTCACTCACGCCACCCACCATAAGCAAATCATAAACATGTTGCAAACCCTACAGCGATAATCCCTCCCGCTTGCGCGACACGGAGGGCACGATAGGACAGCACCAATAATGAAACATGCAATTCAAAGAAATCATAGCAATTCATCAATCACTGATAGGACAACGAAAATCTACTCAGACATCATAGGATGGCAACACATTATCAGAAAATAATATGAAGCATAAAGCACCATGTTCAAGTAGAGGGTACAACGGGTTGCGGGAGAGTGGACCGCTGAATATAGAAGGGGGAAGTTGATGGAGATGTTGGTGAAGATGACGGCAGTGTTGGTGAAGATCGCGGTGATGATGATGGCCCCTGGTAGTGCTCCGGCGCCACCGGAAGCAAGGGGGAGATAGCCCCCTTCTTCTTCTTCTTCCTTGACCTCCTCCCTAGATTTGATAAGGGTTTCCCCTCTGGTGCTTGGCTCCCATGGCTTGGGAGGGGCGAGAGCCCCTCCGAGATTGGATCTATCTCTCTGCTTCGCGTCGCATTCGCTCTGTTTCACCGTTTCGTGTATATATGGAGATCCGTAACCCCGACTGGCCTGAAACCTTCGCCGTGATTTTTTTCCGAATATTAGCTTTCTTGCGGCAAAAGAAGAGCATCAACCGTCTTACGGTGGGCTCACGAGGGTAGGGGGCGCGCCCCCCTGTCTCGTGACCACCTCGGGCACTGGTTCGCATTGATTTTCCTTCCAAATTTTCCATATTTCCAAAAATAAGCTCCGTCCGTTTTTATCCCGTTTGGACTCCGTTTGATATGGGTATTCTGCGAAACCAAAAACATGCAACAGACAGGGACTGGCACTGGGCACTGGATCAATATGTTAGTCCCAGAAATAATATAAAAAATTGCCAAAAAGT
This sequence comes from Aegilops longissima, assembly GCA_021605205.1. Taxonomy (NCBI): domain Eukaryota; kingdom Viridiplantae; phylum Streptophyta; class Magnoliopsida; order Poales; family Poaceae; genus Aegilops; species Aegilops longissima. The sequence goes on along the minus strand of CM038680.1, from coordinate 41,986,432 downwards.
ATATGAAAGTTGAATAATATTGGCATGGAAGAATAAAAAATTATAGATACGACGGAGACGTATCAGCATCCCCAAGCTTAATTCCTGCTCGTCCTCGAGTAGGTAAATGATAAAAAAGATAATTTTTGATGTGGAATGCTTCCTAGCATAATCTTGATCATATGTCTAATCATGGCATGAATATTAAGACACGAGTGATTCAAAGCAATAGTCTATCGTCTGACATAAAAATAATAATACTTCAAGCATACCAACCAAGCAATTATGTCTTATTGAAATAACATAGCCAAAGAAAGCTCATCCCTACAAAATCATATAGTCTGGCTATGCTCCATATTCACCACACAATATATTCACATCATGCACAACCCCGATGACAAGCCAAGCAATTGTTTCATACTTTTGACGTTTCTCAAACCTTTTCAACTTTCACGCAATATGTCGGGGGTTGGGTGCGACATATGCCAAAGGATGGCTTATCATGGAGGGGGCGAGTAGAACGTCGCCGGTGCCTGGAAACGGGATGAGGCGAAGGCATGCACGCTGGCGAATCTTACCCAGCTTCAGGGCTCTCCGAGGAGATAACACCCCTACTGCTGCTCTGCGGGGTCTCCGCATGATCACTATGGCAAAGATTGTACAAGGTTGCTCCTTGAGCTGTTCGGGGTGAGGAAGGAGAATGGCACGGCTAGCTCTTCTCTTCCTCCTATGTGTGTGTATCAAACTACTAGGGTCCAACCCCTTGCATGGGTGCCCCGGGGGGTTTATATAGGCCTACCCCCCCGGGGGTACAACGGTAATCTGGCTGGGCGCAGGTCCCAGCCGTCAGTTTCTTGAGTCGCCGTCTTCTCCGCCGACTTCTGGGGCCTGCCGACTGGTGGGCCTCGCCGACGGTCCAGCATGGGGCCGACAGCCCTTGTCCGCCGCGGGCGGGTCTTGCCGGCTGTGGATTACTGTTGCTGAGCTTCTAATGACGCGAGCTTGATCATGGGGTCCTGGCAACAGTGCCGCCGCCTGACGGGCGATCACTGTTGCCACTCCCTGTCATGTCTGGTTAATGGTGCACGGAGCCCGTGAGAGGGGTCGGCCGACTCTCAAGGCCGACTCCCAGCGGTCCGTCTTTGGGTGCTCGCCGTCTTGGCACTCCGCCGACAGCGGGTCCCGCCGCCTTCGGTCGCATGACGAGGCCATCGTGGGTACAGGATCTGCCCACGGGGCGACGTCGAGGCCAGCGTGGCTACAGGTTGCGCGCGGACGGAGATCTCCGTCAGTACGGCGCTCTGTGGCCATGCCTGCCCTTTATGAACGGGGCAGGGAGGGGCTGCGAGGCGGCCCCATCCCGTCCCGTCCGTAGTCGCATTAATAGGAGGTGGTTGGAGTCGCGGGCCGACTCCCCAAAGCCGGCTTCTCCGGAAGTCGCTGGCTGGGAGTCGGCTTATCTCGATGCCGTCTTTGGGACTCGGCTGGGAGGGGCAGTCTGCGGCTCTGCCGCCGACTCTTGGAAGGCGGCTCTTCGTCTTGGGGTCTTGAGGGGCGCAGTCTTCCCCGATGTTTTGAAAGGCCCAGGGGCTCGGGTTTGCCTACCCGTGGCCCATTACTCCGATAGTAGTCCCCGAAGCTGGTGAGGCGCCGAGGTCGACATGTCGAGGAGCCTCAATAGTTTCCTCCTTCTAATGGAAGAATCTGGGCTTGGCTTGCCGTCTCTCTCTTGAGCCGACTAGATGGAGTCGGTCTTCGCAGGAGGCCGTCTTGCTCCTCGGAGGTTTTGAAGGTCGTGGCAGGATCCAGGCAGCGTGCCTGATAAGCTTCCAGGCAGCTGCCCGTTGCGGGCCCGCCACATGACGCCACGCGGCAGGGCCAGTCTGCCCGCACACGCACGTGACTAGACAGGCCTGTCAGGCGGGGCCCGCCACTACCGCGCCCCGGCGCGCGGGTGGATCCGCTGCGGCCGTGCGTGCGGTTGGGCTCCCCACGCCGTTACTGCGTGTAGTAACGTTGTGGGTTAAATCGTGGGGGCGTGGGGGCGTGGGCGCAGTTAATCCCACGCCCGCCCCCTCGGCTTCTCAGCCTAGGCGCCTATAAGTAGGCAGGAGGGGGGAGAGGGCGGTGACGCACGCGCACCCACTCTCCCCGCTTCCTCTCGCTTCCTTCTCCGTCCTCTCTTCGTCTTCCACTTGCCTCCGCCGCGCCGAACCACGCCGCGCCGCGGAGATGAGCTCCTCCTTCGCCGCCACGCCTCCCGCCGCGCGCTCCGGCGTGTGGGATGGCTCCATAGTGGATGACGACATCATCGAGTTTCTCCGCCAAACGCGCCGCACCCCCGGCACCCACCTAGTGCGGACCAGCGCCGCACCGGCGGGCGAAATAACGCCGGCGAGGGAGGGGGGCGAGCGGGTCATATTCCGCTCGCACCTCATGCGCGGGCTAGGGCTGCCGGCGAGCGGCTTCTTTCGCTCGTTCCTGGAGTTCCACGGGCTCCAACCGCACCACCTCACTCCGAACACGGTGGTGCTGCTGGCCGCCTTCGCATCCTTGTGCGAAGGTTTTCTTGGCGTTCACCCCACCATCGAGCTGTGGGGGGAATTCTTCCAAGCCAAGCTCGGAACCCACGTCGCTCGCGTGCCGGCTCTGTGCGGCGCTTTCATCGCCATGAGGAGGCCGTTAGCGGACAACCCCTTCCCTGCCATCCCACTGATCAAGTCGGTGAAGATGTGGCAGCGCACGTACTTCTACGTCAAGAACGTCGCCCCTGAGGGCGACAGGGTCAACTTGCCGCCTTACGTGGCCGGCGAGTTGGCGGGCGACTTCACCTGGTCCCATCGGGCCAGGACGCCGACTCCGAGGGCGGCGCCACCGTCATGGGCTTCGCGGATGACGGTCGGAGGGCCTGACTGGGGCCGACTTGCTGGCCGCCTTCATGGCGCGCCGAGTTCTTCCTCTCCAAGGCCGCCCTCATCTGATCTGTCAGATGAGCGGCCACCGGGACCCCAGTCGGCTGTGATCCAAAGATATGCCCCACGCGGAGGTGGTGGACACGGTGAATTTCCTGGCGAACTGCGGCCTCACGGAGGAATGGCAGTTCGGCAAGGAACTGTACCGCCACCCCCCCCCTGTGTGGTAAGTCATCTTTCTTGCTTTTCTGTTTCCTTCTTCAGCCGAATCCGAGTTTGATTTTCTTTTGGTCTTTTCCGCGTCAGAACCCCCTCATGCAGCCCTCGGCCGGCACCGAGGGGCCGGCTCATGAGTTCGTCCCCGATCGGGCGAAGAGCGACGCCGACGACCCCGACTTGGGGGTGGCGGTGATGGAGACCGACGCCGAGGGAGGAGGAGGGGCCGACGACTTCAGGCCTTCAGCAACCTTCGCCGACTGGCCTGACGACGACGACGAGAGGGAAGTCGTCCCCCGCCGCCAACCGAAGGCCGGCCATCCAGGCGCGAGCTCCCCCGCCGTCTCGGGTGGTCAAGGCGGCGCGAAGAAGCGCCAGGCTGGGCCGAGCCTGCCAGGCGGCCGGGCGAAGAAATTCAGGGGGACGGCCGCCGCGACCCAGTGCGAAGAGGCGGTCGCGAAGGCTAACCACTTCCGCAAGGAAGTGAAGAAGCCGACGCTGGTCTCCTTGTAAGTACTTCTTGTTTTGTCTTGTTTTCTTCTGGTCCGTCTTGTCCAAGTCTTTATATGTCTTCTTTCTCATCAGGGCTCCTCTCACCTTGGAGAGGGTCGCCGCCGCCTCCATCATGGGGTCGGCAGAGACGTCCGCCAATACTCGGCGGATTGACCCTGCGGCTGACCTTCGGGAAGCAACGGAGCAGAACGCGCAGGAGAAGCGCGACGAGGAGGAGGCCGCCCGTCTGGAGAAGGCGGAGGCCGAGAAGGCGCGGCTTCGCCGTAAGAAGCTGGAGGAGGTCGAAGCCGCCGTTGCAGCCAAGAGGCGAGCCAAGGAGGCCACGCTCCTCCAGTCGGCGCTGCTCGTCACCCCGCTGAGCTCTGCGCCGGCGCCGCCGGAGTTCACGGGGTAGACGGAGGGAGTCGGCGGTGAGGTCCCCGTCGCGGAGAAGGAAGGCGGCGAGGCCTCCCTGTCGGGCACGGCCGAGCCACCCCCGCCGCCTCCACCGCAGTGCGAGAGCGCGCGAGGCAAACAGCCGGCGGACCCGCCTGTGCCGCCGACCGACGACGAGGCCGTGGCGAGGTTGCTTCTTCAAGTCGCCTCGCCAGCGCGACGCCGTCTTGAGAAGGCGACTTCGGCGCCGCGCCCCCTGGAGACCGGCGCCGCCAGCTCGGCCATTCCAGACGCCAAGGCGCCAAGCGCCACGCCCATTGGGTGGGTGCAGGGAGACGGCACAGGCCCGCTGAATACGGCGCTTCTGGAAGTCCAAGCGAAGCTGCGAGCTGAGGGCGACGCCATCGAGAACCTCTCCAAGGCGCACCTGGCATCACGAGCCGCCGTGCGGGTATGTTTCTTCTTTGACTTTTTTCTCGCTCTTTCTCAGGCGCGCCAACAGCACTCCACTGGTGAAGTCCCCGAGTTTCAGGCCGGCTGCTGAGCAGGCGGCTCGGAACTCTATTTGCTGACTTCCAAATTTTTACCTTTGTCTGAAATTCTTGTCGCAGGAGTATCACAACCTCCGCGCCACTGCCTTCAACCGCAACGTTGAGGAGCTGGGAAAGCGGACTCCCGACTTGGCGAGGAGCCGAGGTGAGTTTCTTCTTCGCGGGGGCGCGCTGGCGCACCCGCGGGCTGTAGTCCCTGAGATTCGGGCCGACTGCTGTTCAGTCGAGCCGGATCTTCCTGGCGACCTTCTTAGCTGACGACTTTGCGTCCTTCTTCTTTTTATTCTTCAGAGGCCAGCGCCACTCTTCGGCGGCAGCTGGGTACGGCCAACACCGCCTTGCACGCCAAGGAGGAGGAGTGCAGCTAGCTCGCCGCGGAGCGCGACCTGCTAGCTACGCAGCTGGCGGAGCAGAGGGAGCTGCTTAAGGCGGCGCGGGACGAGGCGGAGAAGAAAGAGGCTGCTCTCCTGGCCGAGTTTGAGAGCGAGCGCTCCTCTTGGACCGACAAGGAAGTGCAGCTGACCTCCGGCTTCCATGAAATCGAGGACATCGTTGATGGTGAGTTTGCTTTTACTTCTTCCTTTGGGCCGCCGACTATAGGTCGGGCCGACTCCTGGTTTCTGACTTGCTTCTTCTTCTTCTTGGCAGACTTCTTCCCCGGCCACACACAGGCAGCCAATCAAGCCATCGAGGCTGACCGCGAGGCGCGAAGGGTGATTGGTGCTAAGATCGCTGCCAATGCCCCCCGGACTCTTGACGAGCAGCTCCTGAGCATTGAGGCTCGCCTGCGGCCGGCCCATCGGATGCTACGCCGGCTTCAGCGTGTCGGCGCCCAGGCGATCGCTGCTCCGTGGTCTGACATGCCGATTCTGCGTACTCCCAGCCGGACCACCGACTAGCTGGAGGTCGCGGCTGGCCGTCTTGTGGCCTGGAAGGGTTCCGCGGCTTGGGCTGGAGCGCGCCGGGACCTGGAATTTGTCAAGGTGTGGTATCCAGGGCTGGATCTGGACCGGCTGGCCGCGTTCCGGTCAGAGGCCCAGGCGGAGTTGCTGGCTGCAGAGGACGCCCTCGTCGAGCGTGTCGTGGCGATTGCCGACTACACGGACAACAGCGTCTTCGTCCCTGAGCGGGCTGAGGACGGTGGGGAGGCGCCGCCGGAGTGGTTCGGGATGAACCCGGACTACGATGAGGACTCGGCTGAGGTGATCGACTCCAGCGCCGAGGAGGAAGACGAGGCGTAAGACGGAGACGAGATGGAGGCGCCAGAAGATGGAGCGGGCGATCAGCCTCAGCTCGACCGCGCCTCCAGCAACGAGCCACGCCCATCTGGGCCGGCTGTCGCCGGAGACGATCAAGCCGAGACCGCCCAGCCGGCCGCCCCGGCGCCTGACGCCGCCGTCGCCTCCGGCCTTCCGACCCCATCTGCCGCTTCCTAGGCCGCGGTCTCGCCTTTATTTTATCTGTTTTGATAGTCTTTGAAAGAACTTGTTAATTCGCACAATTCCACCCGCAGGGTGTATTCTGAACCTCTGTCCAAAGATCCCGCCAAGGGCCTAAGCTGTGTAAATATTATTCTAATTTTATCTTTCCTTGCTTATTGCTCTTATGGATTTTTCCTTTGCCGCCTTCGCTTAGTTGCCGCCTTGCCCATCGGGCAACCGCTCTGCGGACTGCCGTCTGGGTCAAGTGCTTGGCTACCTTTGAGAAGGCAAGTACATGGCCATTTTTTAGAGTCTTTAAGCAAGTCGGGTGGAAAGGAGCAAGCCGACTACTTAAGAGTCGGTTTTTACAAAATGGGGCTGGAAGCCGTCTTAAGCAATGTTTATGCTTTGGGTCCTTAGCCATTTTTACGTGTGGGCGCCCATTCTTCCTTACTCCTGCCCACCAAATAGTCACTCTCCGAGCTGCGGTTTCTGACAGGAGACGGCTTAGGCACCGCACGTTACTTGTCTGACTGCGGGAAGCATTTCATAGCCTAAAGCGGCGAGTCCCCGGGCCGACTAGTCGAGCCCGGTGCCAAATAGCATAACAAAGAGTAACATACTCGAAGGCATAATTCTTATCATACAGATAACATAAGATGGCAGTCCCCGAGCTCGTCTTGGGGGGCCCGAAGTCTTGGTACTTAAAACACAAAAGGTGGCGTGGTACATACTGTATCAACTTTAAAATCTTCGGAGGAGATTTGCATTCTATGGCCGTTCCATCTCTTTGCCGGAATCGTCCCTCTTGCGTGCTCGGGGCTTCTGAGCGTCGATCAGGTAGTAGGAGTCGTTGCCCAACACTTTGCTGACCATGAATGTGCTTTCCCAAGGCGCTGACAGCTTGTGCTGGCCGGCTGTTCGCTAGATCAGCCGGAGCACAAGGTCGCCCTCTTGGAATGATCTTGGCTTGACCATCTTGTTGTAGTAGCAGCGCAGGCTCTGATGGTAGATGCTGGACCGGCTGAGTGCCAACAGCCGGTTCTCTTCCAGCAGATCGACGCCGTCCTGACGTGCTTCTTCTGCTTCCTCCTCAGTGTACATGGTGACTCGCGGGGAGTCGAACTCTATATCCGTTGGGATGACGGCTTCGGCACCGTAGACGAGGAAGAAGGGTGTGAAACCAGTTGACTTGTTTGGAGTCGCGCAGACTCCAGAGGACAGCCTGGCAACTCAAGCCAGAGTCGGCCGAATGCTCCAAAGGGTTTCGACCAGCCGAGGCTTGATGCCGCATGTGATGAGGCCGTTTCGCTCGTTTCTACCTGGCCGCTTGATCATGGATGGGCAACAGACGCTAAGTCCAGTCGGATGCCTTGCGTCGCGCAGAAACGGGCCAGGGCGCCTTTGGCAAAATTTGTGCCATTGTCGGTGATGATGCTGTGTGGTACGCCGTACCGAGTCGTGATGTCGGCAATGAAAGTCACTGCAGTAGGACCATTCAACTTCTTGATGGGTTTTGCTTCTATCCACTTGGTGAACTTGTCCACCACGACAAGTAAGTGAGTTAGGCCGCCTCGCGCCGTTTTGAATGATCCCACCATGTCCAGGCCCCAAACAGCAAAGGGCCAGGCGATGGGGATAGTCTTGAGTGCTGAAGCTAGCTAAAATGGCTTGGAGCGGAACACCTAGCACCCCCTTGCATTTCTGAACTAATTCCTTGGCCTCTTCTAGGGCAGTCGGCCAGAAGAAACCGTGTCGGAAGGCTTTGGCAACGAGTGCTCTTGAGGCTGCATGACGGCCGCACTCGCCTTGATGAATGTCTTCGAGAATCGCTTGGCCTTGCTCTGGCTCGACGCAGCGCTGGTAGACACCAGTGAAGCTACGCCTGACCAGCTCTCTGTTGACTATTGTGTAGGCTGCCGCTCGGCGTTGCACTTGCCGAGCCAAGGTCTCATCGGTTGGTAGCTCTCCACTTACTAAGAACTTCAGGATGGGCTGGGCCCATGAGGGTGCTGCTATTTCTTCGACTGCCAGTACTGCTACTTGGACGAGGGCGGCTGGGCTGGGAGGCGGCGGGTTGGAGTCCGCAGCAACTTGCTAGGTTGAAGAAGTCCCCGGCCGATTAAGCGAGTCCCCGGCCGAGTCTTTCGAGTCTCGCAATAGTCGCCGCAGTCCCCGGGCCGGGTTCTGAAGTCCCCGGGCCGGCTTCGACTGCAGCGTTCTTGGGGCCGTCTGGTGAAGCTTTGGAGTCGGATCCAACTTCTTCAGGGGGATTCGGCACAAAAATGGAGTCTGACTCTGGTGACGGCTTGACAGATGGCTTGAGGAGGCGCTGAAGGGCGACACCGGATGGTATTGCCTGGCGGGTGGAGCCGATTCTTGCCAGGGTATCTGCTTGTTCGTTGTCGTTTCTTGGCATGTGGAGGAACTTGCACCCCTCGAAATATCCACTCAGCTGCTGTACCAGGAAACGATAGCTCGCCATGTTTGCATCTTTGGCGTCCCAGTCGCCGGATGATTGCTGAACCACCAAGTCGGAGTCGCCATAACACAGGATCCGGCAAATGCCAAGTTCTTTGGCATGACGGAGCCCGTGAATGAGCGCCTTGTATTCGGCGACATTGTTGGAGGCGGCGAAATGGATCTGCAGCGCGTACCTGAGCTTGTCGCCTTTGGGGGAAGTGAGGACCATGCCGACTCCCAAGCCGGTGCGCATCTTGGAGCTATCGAAGTGCATCCGCCAATGGGTGGAGTCGGGCGCTGGCGGCAGGTACTGGGTCTCGGATCAGTCGACGAGGAAGTCGGCCAGTGCTTGCGACTTGATGGCGGTGCAGGGCTGGTAATAGATGGTGTAGGGGGCAGCTCTATGGCCCATTTTGGCCACTCGGCCAGAAGCATCTCGGCTTCCGATGATTTCTGCTAGTGGGGCCGTGCAAACCACAGTGATTGGATGCTCTTGAAAGTAAGGCTTCAACTTCTTGGCGGCAAAGTGCACGTCGTAACACATCTTCTGGTAGTGGGGGTAGTTTTGCTTGGAGGTTGACAGAACTTCGCTCAGGTAATATACCGGTCTCGGACAGGTAGCGCCTTTGCCTTCCTCCTTATGCTCAACTACAATGGTATCTTGACTACTCTGCTGGTGGCGGCGATATACAGGAGCATGGGCTCCTTGGGAGTCGGAGCCGCCAGCACCGGGGGAGTAGTCAGCATTTTCTTCAACTGGAGAAAAGCTTTGTCCGCCTTGTCGTTCGATTCGAAGAAGGTGGTCTTCTTCATGAGCTGGTACAGAGGAAGAGCTGTCTCGCCCAGCCGGCTGATGAATCGGCTGATGGACGCTAAACAGCCGGTGAACTTTTGCACATCTAGCTGTCGGCGGGGTACTTCCATCCTTTCGATTGCCTTGATCTTCACGGGGTTGCACTCTATGCCGCTGCTCGAGACCAGAAACCAAGGAGTTGGCCGGCTGGTACTCCGAAGACGCACTTCTCTGGGTTGAGCTTGACCTGGAATCGGCGCAGATTTTCAAAGGTCTCCTTGAGGTCTTCCAGCAACGTTCCTCGCTTATCCGTCTTCAGCACCACGTCGTCCATGTAAACGTGGGCGTTTCTGCCAAGCTGCTTGAGGAGGCACTTCTGCATGCAACGCTGAAAGGTGGCGCCGGCATTCCTTAAGCCGAACGTCATGGTCAGGTAGCAGAAGGCTCCAAACGGCGTGATGAAGGCAGTCTTCAATCTGTCAGCCGGGTTCAGCATGATATGGTGATATCCTGAGTATGCATCTAAGAAGCTCAACAGCTCGCATCTGGCTGTGGAGTCTATCACCTGATCGATTCTCGGCAAAGCGAACGGGTCCTTGGGGCAGGCTTTGTTGAGGCTTGTGTAGTCAATACACATCCGCCACTGCTTGTTCTTCTTTAGTACAAAGACCGGGTTCGCTAGCCATTCTGGAAAGAACACTTCCATGATGAATCCGGCTGCGAGGAGCCGGGCTATCTCTTCTCCAACAACTCTTCTCTTCTTCTTGGACAAAGGCCCAAGGGCTGCCGACGGGCTTCACATCGATCGGACATGTAACTTGTGCTCGGCGACCTGGCGTCGGTACACCTGGCATGTCTTTAGGGGACCATGCAAAAATGCCCCGATTCTCACGGAGGAAATCGACGAGCTCGCCTTCCTATTTACTGTCGAGGTTTGCACCTACGACAGCGTACTTCTCCGGGTGCTCCGGGTCCAAGGGTATCTTCTTTGTCTCTTTGGCCGGCTTGAACGAGCCCTCAGCTTCCGACTCCTTGGGGTTGGGCGACATCTCTGGTTGCTTGCTAGCCATTTCCACAACCCGATCCAGAAGCTGCTTCTCAGCTACGATCACCAAGGACTCGGCCAGCCGACTGCTTTCAGCTGCAGAGGCGGACGACTTTCTGTAGTCGCCAGCTACGGTCAGAATCCCCTTGGTACTCGGCATCTTCATCTTGAGGTAAGCGTAGTGGGGGACCGCCATGAACTTGGCCAATGCAGGTCGGCCAAGCAGAGCATGGTATGGGCTCTCAAGGTCCACCACTTCGAACCAGACTGGCTCTCGGCGAAAGTGATCTTTGTCCCCAAAGAGGACGTCTATCAGGATCTTGCCGATCGGTGAGCAGGAAAGGCCAGGTACAATTCCGTGGAACACAGTCCGGCTGCTCTGAAGCTGTCTTTGCTTGATTCCTAACTTCTCCATTGTGTCCTTGTACAGGATGTTGATGCTGCTGCCTCCATCTATCAGCACTCGCGAGAAGCGAGCGGCCCGCCTATCCGCGGCAAGGGTGGCTCCCAAGACCAGGGCGTAGGAGCCCGGATTCGGCATCACCTCTGGATGATCAGCTCGACTCCAGCTGATGGGTTTCTCGGACCAGTGCATGAACTCTAGGGCATCTAATGCTACTGCATTCACTTCTTGCTGCTGCAACCGTCTGCTGCGTCGGTCGTCGGCCACACTGGTGAACACTACATAATCTCCATGCTCTTCTGGGTACTCGTCTTGTACTGCGCCTACTGGCCTGACAGCCGGCTACTGGGGCGGTGGTGGAGGCGGCGGCCCAGCAGGCGGGGGAGGGACGAGGCCGTCCCCCTTGGCGATCCTGGTGAGCCAGTGGCACTTCCGGGTGGTGTGGTTCGACGGCTTCGCGCCGCTATGGAACTTGCAGGGACCATCTAGAGTCTGCTCGTAAGAGAAGGCTGGTAACCAGTTGGACTTGCCGCCTTTCTGCCGCTTGGCCGGAGGCTGCCCCTCTGGCTGTTGATCTTCGACCGTCGCCACCTGCCGGCTGTTGGAAGCCGGCTGCGGGGCCTTGCGCTTGTGCTCATTATGCTGCTGTCGCCGACTGGTGTCGCCAGCCGGAGTTCTGGGAGCCTGAGGAGCCACCTTGCCAGTCGCACTGACCTCGATCTCCGTCTTCATGGAGGAGTCGGCTGTGGCGTACTTGTCTGCTATGATCAGCAGCTTGTCGAGGGTCTCCGGCTCGTCGCAAAGGAGCTTGTGCTTGAGGAGGGTGCCTTCTCTGCACCCGGCGGTGAAGTACTCAATGGCCTGCACCTCGTGTACTCCCTCGCAGGAGTTCCGAAGCTCGGCCCAGCGCGTGAGGTAGTCGCGAGTGGACTCGTTGGGGCCTTGCACGCACAAGGAAAGATGGCGAGGCTTGGGAGGTCACTTGTATGTGCTCATGAAGTTGCAGACGAAGGCCTCGGTGAAGTCGACCCAGCTGTTGATGTTGTGGGGCTTCAAGCTGTTCAACCATGTCCGGGCCGTGCCCTGGAGCATGAGGGGAACATACTTTACGACAACGCGCTTGTTGCCGTTCGCTATGCTGACGGCCGTGGAGTAGTCCACCAGCCAGTCCTTCGGCTTCACGGAGCCGGTGTATTTGGGTGTATGTCGAGGGAGTGTGAACCCTCTGGGGAAGGGCTCGTCTTGGATGCGAGGTCCGAAGGATGGCGGGCCCAACTCATCTTCTTCTTCTAGCGCCAGGGATTGGTGGAGTCGCTCGATCCGGTGGCGGGCGTCGTTTTCTCCGACTCCCTCTCGGCAGCCAAGGTGGTCGCCGAGAGTCGGATGCTCGACGGGCGGCGGGGAGACTCGCCTTTCTCTGCGAGGAGGAGGGGGCAGATAGTCGTCCCGCCGCTCCACCGCCCTTGGGCGGCCGTCTTCGTCGCGCTCGATGGAGATGTGAGTCCGACTATGGCTGACAGCCGGATCCTTGTTTTTTCTTCCACGGACGCCGCCAGTCGGCGTCCGAGACGTCGTGCCTTGATCTCGGCGGGGAGGCAAGTCGCCGTGTTGTCGTCGCGGCGCCTCCGTGCGGCAGCTGGCTTCGTCTTGCGCGGCAGCCGCGTCGAGGAGCTGCTGGACTCACTCCGTCATTAGGCGGCGCTCCTCGCCCTTGAAGTTTTCCAGATCGTCCGCCGCCGCCTGAGCGGCGCGGATGTTCTCCGCGGGCGTGGCGTACACAGGGCGGTTTGCCCTGAACAGGCTGGAGATGGCTACGCCGCGCTGCTGGACCACGCCTAGGCGGCTAGGCCCAGTCGGAGCCGGCGAGCCGCCCACGGCGTGATCCATCTCGCGCTGGTAGGCTTCTGACAAGCGTCTCATTCTTGCCAGCTTCTTTGCGCCTACGAGAAGCTGGAGGCTGCGTGCCTCCAGTACCCCGGCGTCAGCGTCTTCTGGAATGGGCGCGGTCAGGTCTTGCAGAACCGCGTCGAGAGGGTCATGAGTTCCTTCGGCGGAATGCTCGCTATTACCGATGACGAGCACTTCCGTGACGGTGCTTCCGCCGCTCTCCGCGCGAGGGAGCAGCTCATCGTAGACCACCACGTTGGTGTAGAACGCGTCGAGTAACGCGGTGTCGGAGTCGACCAGCATCGGGTCGGTGGAGCCTACGGACTCCAGATCGGCGGCAGGCTCGCCGGCAACGTGGAGCTGCTCGAGGAGGCCCGCGAGAGGTTTCGGGGCCGTCCGTGCTGCGCCGGATGCAGGCTCGTCGGAGAGGCGAAGTTCGCCGACAAGTTCGGCGAGGCAGCTCGCCGCGCAGGCGACCTCAGCGCCATGCAGCGCGTCGGCGCAGACTCCGTCTGGCGTGCCAGGCTGGCTGCGCTCGCAAGGGAGGAAAAGGGTTCCCGTCCAGAGCAGGTCTCCGGACGACGGTGCACCTAGCCCCATGGTGGGCGCCAAATGTAGGGGGTTGGGTGCGACATATGCCAAAGGATGGCCTATCATGGAGGGGGCGAGTAGAACGTCGCCGGTGCTTGGAAACGGGATGAGGCGAAGGCATGCATGCCGGCGAATCTTACCCAGCTTCAGGGCTCTCCGAGGAGATAACACCCCTCTCGCTGCTGCATGGGTCTCCGCATGATCACTATGGCAAAGTGTGTACAAGGTTGCTCCTTGAGCTGTTCAGGGTGAGGAAGGAGAAGGGCACGGCTAGCTCTTCTCTTCCTCCTATGTGTGTGTGTCAAACTACTAGGGTCCAACCCCTTGCATGGGTGCCCCGGGGGGTTTATATAGGCCTACCCCCCGGGGGTACAAGGGTAATCTGGCTAGGCGCAGGTCCCAGCCGTCAGTCTCTTGAGTCGCCGTCTTCTCCACCGACTTCTGGGGCCCGCCGACTGGTGGGCCCCGCTGACGGTCCAGCATGGGGCCGACAGGCCTTGTCCGACGCGGGCGGGTCTTGCCGGCTGCGGATTACTGTTGCCGTGCTTCTAATGACGCGAGCTTGATCATGGGGGTCGTGGCAACAGTGTCGCCGCCTGACGGGCGATCACTGTTGCCACTCCCTGTCTTGTCTGGTTAATGGCGCACGGAGCCCGTGAGAGGGGCCGGCCGACTCTCGAAGGCCCACTCCCAGCGGGTCCGTCTTTGGGTGCTCTCGCCGTCTTCGGCACTCCCGCTGACAGGCGGGTCCCGCCGTCTTCGGTCATGCATGACAGGCCATCATGGGTCGAGGATTCGCCACGGATCGACGTCGGGACCGGCATGGCTCTGAAGGTTGCAGCCGGACGGAGATCTCCGTCAGTACGACGCTCTATGTCCATGCTTGCCCTTTATGAACGGGGCAGGGAGGGGCTGCGAGGCGAACCCATCCCGTCCCGTCCGTAGTCGCATTAATAGGAGGTGGTTGGAGTCGCGGGCCGACTCCCCAAAGCCGGCTTCTCCGGAAGTCGCTGGCTGGGAGTCGGCTTATCTCGATGCCATCTCTGGGACTCGGCTGGGAGGGGCAGTCGGCGGCTCTGCCGCCGACTCTTGGAGGGCGGCTCTTCGTCTTGAGGGGCGCAGTCTGCCCCGATGTTTTGAAAGGCCCAGGGGCTCGGGTTTGCCTACCTGTGGCCCATTACTCCGACACAATACATGAGCGTGAGCCATGGACATAGCACTATAGGTGGAATAGAATATGATGGTGGGGGTTATGTGGAGAAGACAAAAAAGGAGAAAGTCTCACATCAACTAGGCGTATCAACGCGCTATGAAGATGCCTATTAATAGATATCAATGTGAGGAGTAGGGATTGCCATGCAACGGATGCACTAGAGCTATAAGTATATGAAAGTTCAACAAAAGAAACTAAGTGGGTGTGCATCCAACTTGCTTGCGCATGAAGACCTAGGGCATTTGAGTAAGCCCATCGTTGGAATATACAAGCCAAGTTCTATAATGAAAATTCCCACTAGTATATGAACGTGACAACATAGGAGACAATCTATATGAAGAACACGGTGCTACTTTGAAGCACAACATATGAGACTCACTACATGAAGAACATGGTGCTACTTTGAAACACAAGTGTGGAAAAAGAGATAGTAACATTTCCCCTTTTTATTTATTTTTTTTTCTTTTCCTTTTCTTTTTTTTTCTTTTTTCTTTTTTTCTTTGGCCTTTCTTTTTTTCTTTTTGGCCTTTTTTTGGGGACAATGCTCTAATAATGATGATCATCACACTTTTATTTACTTACAACTCGATATTACAACTTGATACTAGAACAAAGATATGACTCTATATGAATGCCTCCGGCGGTGTACCAGGATGTGCAATGATCTAACGTAGCAATGACATCAAAAAACGGACAAGCCATGAAAACATCATGCTAGCTATCTTACGATCATGCAAAGCAATATGACAATAAATGCTCAAGTCATGTATATGATGATGATGGAAGTTGCATGGCAATATATCTCGGAATGGCTATGGAAATGCCATGATAGGTAGGTATGGTGGCTGTTTTGAGGAAGATATAATGAGGCTTATGTGTGACAGAGCGTATCGTATCACGGGGTTTGGATGCACCGTCGAAGTTGGCACCAACTCTCGAGGTGAGAAAGGGCAATGCACGGTACCGAAGAGGCTAGCAATGATGGAAAGTTAAAAGTGCGTATAATCCATGGACTCAACATTAGTCATAAAGAACTCACATACTTATTGCAAAAATCTATTAGTCATTGAAACAAAGTACTACGCGCATGCTCCTAGGGGGATAGATTGGTAGGAAAAGACCATCGCTCGTCCCCGACCGCCACTCATAAGGAAGATAATCAATAAACACCTCATGCTCCGACTTCGTTGCGTAACGGTTCACCATATGTGCATGCTAAGGGACTTGCAAACCTCAACACAAGTATTTCTCAATTTCACAATTACTCAGCTAGCACGACTCTAATATCACCACCTTTATATCACAAAACTATTGCAAGGAATCAAACATATCATATTCAGTGATCTACAAGTTTTATGTAGGATTTTATGACTAACCATGTGAATGACCAGTTCCTGTCATCTCTCTAAATAGATATAAGTGAAGCAAGAGGGTTTAATTCTTTCTACAAAAGATATGTGTTGGGGAACGTTGCAGAAAATAAAAGTTTTCTACAGTTTCACCAAGATCTATCTATGAGTTCATCTAGCAACGAGAGTGAGGAGTGCATCTGCATACCCTTGTAGATCGCGAGTGGAAGCGTTCAAGAGAACGGGGTTGAGGGAGTCATACTCGTCGTGATCCAAATCACCGATGATCCTAGTGCCGAACGGACAGCACCTCCGCGTTCAACACACGTACAGTTGAGGAAGATATCTCCTCCTTCTTGATCCAGCAAGGGGGAAGGAGAGGTTGACGGAGATCCAGCAGCACGACGGCATGGTGGTGGATGCAGCAGCGATCTCGGCAGGGCTTCGCCGAGCTTCTGCGAGAGAGAGAGGTGTAGCAAGGGGGAAGGGAGGCGCCTATGGCATGGGTGCGGCTTCCCTCCCTCCCCCCTTTATATAGGCCCCCTAGGGGGGCGCCGGCCCTAGGAGATGCGATCTCCTGGGGGGGCGGCGGCCAAGGGGGGAGGCTTGCCCCCCAAGGCAAGTGGAGGCGCCCCCCCACCCTAGGGTTTCCAACCCTAGGCGCAGTGGGGCCCAAGGTGGGGGGCCACACCAGCCCACCAGGGGCTGGTTCCCATCCCCACTTCAGCCCACGGGGCCCTCTGGGATAGGTGGCCCCACCCGGTGGACCCCTGGGACCCTTCCGATGGTCCCGGTACAATACCGGTGACCCCGAAACTTTCCTGATGGCCGAAACTGCACTTCCTATATATAATTATTCACCTCCGGACCATTCCGGAACTCCTCGTGACGTCTGGGATCTCATCCGGGACTCCGAACAACTTTCGGGTTACTGCATACTCATATCTCTACAACCCTAGCGTCATCGAACCTTAAGTGTGTAGACCCTACGGGTTCGGGAGACATGCAGACATGACGGAGACACCTCTCCGGTCAATAACCAACAGCTGGATATGGATACCCATGTTGGCTCCCACAGGCTCCTCGATGATCTCATCGGATGAACCACGATGTCGAGGATTCAAGCAACCCCGTATACAATTCCCTTTGTTAATCGGTACATTACTTGCCCGAGACTCGATCGTCGCTATCCCAATACCTCGTTTAATCTCGTTACCGGCAAGTCACTTTACTCGTACCGTAATGCATGATCCCGTGACCAGACACTTGGTCACATTGAGCTGATTATGATGATGCATTACCGAGTGGGCCCAGAGATACCTCTCCGTCATACGGAGTGACAAATCCATCTCGATTCGTACAACCCAATGAAACTTTCGGAGATACCCGTAGTGTACCTTTATAGTCACCCAGTTACGTTGTGACGTTTGGCACACCCAAATCACCCCTACGGTATCCGGGAGTTGCACAATCTCATGGTCTAAGGATATGATGCTTGACACTTGGAAAAGCTCTAGCTAAACGAACTACACGATCTTTGAGCTATGCTTAGGATTGGGTCTTGTCCATCACATCATTCTCCTAATGATGTGATCCCGTTATCAATGACATCCAATGTCCATAGTCAGGAAACCATGACTATCTATTGATCAACGAGCTAGTCAACTAGAGGCTCACTGTGGTCTATGTATTCACACATGTATTATGATTTTCGGATAACACAGTTATAGCATGAATAACAGACTATTATCATGAACAAAGAAATATAATAATAACCATTTTATTATTGCCTCTAGGGCATATTACCAACAGTCCCACTTGCACTAGAGTCAATATTCTAGTTACATTGTGATGAATCGAACACCCATAGCGTTCTGGTGTTGATCATGTTTTGCTCTAGGGAGAGGTTTAGTCAACGGATCTGCTACATTCAGATCCGTATGTACTTTACAAATATCTATGTCTCCATCTTGAACATTTTCACGTATGGAGTTGAAGCAACGCTTGATGTGCCTGGTCTTCTTGTGAAACCTGGGCTCCTTGGCAAGTGCAATAGCTCCAGTGTTGTCAAAGAAGAGTGCGATCGGCCCCGACGCATTGGGTACGACTCCTAGGTCGGTGATGAACTCCTTCACCCATATTGCTTCATGCGCTGCCTCCGAGGCTACCATGTACTCTGGTTCACTCCCGCCACGACGCTTTGCTTGCAACTGCACCAGCTTACTGCCCCACCATTCAAAATATACACGTATCCGGTCTGTGACTTAGAGTCATCCAGATCTGTGTTGAAGCTAGCGTCAACGTAACCCTTTACGATGAGCTCTTCGTCACCTCCATAAACGAGAAACATATCCTTAGTCCTTTTCAGGTACTTTAGGATGTTCTTGACTGCTGTCCAGTGTTCCTTGCCGGGATTACTTTGGTACCTTCCTACTAAACTTACAGCAAGGTTTACATCAGGTCTGGTACACAGCATGGCATACATAATAGACCCTATGGCTGAGGCATAGGGGATGACACTCATCTCTTCTTTATCTTCTGTCGTGGTCGGGCATTGAGCCGAGCTCAATCTCACACCTTGCAATACAGGCAAGAACCCTTTCTTGGACTGATCCATATTGTACTTCTTCAATATCTTATCAAGGTATGTGCTTTGTGAAAGACCTATGAGGCGTCTCGATCTATCCCTATAGATCTTGATGCCTAATATGTAAGCAGCTTCTCCAAGGTCCTTCATTGAAAAATCAAGTAGGCCTTAATGCTGTCCAAAAGTTCTATATCATTTCCCATCAAAAGTTTGTCATCTACATATAATATGAGAAATGCTACAGAGCTCCAACTCACTTTCTTGTAAACGCAGGCTTCTCCATAAGTCTGCATAAACCCAAACGATTTGATCATCTCATCAAAGCGAATGTTCCAACTCCGAGATGCTTGCACCAGCCCATAAATGGATCGCTGGAGCTTGCATACCTGGTTAGCATTCTCAGGGTCGACAAAACCTTTCGGCTGCATCATATACAGTTCTTCCTTAAGATGGTCGTTAAGGAATGCCGTTTTGACGTCCATTTGCCATATCTCATAATCATAGTATGCAGCAATTGCTAACATGATTCGGACGGACTTCAGCTTTGCTACGGGAGAGAAAGTCTCATCGTAGTCAATCCCTTGAACTTGTCGATAACCCTTAGCAACAAGTCGAGCTTTATATATGGTAACATTACCATCCGCGTCCGTCTTCTTCTTAAAGATCCATTTGTTTTCTATTGCTCGCCGATCATCGGGCAAGTCTGTCAAAGTCCATACTTTGTTTTCATAAATGGATCCTATCTCGGATTGCATGGCTTCAAGGCATTTGTTGGAATCTGGGCCCGCCATCGCTTCTTCATAGTTTGAAGGTTCACCGTTGTCTAACAACATGATTTCCAAGACAGGGTTGCCGTACCACTCTGGTGCAGAACGTGTCCTTGTGGACTTTTGAAGTTCAGTAGGAGCTTGATCCGAAGTATCTTGATCATCATCATTAACCTCCTCTCTTGTTGGTGCAGGCACCACAGGAACATCTTCCTGAGTTGCGCTACTTACCGTTTCAAGAGGCAATACTTCATCAAGCTCTACTTTCCTCCCACTTAATTCTTTCGAGAGAAACTCTTTCTCCAGAAAGGACCCGTTCTTGGCAACAAAGATCTTGCCTTCGGATCTTAAGTAGAAGGTATACCCAATGGTTTCCTTAGGGTATCCTATGAAGACGCATTTCTCCGACTTGGGTTCGAGCTTTTCAGGTTGGAGTTTCTTGACATAAGCATCGCATCCCCAAACTTTTAGAAACGACAGCTCAGGTTTCTTTCCAAACCATAATTCATATGGTGTCGCCTCAACGGATTTAGACGGTGCCCTATTTAAAGTGAATGTAGCTGTCTCTAGAGTGTATCCCCAAAATGATAGTGGTAAATCGGTAAGAGACATCATAGATCGCACCATATCCAATAAAGTGCGATTACGACGTTCGGACACACCGTTACGCTGAGGTGTTCCAGGCGGCTTGAGGTGTGAAACGATTCCACATTTCCTTAAGTGCGTACCAAATTCGTGACTTAGATATTCTCCCCCACGATCTGATCGTAAGAACTTTATCTTTCGGTCACGTTGATTCTCTACCTCATTCTGAAATTCCTTGAACTTTTCAAAGGTCTCAGACTTGTGTGTCATCAGGTAGACATACCCATATCTACTCAAGTCGTCAGTGAGAGTGCGAACATAACGATATCCTCCGCGAGCCTCAACGCTCATTGGACCGCACACATCAGTATGTATGATTTCCAATTAGTTGGTTGCTCGCTCCATTGTTCCGGAGAACGGAGTCTTGGTCATTTTGCCCATGAGGCATGGTTCGCATGTGTCAAATGATTCATAATCGAGAGACTCTAAAAGTCCATCAGCATGGAGCTTCTTCATGCGCTTGACACCAATGTGACCAAGGCGGCAGTGCCCCAAGTATGTGGGACTATCGTTATCAACTTTACATCTTTTGGTATTCACACTATGAATATGTGTAACATCACGTTCGAGATTTATTAAGAATAAACCATTGACCATAGGGGCATGACCATAAAACATATCTCTCATATAAATAGAACAACTATTATTCTCGGATTTAAATGAGTAGCCATCTCGTATTAAACGAGATCTAGATACAATGTTCATGCTCAAAGCTGGTACTAAATAACAATTATTGAGGTTTAAAACTAATCCCGTAGGTAAATGTAGAGGTAGCGTGCCGACAGCGATCACATCGACCTTGGAACCATTCCCGACGCGCATCGTCACCTCGTCCTTCGCCAGTCTCCGCTTATTCCATAGCTCCCGCTTTGAGTTACAAATATGAGCAACCCCACCGGTATCAAATACCCAGGAGCTACTACGAGCACTGGTAAGATACACATCAATTACATGTATATCAAATATACCTTTGGTTTTGCCGACCTTCTTGTCCGCTAAGTACTTGGGGCAGTTCCGCTTCCAGTGACCACTTCCCTTGCAATAAAAGCACTCAGTCTCAGGCTTGGGTCCATTGTTTGACTTCTTCCCGGTAACTGGCTTACCGGGCGGCGCAAATCCCTTGCCGTCCTTCTTGAAGTTCTTCTTACCCTTTCCTTTCTTGAACTTAGTGGTTTTATTCACCATCAACACTTGATGTTCCTTTTTGATCTCTACCTCCGCTGATTTCAGCATTGAATATACCTCAGGAATGATCTTTTCCATCCCTTACATATTGAAGTTCATCACAAAGCTCTTGTAGCTCGGTGGAAGCGACTGAAGGATTCTGTCAATGACCGCGTCATTCAGGAGATTAACTCCCAGCCGAGTCAAGCAGATGTGCAACCCAGACATCTTGAGTATGTGCTCACTGACAGAACTATTTTCCTCCATCTTACAACTGAAGAACTTGTCGGGGACTTCATATCTCTCGACCCGGGCATGAGCTTGGAAAACCATTTTCAGCTCTTCGAACATCTCATATGCTCCGTGTTGCTCAAAACGCTTTTGGAGCCCCGGTTCTAAGCTGTAAAGCATGCCGCACTGAACGAGGGAGTAATCATCAGCACGAGACTGCCAAATGTTCATAACGTCTTGGTTCTCTGGGATTGGTGCTTCACCTAGCAGTGCTTCTAGGACATAATCTTTCTTGGCAGCTATGAGGATGATCCTCAGGTTCCGGACCCAGTCCGTATAGTTGCTGCCATCATCTTTCAGCTTGGTTTTCTCTAGGAACGCGTTGAAGTTGAGGGTAACGTGGGCCATTTGATCTACAAGACATATTGTAAAGATTTTAGACTAAGTTCATGACAATTAAGTTCATCTAATCAAATTATTTAATGAACTCCCACTCAGATTAGACATCCCTCTAGTCATCTAAGAGAAACATGATCCGCGTCAACTAGGCAGTGTCCGATCATCACGTGAGACGGACTAGTCGACGTCGGTGAACATCTCCATGTTGATCGTATCTTCTATACGACTCATGCTCGACCTTTCGGTCTTCCGTGTTCCGAGGCCATGTCTGTACATGCTAGGCTCGTCAAGTCAACCTAAGTGTATTG
This sequence comes from Aegilops longissima, assembly GCA_021605205.1. NCBI lineage: Eukaryota > Viridiplantae > Streptophyta > Magnoliopsida > Poales > Poaceae > Aegilops > Aegilops longissima. Next base: position 41,964,620 of record CM038680.1, on the reverse strand, counting down.
CGTGTGTAAATCTGGCTTACACCCGTTGTATTCGAACGTTAGGATCTATCACACCCGATCATCACGTGGTGCTTCAAAACAACGAACCTTCGCAACGGTGCACAGTTAGGGGGAACACTTTCTTGAAATTATTGTGAGGGATCATCTTATTTACTACCGTCCTTCTAAGTAAACAAGATGCAAAAACATGATAAACATCACATGCAATCAAATAGTAGTGACATGATATGGCCAATATCATATAGCTCCTTTGATCTCCATCTTCGGGGCTCCATGATCATCTTTGTCACCGGCATGACACCATGATCTCCATCATCGTGTCTCCATGAAGTTTCTCGCCAACTATTACTTCTACTACTATAGCTAACGGTTTAGCAATAAAGTAAAGTAATTACATGGCGTTGAATCAATGACACGCAGGTCATACAATAATTAAGACAACTCCTATGGCTCCTGCCAGTTGTCGTACTCATCGACATGCAAGTCGTGATTCCTATTACAAGAACATGATCTCATACATCACATATATCATTCATCATTCATCACAACTTTTGGCCATATCACATCACAATCACATGCTGCAAAAACAAGTTAGACGTCCTCTAATTGTTGTTGCATGTTTTACGTGGCTGCAATAGGGTTCTAGCAAGAACTCTTTCTTACCTACGTAAAAGCCACAACATGATTTGTCAACTTCTATTTACCCTTCATAAGGACCCTTTTCATCAAATCCGCTCCAACTAAAGTGGGAGAGACAGACACCCGCTAGCCACCTTATGCAACTAGTGCATGTCAGTCGGTGGAACCTGTCTCACGTAAGTGTACGTGTAAGGTCGGTCCGGGCCGCTTCATCCCACAATACCGCTGAAGCAAAATAAGACTAGTAGTGGCAAGAAAGTTGACAACATCTACTCCCACAACAAATTGTGTTCCACTCGTGCAAAGAGAACTACGCATAGACCTAGCTCATGATGCCACTGTTGGGGGAATGTTGCAGAAAATAAAAAATTTCTACGGTTTCACCAAGATCTATATATGAGTTCATCTAGCAACGAGAGAGAGGAGTGCATCTACATACCCTTGTAGATCATGGAGGAAGCGTTCAAGAGAACGGGGTTGAGGGAGTCCTACTGTCGTGATCCAAATCACCGATGATCCTAGTGCTGAGCGGACAGCACCTCCGCGTTCAACACACGTGCGGTTGAGGAAGGCGTCTCCTCCTTCTTGATCCAGCAAGGGGAAGGAGAGGTTGACGGAGATCCGAGAGCACGACGGCGTGGTGGTGGATGCAGCAGTGATCTCGGCAGGGCTTCGCCGAGCCTCTGAGAGGAGAGGTGTAGCAAGGGGAAGGGAGGCGCCTATGGCATGGGTGCGGCTGCCCTCCTCCCCTTTATATAGCCCCCTAGGGGGCGCCGCCCAGGAGATGAGATCTCCTGGGGGGTGGCGGCCAAGGGGGGGAGGCTTGCCCCCCAAGGCAAGTGGAGGCGCCACCCCACCCTAGGGTTTCCAACCCTAGGCGCAGGGGGGCCCAAGGGGGGGGGGCGCACCAGCCCACCAGGGGCTGGTTCCCCTCCCCACATCAGCCCACGGGGCCCTCCGGGATAGGTGGCCCCACCCGGTGGACCCCCGGAACCCTTCCGATGGTCCCGGTACAATATCGGTGACCCCCTAAACTTTCCCGATGGTCGAAACTGCACTTCCTATGTATAATTCTTCACCTCCGGACCATTCCGGAACTCCTCGTGAGGTCCAGGATCTCATCCGGGACTCCGAACAACTTTCGGGTTACTACATACTCATATCTCTACAACCATAGCGTCACCGAACCTTAAGTGTGTAGACCCTATGGATTCGGGAGACATGCAGACATGACCAAGACGCCTCTCCGGTCAATAACCAACAGCGGGATCAGGATACCCATGTTGGCTCCCACATGCTCGTCGACGATCTCATCAGATGAACCATGATGTCGAGGATTCAAGCAACCCCGTATACAATTCCCTTTGTCAATCGGTACGTTACTTGCCCCAGACTCGATTGTCGATATCCCAATACCTCGTTTAATCTCGTTACCGGCAAGTCACTTTACTCATACCGTAATGCATGATCCCATGACCAGACACTTGGTCACATTGAGCTCATTATGATGATGCATTACCGAGTGGGCCCAGAGATACCTCTCCGTCATACGGAGTGACAAATCCCAGTCTCGATTCGTGCCAGCCCAACAGACACTTCCGGAGATACCCGTAGTGTACCTTTATAGTCACCCAGTTACGTTGTGACGTTTGGAACACCCAAAGCACTCCTACGGTATCCGGGAGTTGCACAATCTCATGGTCTAAGTATATGATACTTGACACTTGGAAAATCTCTAGCTAAACGAACTACATGATCTTTGAGCTATGCTTAGGATTGGGTCTTGTCCATCACATCATTCTCCTAATGATCTGATCCCGTTATCAATGACATCCAATGTCCATAGTCAGGAAACCATGACTATCTGTTGATCAACGAGCTAGTCAACTAGAGGCTTACTCGGGACATGTTGTGGTCTATGTATTCACATGTGTATTACGATTTCTGGATAACACAATTATAGCATGAATAACAGACTATTATCATGAACAAAGAAACATAATAATAACCATTTTATTATTTGTCTAGGGCATATTTCCAACAATATGTCCACGCTCTAACAAATATAAGTGAAGCAAAAGAGCATTCTACAAATGGCCGTTGTCTATGTAAAGAGAAACAGGCAATCCAAACTTCAAATGATAAAAGTGAAGCACATGAAGCATTCTATAAAGCCATACTCAAAAGATATAAGTGAAGTGCAAAGAGCATTCTTATAAATCAACCAAGGACCATCTCATACCAGCATGGTGCATAAAAGAAAAGTGAAAACTAAAAGCAAAATACGCTCCAAGATAGCACATATCGCATGAACGAAACGAATCCGAAAACATACCGATACTTGTTGAAGAAAGAGGGGATGCCTTCCCAGCATCCCCAAGCTTAGACGCTTGAGTCTCCTTGAATATTTACTTGGGGTGCCTCGGGCATCCCAAAGCTTGAGCTCTTGCCTCTCTTCCTTCTTCTCACATCGAGACCTTCTCAATCATCGAACACTTCATCCACACAAAACTTCAATAGAAAACTCGGTAAGATCCGTTAGTATAATAAAGCAAATCACTACCCTAAGTACTGTTGCAAACCAATTAATATTTTGTTTTTGCATTGTGTCTACTGTAATGTAACTTTTTCATGGCTTAATCCACAGATATAAATTGATAGTTTCATCAAAACAAGCAAACTATGCATCAAAAACAGAATCTGTTTAAAACAGAACAGTCTGTAGCAATCTGAACATTCACCATACTTCTGATACTTGAAAAATTCTGCCAAAATTAGGAAAAATAAAAATTTGTACAGCAAGACAGTGCAAAAAGAATCAGAACCATTTGACGTTCCAGTAAAAAAATAAAATTCGCGCACTACAGCCAAAGTTTATGTCCTGCACCGCACAAACCAACAAGCATTGTAAACATCCTAAAGGCAAACCTCGGCACATTATTTTTATAATACAATGGAATTGTACAAGGGGATAATTATTTTTGTTGAAAAGTTTCTGTAATCAAGATTCACAAAGTCGTCGTGAGCATGAACAAAGTTCAAGGAGCTCTCCCACTTCAACAATGCTTGTCTTTCTCACTTTCGCTTTTCTTTTTGAAAAAGTTTTGGGTTCCCCTCTTTATTTTTGTTGTTTTTAAACTATATGAAAGCACTCAACAGAAATAAATGACTCTCTAAAACTTCCAGGTTGTCTCCCTAGCAGCGCTTTCTTTAAAGCCATTAAGCTAGTTATATAGTGCTCAAGTAGTGAATCTACCCGGATCCCAAGGTATATCAAAGCCAATTTTAATTAGCAATGATTTGTAATTTAGTAATGAGCACAAAGTAACATATATCATGTAATGACGAAGTCTAACTCTCTTCCTATGCATCGGCATGTCATAAAAGAACAATTCATGCACACAAAGTAAAGGCCAATGCATAGTATAAACAGTTTCTTGCAATTTTACCGTGTTGGAAACATAGAGAGGTGGAGATATAGTTCCTCTCTCATAATAATTGCAAGTAGGAGCAGCAAGCACATGCATATTATATCTATCAAAATCATCATGTGCAACGGTAAAAGGGAACCCATCAATATAATCCTTAATAAGTGCAAGCTTCTCCGATATAGTGTAGTCAGGAGAATTCAAAACGATAATAGGACTATCATGCGTGGGTGCAATAGCGACAATTTCATGTTTAACATAATGAAATATAGCAAGTTCATCTCCATAAGCATAATTCATATTGGCATCTTGGCCACAAACATAGCAAGTATCATCAAAAAGGGATATTTCAAGAAAATCTACGGGATCATAGAAATCATCATAGCAATCATCCTTCGATAAGCACGAAGGGGAATTAAATAATGTATGAGTTGGAGGGTTACTCTCATTAGAAGGTGGGCACGGGTAGCTAATCCGCTCTTCCTCCTTTTGTTCTTCGCTCTCCTCATCATCTTTTTCATCCAATGAGCTCACAGATTCATCAATTTCTTCTTCTATAGCTTCCTGCAAAATATTAGTCTCTTCTTGGACAGCGGAGTAGTTCTCAATATATGGTTTAACATAAGGATTAGAAGCATAATTATCATAGCAATATTTAAGTATGGCAAAATTTTCAGATTCGTAAAGAGTAGCACCATACTTTTCAATCAAAGAAGCAATTTCGTAAGCACCCTTAGAAGCAACAAATTCTTCAATTTGTTGAACATCATAGTAATTATGAACACCCTTAGGATAAGAGGATAAGATTCCATTATCAATAAACTCACATTGGTAGGGAAGGTGTTTCTTAGGGTTTTCAGAACAACAAGTAAAATCATAATAATAGCATAAATTCCAAGCATAGCATTGCAAACGTTGAATTTGATCCCATAATAGTTTCCCTTTTTCAGATATACGGTGTCGCACATAACAAGCTCTAAAGATTTGCCCTCAACTAAGCTAGTTGGGGTTTCAGCACAAGCACAAAGGGATCGAAGATGATCCAAGTAAAAAGCTTCAGTAGTGTGATAGATTTTGAGTGGTTCTTCAACCACTGGTTCAGTAGGTACAACTAATTTTTTTGGTATTTTGCGTTTCTTACCCATAAATAAAGATAGAAAACAACTAAGAACAGAAAATAAAAATTACTTACTGATAAAGCAAACAAGCACACACGAGAATATTCACCCCACGCTATGACTCCCCGGCAACGACGCCAGAAAAAGGTCTTGACAACCCACAAGTATAGGGGATGAATTGTAGCCTCTTTCGATAAGTAAGAGTGTAGAACCCAACGAGGAGCTAAAGGTAGAACAAATATTCCCTAAAGTTCTATCGACCACCGATACAACTCTACGCACGCTTGACGTTCCCTTTACCGGAAGCAAGTATGAAACTAGAAGTACTTGGTAGGTGTGACGGGATAAGTTTGCAAGAATATAAAGAGTGTGTAAATAAAAACTAGGGGCTGTTTAGATAAAGACACAACTAAGGTAAATATGGCGAGTGTGGAAAAGTGGTGGTAGGAGTTGTGGAATTGTCCCTAAGCAATTGACTATTTTACTAGACCGGTAATCACTATTGCAATCCTATTTGAGGGAGAGGCATAAGCTAACATACTTTCTCTACTTGGATCATATGCACTTATGATTGGAACTCTAGCAAGCATCCCCAACTACTAAAGATTCATTAAGGTAAAACCCAACCATATAATTAAAGTATCAAGTCCCCTTTATCCCATACGCAAACAACCTACTTACTCGGGTCTATGCTTCTGTCACTCAGGCCACCCTCCATAAGCAAATCATAAACATATTGCAAACCCTACAACGGGAATCCCTCATGCTTGCGCGACATGGAGGGCACAATGGGACAACACCAATAATAAAACATGCAATTCAAACCAATCATAGCAATTCATCAATCACCGATAGGACAACGAAAATCTATTCAGACATCATAGGATGGCAACACATTATCAGAAAATAATATGAAGCATAAAGCACCATGTTCAAGTAGAGGGTACAACGGGTTGCGGGAGAGTGGACCGCTGAATATAGAAGGGGGAAGGTGATGGAGATGTTGCTGAAAATGACGATGATGTTGGTGAAGATCGCGGTGATGATGATGGCCCCCGGTAGCGCTCCGGCGCCCCCGGAAGCAAGGGGGAGAGAGGCCCCCGTCTTCTTCTTCTTCCTTAACCTCCTCCCTAGATGGGAGAAGGGTTTCCCCTCTGGTCCTTGGCTCCCATGGCTTGGGAGGGGCAAGAGCCCCTCCGAGATTGGATCTATCTCTCTGTTTCTGCGTTCTGTTATGGCTCTGTTTCACCGTTTCATGTATATATGGAGATCCGTAACTCCGATTGGCCTGAAACCTTCGCCGTGATTTTTTTTCTGAATATTAGCTTTCTTGCGGAAAAAGTAGAGCATCAACCGCCTTATGGTGGGCTCACGAGGGTAGGGGGCGCGCCCAGCGGGGCAGGCACGCCCCCTGCCTCGTGACCACCTCGGGCACTGGTTCACGTTGATTTTCCTTCCAAATTTTCCATATTTTCCAAAAATAAGCTCCGTCCGTTTTTATCCCGTTTGGACTCCGTTTCCCTATATATTCTGCGAAACCAAAGACATGCAACAGACAGGGACTTGCACTGGGCACTGGATCAATATGTTAGTCCCAAAAATAATATAAAAAGTTGCCAAAAAGTATATGAAAGTTGAATAATATTGGCATGGAACAATCAAAAATTATAGATACGACGGAGAGGTATCAGTGCTGCCCGTCACCTCGTCCACATCCGCGTAGCCGCATCACCTAGTTGACATCTACGACAGCTTCTTTCTCTGCCTGCATCTCACGGCTACGCGCGCGTCAACGGCGGATGGTGCAGTCGCAGACACTGGAGGCACTGTACGACGCGGCGGCATCGAGGGCAGCGATGATGCCCGTGTCGCCGTGCTCCCCGACAAGCCGGCATGGAGCAAGTCGACACTCTTCCTCGAGCTGCATTGGAGAGGCCAGCTGCGGAACCACGCACTGGCTTAGTGTGGCAAATACCTCCGACGGGCTAGGCTAGGTAGGTGGATAAGCGAGCTGCCGGGCTCGGCGGGCCACCCAGATGGCTTTTATGCCGGAGAACTGCTCTTCCTGCTCGTCGGATGTCGCCGAAAGGGTGGACAAAATGGTGGAAGGAGGAGCTTGGCTGGCGTCCTGCTCCTGAAAAGACATGTGTGGCCGGAGTTGGTTTCTCGCATTCCACGCGGGTTTCTATATCTATATCCATATATATACTACTATATACAGTGTACCAATTTTAAGTAAGACTAAGAACATCAATCATAACCGTTGATCTTCTAAATCCAACGGCCAATATCAGTAGGATTTGCATGAATAGTACACTGTTGCTACCTCACCTGTGTTCTAGAACAATCAAAGCGGAGGGATGTGATGGTTGCTTGTCTGTTTATTTTACCAGGCCACTTATTAGTGGTTGAGTTTTGTGATATGACGGCTTTACTGCCGCGAGACTCGCGTGCAGCGCCTCCCTCTACACTAGTACTACATCGGTCGTGGTTTATTAGTCCCCCATTGAATTTGACTGAAGATTTAACTGACAAAATGTTAGCGCATGTCAATGATAACCCACAAGTATAGGGGATCACAACGGTTTTCGAGGGTAGAGTATTCAACCCAAATTTATTGATTCGACACAAGGGGAGCCAAAGAATATTCTCAAGTCTTATCAGTTGAGTTGTCAATTCAACCACACCTGGATAACTTAGTATCTGCAGCAAAGTATTTAGTAGCAAAGTAGTATGGAAGTAACGGTAACGGTGGCAAAAGTAACAGTAGTAGTTTTGTAGTAATTGTAACAGAGGCAACGGAAAAGTAACTAAGCAAATAGCAATATGTGAAAAGCTCATAGGCATTGGATCGGTGATGGAGAATTATGTCGGATGCGATTCCTCATGCAATAGTTATAACCTAGGGTGACACAGAACTAGCTCCAATTCATCAATGTAATGTAGGCATGTATTCCTAATATAGTCATATGTGCTTATGGAAAATAATTTGCATGACATCTTTTGTCCTACCTTCCCGTGACAGTGGGGTCCTATTGGAAACTAAGGGATATTAAGGCCTCCTTTTAGAGTACCGGACCAAAGCATTAACACTTAGTGAATACATGAACTCCTCAAACTACGGTCATCACCGGTAGTGGTCTCGATTATTGTCACTTCGGGGTTAATGGATCATAACACATAATAGGTGACTATAGACTTGCAAGATAGGATAAAGAACTCACATATATTCATGAAAACATAATACGTTCAGATCTGAAATCATGGCACTCGGGCCCAGGTGACAAGCATTAAGCATAGCAAAGTAATAATAACATCAATCTGAGAACATAGTGGATACTAGGGATCAAACCCTAACAAAACTAACTCGATTACATGGTAAATCTCATCCAACCCATCATCGTCCAGCAAGCCTATGATGGAATTACTCACGCACGGCGGTGAGCATCATGAAATTGGTGATGGAGGAAGGTTGATGATGACGATGGCGACGGATCCCCACTTTGGAGCCCCAAACGGACTCCACATCAGCCCTCCCGAGAGAGATAAGGGCTTGGCGGCGGCTCTGTATCATAAAACACGATGAATCCTTCTCTCTGATTTTTTTCTCCCCGAACATGAATATATATAGTTGGAGTTGAGGTCGGTGGAGCTCCAGGGGGCCCACAAGGCAGGGGCGCGCCCCCCACCCTCATGGACAGGGTGTGGGCCCCCTGGCCTTGATTCTTTCGCCAGTATTTTTCTTGGGGAACGTAGTAATTTCAAAAAATTCCCTACGCACACGCAAGATCATGGTGATGCATAGCAACGAGAGGGGAGAGTGTTGTCTACGTACCCTCGTAGACCGAAAGCGGAAGTGTTAGCACAACGCGGTTGCTGTAGTCGTACGTCTTCATGATCCGACCGATCAAGTACCAAACATACGGTACCTCCGAGTTCAGCACACGTTCAGCCCGATGTCGTCCCTCGAACTCCGATCCGGCCGAGTGTTGAGGGAGATTTTCGTCAGCACGACGGCGTGTTGATGATGTTGATGTTCTACCGACGCAGGGCTTCGCCTAAGCACCGCTACAGTATTATCGAGGTGGACTATGGTGGAGGGGGGCACCGCACACGGCTACACTACTAGGGAAAAGCCTAGCAGCAGCGCGGGTTTTAGGCCTATCGATGGCGCCAGGAGCGCCATCGATAAGGTGCTACAGACTAAAGGTTAGCGATGAGCGGCGCTGGACCAGCAGATCGCTAAAATGATCTAGTAGTAGCGCTTCTCCTGAGCAGCGCTTCTGGTAATTAGTAGTAGCGCTCCTCCTTGCCCGCGCTACTACTATTATTTAGTATTTTACTTATTTTTTATTTCATGTTGTATTTCATACACCTTTACACAAGTTTTCATACAACAGGAATTTAGAGACTGTTTTTACATCATAATGAGTAGGTGAAACAACCGTGGACTAGTTTCAAGTGGATGGTCATCCACTTGAAACTAATCTACGGTTCTTTCACCCAATGATATAATAAATATCATCATCATTATCATATCATTAACAACTTATCATCATAATACATCATTGCACTAGTGCGAGTAACCGGCAATAGCACGGTTCAGTAAAACCCTTTAGTGCGGTTCCATAACCGCACTAAAGTGTGGGCACTAAAGCCCCCCCTTTAGTACCGGTTCAGCACGAACCGGTGCTAAAGGGCAACCACGCGGCACGAGCCAGCTCCGGGGCCGGAGCCCAAGGTTTGGGGGTTTTGGTTTGATGATTTCTTTTTCATTTAATTTTGTGTTTTCCATTTAATTCTTTTTCGTTTGCTGGTATTTTACGATACTACAAAGGCCCACAGGGCAGAAGACGTGCAATAGGCCCACAAAGGCCTGCTTAGAGAGCCCGACACGGTAGCCATGGCGGGGCTTATAAACCGTGCGAACTCCTCTCAACTAGCGAGGTGGGACTAAATATTGTGCATCATGGTGGCAGCGCACCCCTTTAGTACCGGTTGGTGGCTCCAACCGGTACTAAAGGGGTCTTTAGTACCGGTTGGAGCCACCAACCGGTACTAAAGGCCACCACCTCTTTAGTACCGGTTTGTGGCACGAACCTGTACTAAAGGTTCGCCACGAACCGGTACTAATGAGAGCGGCCCGGCTAGCCATTGGAACCGGCACTAATGTACACATTAGTGCCGGCTCAAATTCAAACCGGCACTAATGTGCTTCACGTTTGACCCTTTTTCTACTAGTGTTGTCATATAACACCTCCTCAAGATCATCGTTTTCATCAATGAGACATCACATAGCAAATTGGTCACTAGTCGTAATCACAAGTACTCCTCATCATCAAATCTAACACATTGTATCACATAATAAACATATTGTACCTCATAGGACCTACTACATTCTCTTAGGACCTACTATATTCTCTAAGGTAAAATAGCAAAAAACAAGATAGCCCCTGACTCTCCATTATGGAGAATGGAGATTATCCTGTCTCCAATTCTTTCCTTTCGCTTAACGTTACTTCCAAGAACCTCCTTGCGAATGTCCAAACATTTTTCCGTTCTTTGATTAGCATGTGTTCACCGGTTTTAGAAATCCGATATGCACAGGTGAGATCCGTAGGATGACCTGGCTGTATGTTCAGAACTTCAAGGCGACCATTGTAATACATCAGATGAGACACACAATCCATCGGGATTTTCTGTTGAAAAACATAGTAATAACTTCGTAGTTAGCAATGATGTATTAGTTTTGGAAGTATGCAAAAGATGCACGGATGTCGTAATAGTAAAAAATCTTACCAGGGTATCTCCATAGAAGTTATCGTGGTTCAACACGTGCACTAGTGGCACGTATTCACCATAATTTGGAGAAGTTCGATATGTATTCTAATTCTCAAAGAAAGTACAAAATGCGATCATATGATTTTTCTCCTTATAACTTAATTCGGAGCCACCACTGTAGTGGGTTTTGTCTACCATCTTCTGCACATTCTTTGAAAGTTCAAAATAAGCTGTCAATGGAAATAAGTTGTCAACTATTTAGAAATAAACAATATAAATTAGTTAATAACTATGTTTGAGAAACTCACATTGCGGTAGAATCGGAAGCGTATCAACAAGGACCCAAATGTCCATATTGTCTTGCTCGATGTCAGGATCACCAAGATCCATGGTGACAATCATACCCTCATAAAAACCATACATTTTGCAAAGTGTTTCCCAATTTTGGCAACCAAAATGGGTTACGCTCTGAGCATTGTACAGATTTACTTCAAAATCCATATCATGATGGGTCCTTAGGTGTATTTTCTTTGTTTCAAAATTTTCATGGTCTTCAAAACCCATCCTCTCCAAGACATAGCGTCTTGCATGGCATGGGATAAGCTAGTCGAATTGTAAAAGATAAAAATTAGACGTTGAAATAGTTGAAGTCAAGCTTAATTACGAAAAAAAACTCTTGTCGTTGTTGCGTACCGTTTCAACATCGAAGGTCTCCTCGAGCTTAATGTTGAAGCGCCGATCTTCGTCCAGCTCAACAAACCTGTCGCACATACCTCGATCGTCGTGGCACCAGCTGCACTCCCCCGGGAGACTGTCGTCGTCCAAGTACGACATTTCCTATGTACATAATTCAAAGATTAAACTTGTACAATTAAATATATGTACTAAAAAACCTAAATTAGATCATTATTTTTCAAGAAAATCCAGGCCACTCGATATTTCCTACATATTCTAGCACAAGTCATGCCAGAATTCACGGAAAAATCCGGCATGACCTTTGCTAAAAAAGGACATATCGAGCGCCTGAAATTTGCCGGAATGGAAATTAATCAACACCCCGGCAAAACATAGGCCACTCGGAGGTGTAAACTGAACATGAACGACCACTTTGGCAACCACATATCCTATTTGAGCAACAAAAGATATACATGGATATTTGGCTGGTCTCACCTCGATGTCGGAGGGGGTCGGTGACGGTGACGACGGCGGGGATGATGGAGGGGCTCCTTGATTTCTGCAAAAGCAAAAACCGTATAAGTTATCACTAATACATCCCGAATAATTGCTTAAACTAAAAAATAACAACAAATATGACATGTTCAACTAGTTTTATTAATTCAACTAGTTCTTACTAAATATAAACTTACTATAAATAGAATATGTGGTTCAACTAGTTATATTAATTATCTTACTAAAAACTAGTTCTTTCTAAAAATAAAGTAGTTCAACTAGTTATATTAATTATCTTACTAAAAATACATTAGTTCTATTAATTCAACTAGTTCAACTAGTTTATTAATTTACTTACTAAACTAGTTCAACCTCAACTAAAGTAGTTCAACTACAACTACTATTAACCATACTGCCCTAGTTAACTAGTACCATCACTACTAGTAATTAACATCTACTACTACTAAAAACATTTGAAAATATCTTATATATAATCCTAACACTAAATAAACTAGTTTTATTAAATACTTACTAAATAAACTAGTGCTATTAAGCACTTAATATAAATAAACTAGTTCTATTAAGCACTTACCAAATAAACTAGTTCTATTAAGTACCTAATATAAATAAAATAATTATATTAATCACTTACTAAATAAACTATTTTCTATTAAACACTTGCTAAAAATTCTACTACCCTAGTTCTGCCATAAATTTTCTTACTTCTATTTTATTCAAAATACCTACGATTTGCGTAGCAGAGACAATGGAGGGAGGGAGGAGAGAGGAGGGGAGCGGCGGGCGGAGGAGGAGAAGGAGGCGGTGGGAGGAGGGCTGCCGAAGGAAGGAGGAGGAGGCGGCAGCAGTGAGCGAGGAGGGCACGATGGGAGGAGGAGGAGGAGGGCGGTGGGAGGAGGAGGCATGGAAGGAGGGAGTACCTCGGTGGCGGATGGAGGACGGCGGCGGCGTCGTCGGACGATGGTGAGGTCGAGAGCGGCGCGGTGAGGTCGAGAGCGGAGGGGGTGGGGGAGGCGGCGGCGACGATGAGGTCGAGAGCGGCGTCGGGCGGCAGCGGTGAGGTTGAGGCGGCCTCGGTGGCGGTGAGGGCAGGCTCGGGCTCGGGCGGGCGATAGAGGAGTAGGGGAACAGGGGGAGGAGGACTTAGTGAAATTTTGAGCGGGGTTAAGTCGAACTAGCAGTAGCGCACTTCAGGAACCGAGCTATAGCTAAAGTAGCTATAGCGCATTTTACGGAAAAAAACGCTACTGCTAAGTCTAAGCACGCATCAAAAAAATACATTGGGCATCAATGAACTTTTTGTGTACAATCTGAATTGTCAATATGAGTCCCCTCCGGTAGGAACTGGAGAGGACTCATATTGCACTACAAATTCTACACATAGAGTTGAGTGAAGACCAACTCGTTGTGATAGTTTTAGAAGTAACATATTTAAGGTGGTAAACACCCTGTTCGCGGAGCGAGGTGGCACTAAACTTGTGGGCTGATCGTAGCAGTAGCAATTTTCTTAGAAGCGCGCTGCTACTAACTTCTATAGCGATAGCTGTTCAAGACAGGCGCTACTGCTATAACTAACTGGGTTGCGAGGTCATGGCAATTAGAGCAGTAGCGCGGTTTGGCATGGAAGCGCTACTGCTATTTTCCTTTCAGCAACGCGTTTTTCTATCACGCGCTGCTGCTAAATAGCAGTAGCGTTGTATTTTGAGGAGCGCTGCTGGTAAGATTCTGTGTATAGGCTTTTCCCTAGTAGTGCTAAGAGATCAATGATCAGTTGTTGTGTCTCTAGGGTGCCCCCTGCCCCTGTATATAAAGGAGCAAGGCAGAGGTGCGGCCGGCCAGGGAGGAGGCGCGCCAGGAGGAGTCCTACTCCTACCGGGAGTAGGACTCCCCCCTTTTCCATGTTGGACTAGGAGAGAGAGGGGGAAGAGGTGGAGGGGAGGAAGGAAAGGGGGGGGGGGCGCCGCCCCCCCTCTCCTTTTCCAATTCGGACTAGGGGGAGGGGCACGTGGCCCTGCCCTGGCCGCCTCTCCTCTCTTCCACCAAGGCCCAATAAGGCCCATTAAGTCACCGGGGGGTTCCGGTAACCTCCCGGTACTCCGGTAAAATCCCGATTTCACCCGGAACACTTCCGATATCCAACCATAGGCTTCCAATATATCAATCTTCATGTCTCGACCATTTCGAGACTCCTCGTCGTGTCCGTGATCACATCCGGGACTCCAAACAACCTTCGGTACATCAAAACATATAAACTCATAATATAACTGTCATCGTAACGTTAAGCGTGCGGACCCTACGGGTTCGAGAACTATGTAGACATGACCGAGACACGTCTCCGGTCAATAACCAATAGCGGAACCTGGATGCTCATATTGGCTCCCACATATTCTACGAAGATCTTTATCGGTCAGACCGCATAACAACATATGTTGTTCCCATTGTCATCGGTATGTCACTTGCCCGAGATTCGATCGTCGGTATCTCAATACCTAGTTCAATCTCGTTACCGGGAAGTCTCTTTACTCGTTCCATAATACATCATCCCGCAAGTAACTCATTAGTTGCAATGCTTGCAAGGCTAAAGTGATGTGCATTACCGAGAGGGCCCAGAGATACCTCTCCGACGATCGGAGTGACAAATCCTAATCTCGAAATACACCAACCCAACAAGTACCTTCGGAGACACATGTAGAGCACCTTTATAATCACCCAGTTACGTTGTGACGTTTGGTAGCACACAAAGTGTTCCTCCAGTAAACGGGAGTTGCATAATCTCATAGTCATGGGAACATGTATAAGTCATGAAGAAAGCAATAGCAACATACTAAACGATCATGTGCTAAGCTAACGAAATGGGTCATGTCAATCACATCATTCTCCTAATGATGTGATCCCGTTAATCAAATGACAACTCATGATTATGGCTAGGAAACATAACCATCTTTGATCAACGAGCTAGTCTAGTAGAGGCATAATAGTGACACTCTGTTTGTCTATATATTCACACATGTATTATGTTTCCGGTTAATACAATTCTAGCATGAATAATAAACATTTATCATGATATAAGGAAATAAATAATAACTTTATTATTGCCTCTAGGGCTTATTTCCTTCAGTCTCCCACTTGCACTAGAGTCAATAATCTAGATTACACTGTAATGATTCTAACACCCATGGAGCCTTGGTGCTGATCATGTTTTGCTCGTGGAAGAGGCTAAGCCAACGGGTCTGCAACATTCAGATCCGTATGTATCTTGAAAATTTCTATGTCTCCCACCTGGACTAGATCCCGGATGGAGTTGAAGCGTCTCTTGATGTGCTTGGTTCTCTTGTGAAATCTGGATTCCTTCGCCAAGGGAATTGCTCCAGTATTGTCACAAAAGATTTTCATTGGACCCGACGCACTAGGTATGACACCTAGATCGGATATGAACTCCTTCATCCAGGCTCCTTCATTTGCTGCTTCCGAAACATCTATGTACTCCGCTTCACATGTAGATCCCGCCACGACGCTTTGTTTAGAACTGCACCAACTGACAGCTCCACCGTTCAATGTAAACACGTATCCGGTTTGTGATTTAGAATCGTCCGGATCAGTGTCAAAGCTTGCATCAGCGTAACCATTTACGATGAGCTCTTTGTCACCTCCATAAACGAGAAACATATCCTTAGTCCTTTTTAGGTACTTCAGGATGTTCTTGACCGCTGTCTAGTGATCCACTCCTGGATTACTTTGGTACCTCCCTGCCAGACTTATAGCAAGGCACACATCAGGTCTGGTAGACAGCATTGCATACATGATAGAGCCTATGGCTGAAGCATAGGGAACATCTTTCATTTTCTCTCTATCTTCTGCAGTGGTCGAGCATTGAGTCTTACTCAACTTCACACCTTGTAACACAGGCAAGAACCCTTTCTTTCCTTGATCCATTTTGAACTTCTTCAAAACTTTGTCAAGGTATGTGCTTTGTGGAAGTCCAATTAAGCGTATTGATCTATCTCTATAGATCTTAATGCCCAATATGTAAGCAGCTCCACCGAGGCCTTTCATTGAAAAACTCTTATTCAAGTATCCCTTTATGCTATCCAGAAATTCTATATGATTTCCAATCAGTAATATGTCATCCACATATAATATCAGAAATGCTACAGAGCTCCCACTCACTTTCTTGTAAATGCAGGCTTCTCCAAAAGTCTTTAAAAACCAAATGCTTTGATCACACTATCAAAGCGTTTATTCCAACTCCGAGAAGCTTGCACCAGTCCATAAATGGATCGCTGGAGCTTGCACACTTTGTTAGCTCCCTTTGGATCGACAAAGCCTTCCGGTTGCATCATATACAACTCTTCTTCCAGAAATCCATTCAGGAATGCAGTTTTGACATCCATCTGCCATATTTCATAATCATAAAATGCGGCAATTGCTAACATGATTCGGATAGACTTAAGCATCGCTACGGGTGAGAAGGTCTCATCATAGTCAATCCCTTGAACTTGTCGAAAACCTTTTGCAACAAGTCGAGCTTTGTAGACAGTAACATTACCGTCAGCGTCAGTCTTCTTCTTTAAGATCCATTTATTCTCAATTGCTTGCCGATCATCGAGCAAGTCAACCAAATTCCACACTTTGTTCTCATACATGGATCCCATCTCAGATTTCATGGCTTCAAGCCATTTTGCGGAATCTGGGCTCACCATCGCTTCTTCATAGTTCGTAGGTTCATCATGATCTAGTAGCATGACTTCCAGAACAGGATTACCGTACCACTCTGGTGCGGATCTTACTCTGGTTGATCTACAAGGTTCAGTAATAACTTGATCTGAAATTCCATGATCATTATCATTGACTTCCTCACTAATTGGTGTAGGTGTCACAGAAACTGGTTTCTGTGATGAACTACTTTCCAATAAGGGAGCTGGTACAGTTACCTCATCAAGTTCTACTTTCCTCCCACTCACTTCTTTCGAGAGAAACTCCTTCTCTAGAAAGGATACATTCTTAGCAATGAATGTCTTGCCTTCGGATCAGTGATAGAAGGTGTACCCAATAGTCTCCTTTGGGTATCCTATGAAGACACATTTCTTAGATTTGGGTTTGAGCTTATCAGGTTGAAGCTTTTTCACATAAGCATCCCAACCACAAACATTTAGAAACGACAACTTTGGTTTCTTGCCAAACCATAGTTCATAAGGTGTCGGTGTACTAGAGTAGGGGTACCCTACTATCCCGAACTTGTGCACGGGCAGTTGCAGCCCCCCCCCCCCTGCGGCAAGGCTAGCCGGGTGACCGCCAAGGTCCTCCGTTGTTCCTTTGGAGCCATGCAAGAACAAAGTATTCAAGCCAAGCAGACAAGGCCCCGGCAAGAGGAGCTTGCCAGGAAGGCCAACCAAGGCATCTCAAGGAACTTGCCGCGACGCGCCACGCATCCCGGCGAGGCCCGGTGAGTGACAAGCTTCCGGACGCGACAAGACAACGACCGCGGCAAGGCGCTTGCCGCAGCAAACTACCACTCTGTGCAGCTCCGGCACATCCACCAACGTGTCATACAGGACCTTTCGGTAGCGTGCCAAGAGGAGGTGCGGCCGAGGTGTCTTGTGATGGCGGCGTGACAAGATTGCCATCGTGGCAAGCGGTGGCGTCCCTGACGGTCCCTTTTTGCACTATTTGGGCGACGTAGATGGGCATTTAATGCCCTTGTCCCCTGCCGTCAGGGTTAGGTATGATACACTGTACAAGTAGTTGTACCAACTGCAATTCCTTTTCCATTTTTACCCTTGTCTACGTTGCCACCTGTCGGAGACCCCTTTAGCATATAAAAGGAGGCCCATGCGCAACGTAGAGGGGGGTTCGAAGGCAGAAAAACACTCACGCTCGGTCTCGTTAGCAGCTAGTGTGTACTGTAGCACTCAGCGTTCCCGAGCAAGAACCCAATACACTCAGACATGCAGCAGTAGGAGTGTTATCTCTCCGGAGAGCTCCGAAGCTAGGTAAACTGCTCGTGTGCTTCGCCTCGATCTGCTCTTCGTGCGATCTCCGCCCCCCGCCGAACCGAAAGGGGCTCGGTCCGCCGGTCCCATAGGTGCTCGTGGATCAGTTTCCCCGACATCTTTGGCGCGCTGGGTAGGGGGCGTCGAGGTTGTGTGAACCTGATCCGACGTTCACACGAGCTAGATGTTCATCTTCTCCATCGACATGCCACCGAAGGAGAAGGCTTCGACGGCAGATGTTCCGTCCACGTCGATCCCACCACCACCGGAGCAAACGGGTGGTGGGGTAGACGCCGGCGGAAGAACGGACATTGACGAGGGAGCCCACGATGCTGCCAGGTCCAAGGACAAGGCTGCGCAGACCTCGGCGTCCGTACATGCACCGCGCCCATCTCAGGAGGCGCGGGACCGACAGCGTCATGGTACTCGCAGTGCCATACGTTCGCTGGGCCAAGATCGAGCTGGTGGACCTCGGGGTGCTCGAGACCAGCATGCACGCCAACATGCTGGCACGGGCGAGACACGGTCGCCTGGACGGGATACTGCTCCTTCTAACATAGTTAGAAGTCCGAGCATATCCCGCTCCTCGCGCCGTTCGCCACTGCCGCCCGCCACTCCAGCAGAACTCTGGCGCGAGCTCAACTGCTCTGGATTACCCTCAACAGCAGACAAGATCGATGAATGGAGGCCACCATTCGAAGTCTCATCGGCCGCTTAACGGCGACACTCCGCGGCAGCCGAGTACATCGCTGCCGCGGCAGGACTGCCAGGCACGAGCCGATGGCGACGAAACCGGTGGGGTGCAAACACCATGCAATCTCCACCCCGAAGGCCAAGATCGCCGACTCGCCGGATCCACCTCGACAGCGACTCCACCGCATCATCAGATCCATGAGCTCGTCGCGATCAGCGCCAAGTTCTTCATGAACGACAGCAAGAAGACGATCGAACTCGCATCGAGCGCCGAAGAGAAGCGCGGCGTCAATCGGACTAGCGCACTGGGCCCTCTGTCGATATGCATGCACCAGGGGAACCAAGCGACTTGTCGTACGCGGTAGGTTGCCCTGTGTTCACTCGTGAGCTGCGGCAAGTCCAGTGGCCCAGCACGAAGAATTTGAAGCTAGACGTACCAGAGAAGTATGACGGCAAGTCGCGTCCGTCGGAGTTCCTCAGCATCTACACCATTGCAGTGCAAGCTGCCGGGGGGCGGGACGACAAGATCCTGGCCAACTTCTTCCCGCTAGTTCTCAAGCCTAATGTCAGATCCTGGCTCATGCACTTGCCGGACAACTCCATATCCTCCTGGACAGACCTATGCCATCAGTTTGTCGGCGCCTTTACAGGCGGCCACAAGCCTTATGGCCAAGAGAGCGACCTTCATCTGCTTGCCTAGAAGGAAGGAGAGCCCCTGCGCAAGTACATTCAGAGATTCAGCCGCGTACAGCACAACATCCCAGATGTCTACCCTGCCGCGGTAATCAGTGCGTTCCATCAGAATGTGCGAAACCGCAGGATGCGGGAGGAGATGGCGATGTGCAAGATCAGGGACGTCAGTGAGCTATATGCCCTGGCCGACAAGTGTGCGCGTCTTTGAGGAAGGAGGAAACTCCCCGGAGAGAATATAGAAGCAGGAGGATCTGATAGTGAGGAGGCTGCCCCGGCAAAGAAAAACCGGCGGCGGAACAACAGAAAGAAGAAAGGCAAAGACGTGCTAGTCGTTGAGCAGTCCGGCAACAGAGGTGGCGCCAAGAAGGCCAAAGCTGGTAGCTCCGGTGAGGAGATTGCCGCAGGCACCAACTACCAGGCTGTGGCGGTCGCCGACAAGCAGGATGGCACCAACAAGCAGTACTGCAAGATCCACCGCACCAAGGGCCATGACCTCCAGAGCTGCAAGAAGGTCGAGCAGCTTGTCGAGCAGCAAAAGGCTGAATAGGAGCAACGCGACAAGGAGAAGGCCTAGGAAGGTGCTGGAGGAGCCGGCAAGAAACGCCCCGGCCGAGGAGGACGCCGCGGCATGGCCAAGCAGCGGCAAGGAGACAGACCTTCTCGCGGCTGCGACAAGGATGAAGACGACGACGACGATAAAGATATGGATGATGACGAGACCGATGAGAAGGAGTTCCAGAAAGCCACAGAGGTCATGTGCGTTGACGGCGGTGCTTCTCTGCGTACTTCACACCGCCAGCTCAAGCAGTGGGTGCGGGAAGTCAATGCGGCAGAACCACCCGTCGAGTCACGCAAGCCCCTGAAATGGTCCAGCACGCCTATCATCTTTGATATTGAGGACCACCCTGATCGCATAACTGCGGTCGGGTGCTTGCCGATGTTGGTTTCACCAACTATCCGCAACCTCAAGGTCACTAAGATGCTAGTTGACGGCGGGGCCGGCTTGAGCCTGATCTCCTCCGCGGTAATCCAGAAACTCCAGATCCCTGATGGCGAGCTCGAAGAGACCGGTACATTCCAAGGAATCAATCCGGGAAGGAGCAAGCCAAAGGGAAAGATCACGTTGCCGGTGACATTTGGCAGCGAGTTGAACTTCAGGACTGAGAGGGTCACCTTTGACGTTGCTGACTTTCCATTACCTTACAATGGGATCTTGGGCCGCCCAAAGACTCGCCAAATTCATGGCAGCCTCTCACTATGCATACAACATGCTGAAGATGCCAGGCCCGATAAGTGTCATCTCTGTCCCTGGCGACAAGAAGGATGCTCTTATCTGCGCCGACAAGATCTACCGGGAAGCAGCAGCTGCAACAGATCGCAAGTCACTTGCCGTTGAAGCTCCCGGGGCGAAGAAGAAGACCAAGTCCGGCAAGAGTTCTGATGCCCACTCCGGCAAGCGCACCACTTCGGAGTGCTGCGCTACCGTCGAGGACGCACCATCGAGCTCCACCGGCAAGTGTAAGAAGACAATGGCAGCTCCACCAGAGACCAAGAAGGTGTCCGCCAAGGAGGATGGCTTGGTGGTACCTTTACCATCGGTGCCACTCTCGACCCTAAATAGGAAGCGCGCTCGTTGCTTTCCTGCGGTAACATCGATGTATTTGCGTGGCAACCGTCGACATCCCCGGTGTTCCCGTGAAAGTAATCGAGCACCATCTTGCCGTCTGTCCTCGCGCGCAGCCCGTCAAGCGAAAGTCGAAGCGAGCGGTGGGCGCCAAGAATTCATCGCGAAGAAATCAAGAAATTGGAAGCAGCAGGCCTTGTCGAGGAGTGCTCCATCCCACGTGGTTGGCCAACCCTCGTAGTCGTGCGCAAGGCAAGCGGAAATGGAGGCTTTGTATCGACTTTACCGATGTCAATAAAGCTTGTCCCAAAGACCCATTTCCTTGCCGCATCGACAGATTGTTGACTCCACGGCGGATGTGACTTGCTTTCATTTCTTGATGCATACTCGAGATCCATCAGATCTTCATGGCAGAAGAGGATGAAGAGAAGACCGCATTCATCACCCCATGTGGCACATACTATTTCGTACGGATGCCTTTCGGTTTAAAGAATGCTGGTTCAACATTTGCAAGGGTAGTCCATGACGCTTTTGAGCCGCAAATACACAGAAATGTGGAAGCCTACATGGATGACATAGTGGTCAAGAGCAAGGACAAGGCGACTCTGATTCAAGATTTAGACGAAACCTTTGCAAAACTGCGCAAGATCAACCTCAAGCTTAACCCCGAGAAGTGTGTGTTTGGAGTCCCCTCCGGCAAGCTTCTCGGATTCTTCGTGTCTCAGCGGGGAATTGAAGCCAATCCCGACAAGATCAAGGCCATTGAGCAGATTGAAGGGCCAAAGCGCGTCAAGGATGTGCGAAGACTTGCCGGTTATGTAGCTGCTCTCAGAGGTTTATCTCTAGGTCTGCTGAAGGCGCCTGCCATTTTCAAAATATTGAAAAAGGCAGGTCCAATGAAATGGACTCGAAGCGGAGGCTGCACTGCAGGACTTAAAGAGATACCTGTCCTCCACTCCAACACTTGTCGCACCTAAGCCACAAGAGAAGTTGCTGCTATATATAGCGGCAACCAATCAAGTGGTTAGTGCTGCGTTAGTAGCGGAGAGGGAGGCGGATGATGAGCCAGCAACCACGGCTGATGCATCCAGCGACAAGCAAGGGACTTCACCGGCAAGCTCTGGTCCCGACAAAGATGGATCTGCGCATGCGCGTGAGAAGATGCAGAAAAGAATGGTGCAGCGCCCAGTTTACTTTGTCGGTTCCCTTCCACAGGGCTAGGTCAAGGTACTCGGTGTGCAGAAATTGCTTTCGGCCTTCTCATGGCCTCGAAAGCTGTGCCATTACTTCCAAGCACATGAGATCACAGTCGTCACTCGTTTTCCGCTGAAGAGGATCTTGCAAAATCCGAAGCAACAGGCAGGATTGTTGAGTGGGCCTTTGGAACTGTCAAGCTTTGGCCTCAAGTTGAGAGCACTTCAACTATCCAAAGCGAGCATTGGCGGAGTTCATAGCAGAATGGGCGCCAACACAAGATGAAGAAATTCAGAAATGAGCATCCCGTCAAGGAAGCAAGCAAAGAGTGGCTGATGTACTTTGATGGTGCCTTCTCGCTGCAAAGGCGCCCGGTGGGCGTGCTACTTGTTGCACCCACCGGAGAGCACCTCAAGTACGTAGTCCAGATGCACTTTCCCAAGGAGCAATCAACGAACAATACCGCAGGGTATGAAGGTTTGCTTGCCGGTCTCAGGATCGCAGCAGACCTTGGGATCAAGAAGCTCATTGTCAGGGGTGACTCATAGCTTGTCGTCCGCCAAGTGAACAAGAATTATCAGAGTCCGTTGATGGAAGCTTACGTTGATGAAGTGAGAAAGCTAGAAGAGCACTTTGACGGCCTACGATGGAACATGTTCCAAGAGCTCGAACGACATTGCCGATGGCTCATCGAAGTCGCGCCGCACTTAAGTTACACATGGAACCAGGATCTTTGTGCTCAAACTGACTCAACCGTCTGTAACACCATCAACTGGACAGAGCAAGAAGAGGAAGTTGATTTCTGGTGACTATTTTCCGACAGAGCTCCCCGAAGCCGCCGCCAAGAAGGTCCTCAAGATCAACACTAAGGGTGCTGAGGAGCAGTCTGCTCCGGCAAGCCCTAGGGTTTGTCCCGTTGAAGCAGACGCTCCCGACAAGTTTTGCTCCGGCAAGCTTGCCGGGGAACGTCAAGCTCCGGCTGAGCCCCAGATTCTCGCCGTAGAAGCGGATGTTCCCGCAGCAGCAGATGTGCCTTTAGTCCTTGTTGTCGAGCCGCAAGCTCCAGCATGGGCACAGCAGATTGTCCGTTTCCTTCAGACAGGAGAATTTCCCGAAGAGCAAGAAGAAGCGGAAAGAGTAGCCCGGCAGTCAAGTATGTACCAGTTTGTCGACAACACACTGCATGAAGAAGACTCAATGGTGTCAAATTGATGTGTATTCACCGGGAAGACGGACAAAAGCTGTTGGCGAGAGATACATGGAGGCATATGTGGTCACCACATTGGCGAAGAGCACTTGCCGCAAAGCGTTCGGCAAGGTTTCTTTTGGTCGACAGCCCTCCGGGATGCAAGCGCACAAGTAACCAAGTGTGAAGCGTGCGGCCATTCCAAGCAGATACACCAGCCAACTCAAGCTCTCCAGACGATCCCTTTATCCTGGCCATTTTCGGCCTGGGGCTCGACATCCTCGGCCCCTTTCCCGAAGCTGTCGAGGGCTTTGTGTACTTATGCGTTGCAATCGACAAGTTCACAAAGTGGCGGAAATGGAAGCGATGAGGAAGGTGACAGCATAGTCGGCGATCAAGTTCTTGGTCGATTGTTTGCCGCCGGGATCCCTAACAGGATCATCACCGACAACGGCACGCAATTCACGAGCCGCACCTTCATGTAGTACGTCCAAGATCTTGGCGCCAAGGTCTGCTTCGCTTCTGTTGCTCATCCGAGAAGTAACGGTCAAGCGGAAAGGGCGAATGCTGAAGTGATGCGCGGGCTCAAGACCAGGACTTTCGACAGGCTGCGCAAGTGCGGAAAGAACTGGATTGAGGAGCTGCCGGTGGTTCTTTGGTCGATCAGGACGACGCCAAATCGAGCCACCGCCGACACCTTCGCTCTAGTCTATGGAGCAGAGGCAGTTCTCCCACGGAACTTCGTATACGGGTCACCTCGAGTGCTCGCTTACGATGAGCTTGAGCAAGAGCAGCTGCGACAAGATGACGCGCTGTCCTTGAGGAGGACCGTCTTCAGAGCATTTGTCGAGCTGCTCGATACCAGCAAGCTTTGCGCCGCTACCATAGCCGCAGTTAATGCCGAGGTTTCGAGGAAGGCGACCTTGTTCTTGGCGCGTTCAGTCCGCCAAGAATTCCAACAAGTTGGCCTTGAAGTGGGAAGGCCCTTACCGGGTGAAACGAGTCACTAGGCCTGGCGTTGTCCGCCTTGAGACCGAAGATGGCTTTCCGGTGAGCAACTCCTGGAACATTGAGCATCTTCGTAAGTTTTACCCGTAGGGCGCGGTTGTCGGAACCTGTTCCGGCAACCACCTTTTGTACAAGTCTTGCCGATGTTTCATGTAATCCTTTGTACGAAGCCGGGCGCAGACCCCGTGCATAAGTAAAGCTCATGTGCTCCGCACATCTTGTCAATTTCATGCTTTCTACTTTATTTTTGCATGCGTTATCTGACACTTTGTGCAGCGCCTACCCCCGGTAAGCAATGACGAGCCGTAAGGCTCCATATCTTTATTTTCTCTTCTTTCTCTTTCTCAAAGAAAGGAAGGTTCCCTCGCCCACAAGTTTTCCGGGGGGAAAGGAGAAGATAATGGTGTGGACCAAGCGTCGCTCGATGAAGTTTTCGCCTTACCGGGAAGCAAACGACAGAAAAGCTAAGTTGCTAAAGTTTGAGCAATCAGTTTTAAAATTTTTAAGTTATCTTCCTTGAACGACCGTGCTTTCTATGGAAAACCTGTGCGCGGAGGAACCAACTCGTAGCTAGTTAGCGCCCTTACTTTGTTTGAGTCCGCTCAACAACTTAAGTGAGCTGCGACTAGTTGCGACAAGGTTTCTTGTCGGTGGCGGCATCGCCAAAGAAGCTGCCGACGTCCGCACTCAGCGCTTATGCTAAGGTGCTCGTCGACAAGTTCCCTAAGCGCGAGGGCAAAAACATACAAAGGAAGGAATCAAGTAAAGGAAATAACATAGCAATCGCTACCGAAATAGAGTCATATTACAAGATAGCTTGTCGCAGCTCTAACAGATTGTTCTCATAACATGACCAGCAGCGACAAGAGAAAGAGAAAACGGGCGGCCTAATCTACGCGATCGCCCTCAACCCTCTTGATCCCGCTCACCTTGTCCACAATGGGTGCGACAAGGGTCTTGAGCGCTTCAGATCAGCATCCGCGGCAAGGTCCCGAGGGCGTTGGTGAGGTCGATGCACAGGTTGCGGAAGGCCACCTTCACCAGCACCTTTTGAAGAGCTCCCGCGCAGATCATGCGCGACTCGTCGGCCATCTGCTTTGGGATCTTCTCCCGGAGTCGCTGGAGGGCCGTCGCCACGTCTTTGAAGAACAAGCTGAGCTTGGCGCTGGGTTGGAGGTGCTCGTCGGAGGAATACCCGAGATCCTCCATCCCCAGCTGCGCCAGCTCCCGGTCGATGGCTGCGGAAACATCCACGAGACCCTCGGTCCAGTGCTCCACATTCTCCCTAAAAGTGTTACAGGCGGCAGCACTCACCAAAGCGGGCCTCGTCGGCCTTGATCTTCTCCTTCAAGGCCACCTCCTACTCCCTGGCGTCGTCCAGCGTCTCGGTCAAAGTAGTCAGCTTCAACTCAAGATCTGCGTTGGAGTCCTTGGCGGCGCTAAGCTCCTTGCTCCTCTCGACGAGACGACCCTGCAGCTCGCCAAGGGTGTATGCGTCCTTCTCGCGCTCACGCTTGAGCGCAGCAAGCTCCTCGCCGCTCACCTTGAGATTGGCCTCCAGCTGCGCCACCTTCGTCTCCAGCTCCTTCTTGGCGGCCTTGGCAGCTGCAGCAGCATCCTCTGCTTCCTTGAGAGCCCTGCCGAATGTTTGCTCGCGCGCGGCAAGCTCCTCCTCGTGGCTGTCAAGGTTAACCTTCCGCTGCGCCAACTCGCCTTCCTGTGCAGACAGCTTCTCGGCAGCAAGCCGCTGTTGCTCTTCAACTTCAGCCTTCTCGAGGAGGAAGGCTTTACGCTCCTCGGCGAGTCACTCCCGCTCCTCTGCCAGGGACCGGAGAGCTTCCTGGTTGAGGCCCCGGAGCTCCTCCGCGCGCTTCTCGATGTCCACTCCCACCTTCGCGACAAGCGCTTCCCGGGATACCAGCTTGGCCTGTCGGGCGCGGTAGAGCGACAACAGCTTCCGCAGCAGCTACTCCTCCTCGGGCTCGCCACTTCTTGCTGCTGCTTTCGGCGCGTCGACCAGCGTCGGCCCAGCGGAGGCGAGCAACTCTTCATCAAAGTTTCTCCTTCGATCGGCGCCGGAGCTCGGCGCCTGAGGAGCTTGATGAAGACGCCATCGCCGCCTTCAAATAAGCGCCGGGCTGGGGCTCTCGAACTGACGTTGGTGCGATGGCGGAGGGATCGGCGGTCGGCGTGGCGCTGGCGCTCCTGCGGCCTCGGGGCCGTTAGTGCGATCGCGGACCCCTCGCCCGGCTTCTGCGGCGGCAGCCGGCGGCCTCTCCGCCGGCGGGATCATCAGCGCGGCTTCTTCTTGATGTGGCGGCGTTGTCGGTATTGCACGCGACGTTCTCCTCGCCCGGCGACCTCGGTTTCCATCGGCTCCGTGGCAGATGGATCGGCGACCGGAAAAGGAAGAAAAGTCAAGCAAATATTCAAAAGAAGATCAGAAGAAGAAGAACCCAAGGGAAGTTTTCAAGCAAGAGGATTACATCTTTGGGATCTCTGATCGTGGTCTCCGTCACCGGGGGGTCGCTGGTGCTGTCCCTTGCCGGAGAACTGTCCCTTGCCGGAGACTTCTCCCTTGCCGGAGAATTCTCCCTTGTTGGGGAATCCTCCCTTGGTAGTGTAGTCAAAGCAGATAGCATGTCGGGAGCGGCTTCCGGGCACTCCTGGTGAGACTGCTCTGCTCCTACGCAAACCAATAGTCAGATGTCAGCAAAGAAAGAGCACCCATGCGCGCCTAACAGCAGGAAGTAAACCATATGCTTACGCTGGGGGCTGCGCTGGGGGCTGCTTTGGGGAATAGTTGCCGGGTCCGGCAAGGTGGTCTCGGACACACCCCCTGCTGTCGCGGTGGGTTCGTCCTCGATGACAATCACCGGGACCTTGGCTCTCTTCGCCGCTCTCTGGGCCAGGGTCCTGAAAAGGAATGGGTTCGGAGTAAAGCAAATCAGATACAAGACAAAAACAGCAAGAATTGAAGAACTACAAGTACAACAAAGAATCTTACTCTTCCTCTTCCTCGTCGGAGCTGAGCGCGGAGAGGTCGAAGTCCGGCCCACCTTCGGCGCGACAAGGCGGAGGAGTAGGTTCCCTTGGCCGCTTGGCGGGAGCAGAAGCGGTGGTCCGGGAGGGCCCCGCTCCAGTTGCCGCAGCGGCGTGAGGTGCTCCCGCGGCAACAGTGCTTGCCACGGTGGAGCGCGTCGCGCGGCGCGGCGGCTGTTGACCCGTCTGCCGCCCCGCTACTTCCCCGGCCTTGCGGAGGCGCCTTCTTGGTGGAGCTGGGGGCTCCGCTCGCGGCGAGCTGACTGAAGGGGAGAAAGAGGAGGAGTCGACCTTCAACGAGTCGCTCGCGCCCTCGGCGGGCTCACTCGACTCAGCTTCAGGCCCGACACGCTCTCCTTCACCGGCAAGCTCCTCTTGCTCGGCAAGGCTTGCCGCCTCTGCTGCCTCTGCCTCCTCCACGGTGAATCCAAACTGCGCCCGACAGTAGCTGCCGCCGCCTCTTTCCAGCCTAGTGGCGTCGCTGCATCTCCGCGTCGGTGGTGTCAGCGAGTAAGGCTCTTTCATTCATCGAGCGGACCGGCATTTCTACCAAGCCGTCAAAGAACTCCCGCACGACGTCGTCTGCAGGCTCTTACCAAGTTGGGACAATTCCATGCGAATCGCACAGCGGCATCATTGCACGGATGCGGTCGGCGAGGAGTTGTTGCACTGTGAACGACACCCTCGGCAACCTGAACGCCGGGATGATCAGGATCGTGCTTGAACAGTTCCGGGAGCATCGCGCCCAGTTCGAGGACAGTGAAGTTGAAGTTGAGGCCCGGCGCAGCCTCATGATATCCGCCGATTCGGAACTCCCAGCGGGTCTCCTCCTCTCCTGCGAAGCGTCGGCGGCGAAGAAAATCTGTGCCAACGGCACCTACAATGAGCCCGGCAAGCCTGAGGCGTAGGATCCGGGTGACGGCAATCTTCAGACTGTCGTCTTCCGTGGCCACGTTGCTCCAATCGTTGCAGCGCTCATCGGGCTTGGCTGGGCGGTAAATGGCATGGGTTCTCCTCGACAATCCAGCACCCGATCGCCTCCATTCATCCCACTTGCTGCGGAGCTCTCCCTCCAGATAAGCTTCCTTCTTGCCAGTCCTCGAGATCCAGGCGATTCCGCCGGATAAAGGCTCCCCTCTCTCAACTCGGGGCATAAAGAAGTGGCGGAAAAGAGCTACATTTGGATAGACTCCGACAAAGTTTTCGCAGAGATGTGCGAAAACTGCCATGGTCAGAACGGCATTGGGGGTGAAGTCAAGGAGGCGGAACCCGTAGGTGTTCATAATGTCACAGAAAAACTCAGAGAAAGGCGGGCAGAGCCCGCAGTAGAAGAACAACGCGAAGAAGGGATATCCATTCGGAGCCAGTTCCGAAGCGACAGCTGGGAGTACCTTCGTCGCGCTGGATGCGCTCGCGTCTCCGTCGACGTAAGAGGTAGTAGTACTCCCTCGGCTCTTCTTGGCGAGCTGAGGGGGAAGGTTGCCGCTCCTTTCGCAGCGCCATGAGCCGCTGCGCCTCGGCCGACTTCACAACCTTCCCGGCTTTCGGAGCCATGGCGGAGGTGGTGAGAAAGACCGACGGTGTTGGTGGTGCCGGTGGCGATGGGGGGCAGAGCGCTGCTCTCTTTCAGCTTTGGTAAGAAGGGGGGAGCGACGGAGGTTTTCGATATTGGAATAGCAACCGGCGAGATGGGCGAACTGCCCCTGTTTCCCCTGCTTATAAAGTGGGAGGGGACAGACGTTCCGTCTTTCCGAATAAAGAAACCACCCACGATCTCTCCCATGACGCCGCATTCGACGTGTGCCGTTTCGAGGAGGGCGCGGTGGCTACGGAGTGAGATACGACGTAACCCAGGCCGCGCGTGCCCGTGCCCTGTTTTGGGCCTGGCCCAACAGCGCTCGGCACCGTGTGTGGCCCAGGCCCGGGGGCTCCTGTCGGTGTACTAGAGTAGGGGTACCCTAGTATCCCGAACTTGTGCACGGGCAGTTGCAACCCCGCCCCCCCCCCCCTGCGGCAAGGCTTGCCAGGTGACCGCCAAGGTCCTCCGTGGTTCCTTTGGAGCCATTCAAGAACAAAGTATTCAAGCCAAGGAGACAAAGGCGCCCGGCAAGAGGAGCTTGCGGGAAGGCCAACCAAGGCATCTCAAGGAACTTGCCGCGACGCGCCACGCGCGCCCCAGCGAGGCCCGGTGAGCGACAAGCTTCGGACGCGACAAGACAACGATCGCGGCAAGGCGCTTGCGCGCAAACTACCACTCTGTACCTGCGCTCAAAGACATCCACCAACGTGTCGCATACAGGACCTTTCGGTAGCAGCGTGGCAAGAGGCGGTGTGGCCAGCGGCGCTTGTGGTGAGCGGCGCTGACAAGATTGCCATCGTGGCAGCGGTGGCGCCCCCGACGGTCCTTTTTGCACTATTTGGCGGCGTGAGCGGGCATTTAATGCCCTTGTCCCCCGCCGTCGTGGTTAGGTATGATACTTGTACAAGTAGTTGTACCAACCGCAATTCCTTTTCCATTTTACCCTTGTCACGTTGCCACCTGTCGGAGACCCTTTAGCATATAAAAGGAGGCCCATGCATAGCGAGAGGGGGTTCAAGGCGAAAAACACTCACGCTCGGTCTCGTTAGCAGCTAGTGTGTCCTGTAGCACTCAGCATTCCCGAGCAAGAACTCAATACACTCAGACATGCAGCAGTAGGAGTGTTATCTCTCCGGAGAGCTCCGAAGCTGGGTAAACTGCTCGTGTGCTTCGCCTCGATCTGCTCTTCGTGCGATCTCCGCCCCCCGCCGAACCGAAAGGGGCTCGGTCCATCGGTCCCATAGGTGCTTGTGGATCAGTTTCCCCGACATAAGGCGTCGTCTCAACGGATTTCGATGGTGCCCTATTTAACGTGAATGTGGCCGTCTCTAAAGCATAACCCCAAAATGATAGCAGAAAATCAGTAAGAGACATCATAGATCGCACCATATCTAGTAAAGTACGATTACGACGTTCGGACACACCATTACGCTGTGGTGTTCCAGGTGGCATGAGTTGCGAAACTATTCCACATTGTTTCAAATGTAGACCAAACTCGTAAGGGAAAACTTTGTTTTTGCCACTCTAGTTTTTGCCCACTTTGCTTATGCCACCCTAGAATTTGACATTTCACTTTTGCCACTCTTAGCTTTTGACAATATATCACTTTTGCCCTTCCGTGGAAAAAGCAAAATTTTCCAAGCGGCAATTGTGATACATGTCAAATGCTAAGAGTGGCAAAAGTGAAATGAAAAAATATCGTTTTTGCCACGGAATGGCATTTGTGATGTATTATCAAAAGCTAACAATGGCAAAAGTGAGATGTCAAATTCTAGAGTGGCATAAGCAAAGTTGGCAAAAACTAGAGTGGCAAAAACAAAGTTTTCCCAACTCGTAACTCAAATATTCTCCTCCATGATCAGATTGTAGAAACTTTATTTTCTTGTTACGATGATTTTCAACTTCACTCTAAAATTCTTTGAACTTTTCAAATGTTTCAGACTTATGTTTCATTAAGTAGATATACCCATATGTGCTTAAATCATCTGTGAAGGTGAGAAAATAACGATATCCGCCACGAGCCTCAACATTCATCGGACCACATACATCTGTATGTATGATTTCCAACAAATCTGTTGCTCTCTCCATAGTACCGGAGAACGGCGTTTTAGTCATCTTGCCCACGAGGCATGGTTCGCAAGTACCAAGTGATTCATAATCAAGTGGTTCCAAAAGTCCATCAGTATGGAGTTTCTTCATGCACTTTACACCGATATGACCTAAACGGCAGTGCCACAAATAAGTTGCACTATCATTATCAAGTCTGCATCTTTTGGCTTCAACATTATGAATATGTGTATCACTACTACCGAGATTCATCAAAAATAGACCACTCTTCAAGGGTGCATGACCATAAAAGATATTACTCATATAAATAGAACAACCATTATTCTCTGACTTAAATGAATAACCGTCTCACATCAAACAAGATCCAGATATAATGTTCATGCTCAAAGCTGGCACCAAATAACAATTATTTAGGTCTAAAACTAATCCCGAAGGTAGATGTAGAGGTAGCGTGCCGACCGCGATCACAACGACTTTGGAACCATTTCCCACGCGCATCGTCACCTCGTCCTTGGCCAGTGTTCGCTTAATCCGTAGACCCTGTTTCGAGTTGCAAATATTAGCAACAGAACCAGTATCAAATACCCAGGTGCTACTGTGAGCTCTAGTAAGGTACACATCAATAACATGTATATCACATATACCTTTGTTCACCTTGCCATCCTTCTTATCCGCCAAATACTTAGGGCAGTTTCGCTTCTAGTGACCAGTCTGCTTGCAGTATAAGCACTCAGTTTCAGGCTTAGGTCTAGACTTGGGTTTCTTCTCCTGAGCAGCAACTTGCTTGCTGTTCTTCTTGAAGTTCCCCTTCTTCTTCCCTTTGCCCTTTTTCTTGAAACTAGTGGTCTTGTTGACCATCAACACTTTATGCTCCTTCTTGATTTCTACCTCCGCAGCCTTTAGCATTGCGAAGAGCTCGGGAATCGTCGTATCCATCCCTTGCATGTTATAGTTCATCACGAAGCTCTTATAGCTTGGTGGCAGTGATTGGAGAATTCTGTCAATGACGCTATCATCTGGAAGATTAACTCCCAGTTGAATCAAGTGATTATTATACCCAGACATCTTGAGTATATGCTCACTGACAGAACTATTCTCCTCCATCTTGCAGCTATAGAACTTATTGGGGACTTCATATCCCTCAATCCGGGCATTTGCTTGAAATATTAACTTCAACTCATCGAACATCTCGTATGCTCCATGACGTTCAAAACATCGTTGAAGACGCGGTTCTAAGCCGTAAAGCATGGCACACTGAACTATTGAGTAGTCATCAGCTTTGTCTGCCAGACGTTCATAACATCTGGTGTTGCTCCTGCAGCAGGCCTGGCACCCAGCGGTGCTTCAAGGACGTAATTATTCTGTGCAGCAATGAGGATAATCCTCAAGTTACGGACCTAGTCCGTGTAATTGCTACCATCATCTTTCAACTTTGCTTTCTCAAGGAACGCTTAAAAATTCAACGGAACAAGAGCACAGGCCATCTATCTAGAATCAACATAGACAAGCAAGATACTATCAGGTACTAAGTTCATGATAAATTTAAGTTCAATTAATCTATTACTTAAGAACTCCCACTTAGAAAGACATCCATCTAATCCTCTAAGTGATCACGTGATCCAAATCAACTAAACCATAACCGATCATCACGTGAAATGGAGTAGCTTTCAATGGTGAACATCAATATGTTGATCATATCTACTATATGATTCACGCTCGACCTTTCGGTCTCAGTGTTCCGAGGCCATATTTGCATATTCTAGGCTCGTCAAGTTTAACCTGAGTATTCTGCGTGTGCAAAATTGGCTTGCACCCATTGTAGATGGACATAGAGCTTATCACACCCGATCATCACGTGGTGTCTGGGCACGACGAACTTTGGCAACGGTGCATACTCAGGGAGAACACTTTTATCTTGAAATTTAGTGAGAGATCATCTTATAATGCTACCGTCAATCAAAGCAAGATAAGATGCATAAAAGATAAACATCACATGCAATCAATAGAAATGATATGATATGGCCATCATCATCTTGTGCTTGTGATCTCCATCTCCGAAGCACCTCCATGATCGCCATCGTCACCGGCATGACACCTTGATCTCCATCGTAGCATCGTTGTCGTCTCGCCAATCTTATGCTTCTACGACTATCGCTACCGCTTATTGATAAAGTAAAGCATTACAGGGCGGTTGCATTGCATAAAATAAAGCGACAACCGTATGGCTCCTGCTAGTTGCCGATAACTCGGTTACAAAACATGATCATCTCATACAATAAAATTTAGCATCATGTCTTGACCATATCACATCACAACATGCCCTGAAAAACAAGTTAGACGTCCTCTACTTTGTTGTTGCAAGTTTTACGTGGCTGCTACGGGCTTAGCAAGAACTGTTCTTACCTACGCATCAAAAACCACAACGATAGTTTGTCAAGTTGGTGCTGTTTTAACCTTCGCAAGGACCGGGCGTAGCCACACTCGGTTCAACTAAAGTTGGAGAAACTGACACCCGCCAGCCACCTGTGTGCAAAGCACGTCGATAGAACCAGTCTCGCGTAAGTGTACGCGTAATATCGGTCTGGGCCGCTTCATCCAATAATACCGCCGAACCAAAGTATGACATGCTGGTAAGAAGTATGACTTATATCGCCCACAACTCACTTGTGTTCTACTCGTGCATATAACATCAACGCATAAAACCTGACTCGGATGCCACTGTTGGGGAACGTAGTAATTTCAAAAATTTCCTACACACACGCAAGATCATGGTGATGCATAGCAACGAGAGGGGAGAGTGTTGTCTACGTACCCTCATAGACTGAAAGCGGAAGCGTTAGCACAACGTGGTTGATGTAGTCGTACATCTTCACGATCCGACCGATCAAGTACCAAACATACGGTACCTCTGAGTTCAACACACGTTCAGCCCGATGACGTCCCTCGAACTCCGATCCAGCCGAGTGTTGAGGGAGAGTTTCGTCAGCACGACTGCGTGGTGACGACGTTGATATTCTACCGATGCAGGGCTTCGCCTAAGCACCGCTACAGTATTATCGAGGTGGACTATGGTGGAGGGGGGCACCGCACACGGCTAAGAGATCAATGATCAATTGTTGTGTCTCTAGGGTGCCCCCCTTCCCCCGTATATAAAGGAGCAAGGTGGAGGTGTGGCCAGCCAGGGAGGAGGCGCGCCAGGAGGAGTCCTACGCCTACCGGGAGTAGGACTCCCCCTATTTTCCATGTTGGCCTAGGAGAGAGGGGGAAGAGGTGGAGGGGAGGAAGGAAAGGGGGGGGGCGCCTCCCCCCTATCCATGTCCTATTCGGACTAGGGGTAGGGGCGCGCGGCCCTGCCCTGGCCACCTCTCCTCTCTTTCACCAAGGCCCAATAAGGCCCATTAAGTCACCGGGGGTTCCGGTAACCTCCCGGTACTCCTGTAAAATCCCGATTTCACCCGGAACACTTACGATATCCGAACACAGGCTTCCAATATATCAATCTTCATGTCTCGACCATTTCGAGACTCCTCGTCATGTCCGTGATCACATCCAGGACTCCGAACAACCTTCGGTACATCAAAACATATAAACTCATAATATAACGGTCATCGTAACGTTAAGCGTGCGAACCCTACGGGTTCAAGAACTATGTAGACATGACTGAGACACGTCTCCAGTCAATAACCAATAGCAGAACCTAGATGCTCATATTGGCTCCCACATATTCTTCGAAGATGTTTATCGGTCAGACCGCATAACAACATACGTTGTTCCCTTTGTCATCGGTATGTTACTTGCCCGAGATTCAATCGTCAGTATCTCAATACCTAGTTCAATCTCGTTACCGGCAAGTCTCTTTACTCGTTCCGTAATACATCATCCCGCAAGTAACTCATTAGTTGCAATACTTGCAAGGCTTAAGTGATGTGCATTACCGAGAGGGCCCAGAGATACCTCTCCGACGATCGGAGTGACAAATCCTAATATCGAAATACACCAACCCAACAAGTACCTTCGGAGACACCTGTAGAGCACCTTTATAATCACCCAGTTACGTTGTGACGTTTGGTAGCACACAAAGTGTTCCTCCAGTAAACGGGAGTTGCATAATCTCATAGTCATGGGAACATGTATAAGTCATGAAGAAAGCAATAGCAACATACTAAACGATCGTGTGCTAAGCTAACAGAATGGGTCATGTCAATCAC
The DNA here is from genome assembly GCA_021605205.1 of Aegilops longissima. Lineage (NCBI taxonomy): Eukaryota > Viridiplantae > Streptophyta > Magnoliopsida > Poales > Poaceae > Aegilops > Aegilops longissima. Next base: position 41,929,182 of record CM038680.1, on the reverse strand, counting down.
ATCATTCTCCTAATGATGTGATCCCGTTAATCAAATGACAACTCATGTCTATGGCTAGGAAACATAACCATCTTTGATCAACGAGCAAGTCTAGTAGAGGCATACTAGTGACACTCTGTATGTCTATATATTCACACATGTATTATGTTTCCGGTAAATACAATTCTAGCATGAATAATAAATATTTATCATGATATAAGGAAATAAATAATAACTTTATTATTGCCTCTAGGGCATATTTCCTTCAATTTTTTATTAATTCCAAAAATATTCACCGTGAAGTTTGAGGTCATTCCGAGAACTTCTATTTTTGCACAAAAATAACATCATGGCAATTCTGCTGAAAACAGCATCAGTCCGGGTTAGTTCCATTCAAATCATGCAAGTTAGAGTCCAAAACAAGGGCAAAAGTGTTTGGAAAAGTAGATACGATGGAGACATATCAACTCCCCCAATCTTAAACCTTTGCTTGTCCTCAAGCAATTCAGTTGATAAACTGAAAGTGATAAAGAAAAACTTTTGCAAACTCTATTTGCTCTTGTTGTTGTAAACATGTAAAGCCAACATTCAAGTTTTTTAGCAAAGATTATGAACTAACCATATTCACAATAACATTTAGGTATCATATTTACTAATATCAATGGCATAATCAATTAGAGAGCAATAATAATAAATCTCGGATTACAACACTTTCTCAAAACAATCATAATATGATATAACTAGATGGTATCTCCCTAGCCTTTTCTGAGACCGCAAAACATAAATGTAGAGCACCTCTGAAGATCCAGGACTAACTAAACATTGTAATTCATGGTGAAAAAGATCCAGTCATAGTCATACCCAATATAAATTAATAGTAATGGATGCAAATGACAACAGTGCTCTCCAGCAGGTGCTTTTTAATAAGAGGGCGATGACTCAACATAAAAATAAATAGATAGGCCCTTCGCAGAGGGAAGCAGGGATTTGTAGATGTGCTAGAGCTCGATTTTGAAATAGAGATGAATAATATTTTTAGAGGCATACTTTCATTGTCAACATAACAACTGAGAGATCTCGATATCTTCCATGCTACACACATTATAGGAGGTTCCCAAACAGAATGGTAAAGTTTATACTTCCCCATCACCAACAAGCATCAATCCATGGGCGGCTCGAAATAACGAGTGCCTCCAACTAGCAACAACCCTAGGGAGTTTTGTTTGCAATTATTTCGATTTGATTTGCTTAGAGCATGGCACTGGGCATCCCGGTGACCAGCCATTTTCTCGTGAGTGAGGAGCGGAGTCCACTTATCTTGAGAATAACCCGCCTAGCATGGAAGATACAGACAACCCTAGTTGATACATGGACTATTCGAGCATGCAAAACAGAATTTCATTTGAAGGTTTAGAGTTTGGCTCATACAAATTTACTTGGAATGGCAGGTAGATACCGCATATAGGAAGGTATAATGGACTCATATGGAATAACTTTGGGGTTTATGGAAGTGGATGCACAAGCAGTATTCCCGCTTAGTACAATTGTAGGCTAGAAAAAGACTGGGAAGCGACCAACTATAGAGCGACAACAGTCATGAACATGCATTAAAATTAATAAACATTGAGTGCAAGCATGAGTAGGATATAATCCACCATGAACATAAATATCGTGGAGGCTGTGTTGATTTGTTTCAACTACATGTGTGAACATGTGCCAAGTCAAGTCACTCAAATTGTTCAAAGGAGGATGCCACCCTATCATACCACATTACAACCATTTTAATAGCATGTTGGCACGCAAGGTAAACCATTATAAACTCCTAGCAAATTAAGCATGGCATAAGCAACTATAATCTCTAATTGTCAATGCAAACATGTTTCATTCATAATAGGCTGAATCAGGAACGATGAACTAATCATATTTATAAAACCAAGAGAGGTCGAGTTCATACCAGCTTTTCTCATCTCAATCAGTCCATCATATATGTAGCGACCGGATTTCCAGGATATTAATTTCCCAGAAAATGGCCCTTGTGCTCACCAGCCCCAGGATTTATGTTAGCTGATGAGGCACCAACTTGATATAGAAACTCCAAGAAAAATACAAAATGTGTAGTACAAGACCATTCTGGCCCATGACTACATCAAATGGTTTCTAGCGGTTGATGGTGGAAGCGGTTTGTGGTTCATCAGTGTCTATGGGACTCCATTTCCCACAGGAACGGCTGACCTGGATAACTCCTATCTTCGCGAGGCTGATATCATCATTGCGTAGGTTCCGTGGATGTCATCGCAACGCTCCTCTCCATGCAAGAAAATCTGGCCAAGACAATAACCAGGGACAAGCCAATGAATACTTTGAATGTACTCGCAAACATTATGAACACAAGTATAATATAACAAATGATAATCATGCTCTCAAATGTTTCATGATCACAACGTCAGTCACGAAATAAAAATTCATGATGCACGCAAGCAGGTTATTCATATACAACATGAATATGCAATAAGGGAGTAGAAATAGAATGCCCCGATCGGGTGTCTGAAGCGACGCCTCAAAAGGATAATAATATAAAGCATTCCTCAGTCGGGTGTCTGAGCGACGCCACATAAAGGGCTTACAAATAAAAGAAATAACAAGCATGCCACAGTCGGGCGTCTGTGCGACACCACAAAAAGGGTTTATAAATAATTTAACTAACAAGCATGCCACAGTCGGGCGTCTGCGCGACACCACATAAAGGGCTTTTAAGAGAATAATCACAGTGAATATCCAGGAGGTAGAACCGTCCCAGGGATACTCAATAATTCAAATAATGTAAATGGTTAATCCATACTAATAGTAATCATAATCATCATGAGTCACAAGTCATGATACATGTTCTGGCATAGAAATGTTTCCTCTGAAGACCGACACTAAGACCGACACTTGACCCATCCCAGACTGTAGTCCTTAACCATGGACACGGCTATTCGAATAGATATAATCTCTGTAGAGGGTGTACTCTTTGCCCACGAATAACGGATTCCTTTAGTCCATCGGGACTAATTCCGTCTACGGTCTTTTAATTGAAAACACACCTGACCGCACACACCAGCCTAACTTACCGGTGTCTGGAATCACCCATGACACCCGTTAAGCGGAACTCTAAGTGGGGAGGCTACAACCTCGACTAGCATGGGATCACAAAATTTATAACGCGCGCAAACTAGGGGAGCTACCCCCCTCGGCTCCAACCGGAAACACCCATGCCCCCGGACCAGGTGGCATGTCTACCGGATGCAGCCGGTATCTTCCACCATGGCCTCTCTGTACGGTGTGTGCTAGGAAGGGGTTGACAACTTAATAAACCGTACCCTACCTATGGCAGGGACAAGTGGTAGTACGAAACAAGTATGGGGGTTACTAGAACATGACTCGATCTACGATCGACTCAGGAAGTTAAAGCATTTCCTGCATGATAAGCATAACAAATATATTTCACACCAATCAGACAGAATCACCACTCATCATACCTCACCATGCCTTACCGGACATAACCGTATCGATGAAGAACTAGAGACAAGCTCGTGTCTACCCAAGATAGAGACTTTCCCGGATTCCTTCCGATAGGCATGAAAGGCATACGAGGGTGATTACTATCAGAAGCATATCAAATTCCAACAGCAAGGAATCATTATTATGCACTCATGAATATGATCATAGCACCACATAAAATACCGAATACTTCGCGTCAAGGTGGTGTCGTATTTGCATCAAACGACACGCAACAAATATTGTGCCGGGGTTCAGAATGCTTGCCTTCAAGAGTATGTAAGTGGGGTGCTCTTTTTGAAAGTTGCCTTCCTCTTCAAAATCCTATTTTACGAAAATTTGAATTAACACATAGTTCCAAAACAGTACAAAAAGGTTGTTTGGAAAATTCTTAAATAAATATGAAAATAAACTAGACAAAATTTGAGAAACAACATAAAATGAATCAAATCAATTGGACTTATATTTAAAAAGTTATAGCCAGTCAAAGTTTAGTCAAATTTTGTTTTTAATAAAAATCAGAAAAAGAAAACGGTTCGGCGAGTAATACGTTTTCGAACAGGAGGAAACGTACTCTGGGTTTTACGCTTCCACTAAAGCCAGCGCGGGTCGTCGCTGGGTCACTGACAGTGGGTCCTTTGGGCCCACTGGTCAGATTTGACCAGTCGCCCGTGCCTTCTTTCTCCTATGGCCGACCAGAGGCGGAGCTCCGGCGATTGCCGCCGACGAACGGCAGCTCCCCATAGGATTCCGAGGGCAGGGATGGATCCTCCAGTCTAGGGCGGTACTCCCAGTGGTCGAGCGGGTGGTGGGGACAAAGGGGGTCACCGGCGGCGAGCTCCGCGGCGGCATGTGGCTTCTGGTGGATCGGGGTCTCGAGCTACGGTGGCTCCCGATCGGGTTTGAGAAGTGGGCTGGCTCCTCAAGGTCAAAGAGAAAAGTATGGGAGCATGGGGGAGGCTAGGGGCCTCGGCCTTGGCCGGATTTTAACGGAGCGCGGTGGCGGCCGAACTCGCCGGAGATGGGAGAGATGATGGCCTCTGGCCAAATTGGGAAGAAGGGGGCTTCCTACCACTTGAATAAGGCTGTTGACGAGCTTAGGCGTGATCGGAAGGGCTATTTATAGCTCGGAGAGGTCGGTTCCCGCGGCCGTGGATAAGAACGTTGGTGAACCGCCGTTCTGTTGCTGGCAGGGCGACGTGGCGGCGACGGGCGCTAGCGGACGGGCTCGTGGATGAGCTCGAGCTGTTCCAGAGGGCAGCTGGCGCGCTGGAGTGGCTTGGGCGGCGCCGTCCATGGCAGGGGCTGGCGGGACGGCAGTGGCGGCTTGCGGTGGTGGCGCTGTGGGGTGCCAGGAGGGGCCAGGGCGACTCTGCAACGAGGGAGGGGTCGGGCGCGTTGGCGGCGAGGGGTAAATGATCAGAACGGGCGCGGGGAGGGCGGCGGCAAGATGCGGCGTCTCGGGCGCACACACGTGCAAAATGCGTGCTCTGGCCGCGCCCAAAGCACGCACGCCATGTGCTCGGCAAAATGCTAAAGCATGCTAGGGGGCCTGGATGAGGCTGGGAATTAACAGGGCCAGGTTAGAGGTAGCTAGGAGCTTAATGGACATGGTTGTTGGGTCAGGGGATCAAGTTCATAATGCAAACTAAAAACTATATCATATCTGGCCATGCACACAAGGTGCTCGACAGAATGCCATGGGCATCAGGGCATCCTTTCTGGTGGCCAAAATCTCCAGATCAGAGTCTCTTTAGGTGCAAGTGATGATGGCAAGGTTATTTGGGCAAAACTAGAAACTTGTTAGTGCAAGCTTTGCAAATTTTCAGTTCTGGACAGAAAATGAAGGGCATTATTGCATGAACCAAAAATACTCCAACGTGTCCAATCTCCTGGACTTAAGGGTTTGGTAGAGTGGTCTATAAGCAGGAGAAAAATCATGGGTAATAGGGCAAGATAAAATATGGTTGCAGTAGAAAATACCAAACTGGACCAGAGAGCAAAAGAGGATGATTTGCTCAAATTTTTCAAAGGACACCAATGGGTTTTTGCATAAAGTTGAATTATACACTACTACTAACATCCCCCAATTTTGGTGGGAATTTTAAAGAAATACTTAAATAGGTTCTAGTGCAAATCACAAACTGGACCAGATTTTGGTGGGAATCACATGACATCTCAAAATAACTAAAAGAGATTTTTGCATAAAAGTAATGTGGGGAAATCACATGACATCCCCAAATTTTGGTGGGAATTTTAATGAAGTATTTGAAAGGGTTGTTGTGCAAATGGAACTCTAAAACTTATAAAAAAGCATTTTTAAAGAAATAAAGCTTAGGAAAAATAATTTGTAGAAACAATCCCACTGATAAAAAAAGAAATGGTCTTGGGAAGATATACAAGTCCAACGATATTTCTTAAAGGCTTCCAGCTAGAAGGAAAAACTCAAAAATTCAGAGGGACAGAGTGATCTGAAATTAAAAGATAAAACCAGAAAATAAAATTTTTATTTTCTGGCAAAATTTTAATTAATAAATCAAGGTCAAAATTTTGGGGTGTTACAACACTACCCCCTTAAGAAAAATCTCGTCCTCGAGATTTGCTAAGGGCTGCTTTGAAAAGAATTACTCCTACTATCTCAAAGTAAAAAAAATAACCATCCTACCCATGCAATAAAATGTGGCTACAGTGAGTGGGCAATTAAGTGGCATAAAACTACAGTGTGGAATACTGGCACTGCGTGGAAAAGTCATGGTTGGGGGAAAAACGAGAAATTTCTACTTTTGGTTAAAGTAAATTTAGAGTAAAATTCTAAATTTCTAAAAATACGTTGGTCGTACCCGAGAGCACAGTGCTTTCTCTGGCTGACAGGTGGACCCGGGGCACACTGTCAGTCTCTTCTTCTACCTCTGGCTCTCTCTCGCGCGCTTTTCCGCGCTTTCTCCACCGGCGACATCTAGCGCGTAGGGCATCTAGGCCGTACTGCGGTAGTGCGCGACGTGCTAGCTGCCGGTGCAGTGTGCACTCACCTTGAGGGCCAGTGCGCTGTTGGCACAGCTCACGGATTCTACTCCGAACACCGGCGATCGAGCGACGAGCGGCGCTGGTGGACTTCGCCCACCGTACACCGATCTCGAGCTATAAAATGTCCGAGGTGCTCCTTTATTCTTCCTCACACCTGGCCTCACTTCTCCTTCTCCTTCCTTCTCCTCCATTTCTGATTGCAGGAGCTCGAGACGAGGCTCTAATGGCGGAGGTGATGCCGAAATGGTACATGATCCTGATTTGCGGAGAGTTGGCGGCATTGATGGGGTTCTCCGTGCTCTTGTGTGTGATGATCCTCGATGATCGTCGTGATGCTGCCGCTGGAGTGTTAGCTCTCCGCAGTGGCGGTGACCATGAGGATTAAGTGCGGTGTCGGGTGCTTACTGTTGTCAGTGTGCTGGAGGCAACTTGCACCCGAATAATTTACCCACAAATCTCACCTTCAGAGACTGTGGTGTGCTAGGGAGGTGATCAGTTAGGTGCAAAGTGTGCACGTGGATTTGCAATTAGTGCATGAGGTTGAGTGGTTGTGGTTGTGCGTCTACTGTAGTGGTGCTGTGTGAATAAAAATCTATGCCGTGAAGAGATATGCGTTGCAACCACTCAGGGAAAAAATCTCATTTCAGAATTTACCGAGAGTGAAATTAGTTAATTGAAATTAACAGCAGTAAAAAATACTCACATTAATTGAAACCAAATATTTAATTCATCGCATAAATTTAGGATACCACGCATAACTTGCATCACATAAATAAATGCTGGGACAATAAACATAGCAGTGACGTCTACAATGAAAACGGCAAATAGACAGGGTCTTGAGAAAACGTCTCTGGAACTGGGCACACTCCTCTTCTATCGGGGAAGTGGGTTGACTTGTCGAAGAACGCGTCTCTCTTGGTCGGGCCTCAGTGGTCTGCCGATGGCGATCTGAAGATTTAAATCGGCGAGGCTGTGGAGATAACCCATTACTCGCTGGGTCAAACGCTCTTGAGCGATGACATACTGGGCAAGGTTGGCCAGTACTGGGTCTCCCTCGATTCGTCCACCGGGAAAAGATGCTACTTCTCCGGGTGCTGCACGACTCGTGAAGTAATAATACCCTCGTTCGCTGGCATAGGGTACCGCGAATCAAAGGCGAGCAAGCGATTCATGCGCAACCGCTTCTATGTGAAGGAAATATGCCCTAGAGGCAATAATAAAGTTATTATTTATTTCCTTATATCATGATAAATGTTTATTATTCATGCTAGAATTGTATTAACCGGAAACATAATACATGTGTGAATATATAGACAAACAGAGTGTCACTAGTATGCCTCTACTTGACTAGCTCGTTAATCAAAGATGGTTATGTTTCCTAACCATGAACAAGGAGTTGTTATTTGATTAACGGGATCACATCATTGGTTGAATGATCTGATTGACATGACCCATTCCATTAGCATAGCACCTGATCGTATAGTTTGTTGCTAGTGCTTTTCTTCATGACTTATACATGTTCCTGTAACTATGAGATTATGCAACTCCCGTTTACCGGAGGAACACTTTGGTACTACCAAACGTCACAACGAATCGGGTGATTATAAAGGAGTACTACAGGTGTCTCCAAAGGTACATGTTGGGTTGGCGATTTGAGATTAGGTTTTGTCACTCCGATTGTCGGAGAGGTATCTCTGGGCCCTCTCGGTAATGCACATCACTATAAGCCTTGCAAGCAATGTAGCTAATGAGTTAGTTACGGAATGATGCATTACGGAACGAGTAAAGAGACTTGCCGTAACGAGATTGAACTAGGTATTGATACCGACGATCGAATCTCGGGTAAGTAACATACCGATGACAAAGGGAACAACGATGTCGTTATGCGGTTTGACCGATAAAGATCTTCAGAGAATATGTAGGAACCAATATGGGCATCCAGGTTCCGCTATTGGTTATTGACCAAGAATAGTTCTAGGTCATGTCTACATAGTTCTCGAACCCGTAGGGTCCGCACGCTAAGGTTTGATGGCGAGTTATATTATGAGTTTATGAGTTTTGATGTACCGAAGGATTTCGGAGTCCCGGATGAGATCGGGGACATGACGAGGAGTCTCGAAATGGTCGAGACGTAAAGATCGATATATTGACGACTATATTCGGAGTTCGGAAAGGTTCGAATGATTCGGTATTTTTCGAGTACCGGGAGTTACGGGATTACGGGAGAAGTAATGGGCCTTGATGGGCTTTAGTGGGAAGAGGAAAAAAGGCTGCTGCGCCTCCCCTCTAGTCCGAATTGGACTAGGAAAAGGGGCCGGACACCTCTCCTTCTCCTCCTATTCCTTCTCCTTCCTCCCTCTTGGTGGACTCCTACTAGGACTTGGAGTCCTAGTAGGACTCCACCCTGGCCGCACCTATTGCCTTGGCGGCCGCCTCCTCCTCCATCCTTTATATACGGGGCAGGGGGCACCCCAGACACACAAGTTGATCTTCGTGATCGCTCCTTAGCCGCAGCGGTGCCCCTCCACCATATTCCACCTCGGTCATATTGTAGCGGTGCTTAGGCGAAGCCCCGCGACGGTAGAACATCAACATCGCTACCACGCCGTCGTCCGACGGAACTCATCCCCGACACTTTGCTGGATCGAGTCCGGGATCGCCATCGAGCTGAACGTGTGCAGAACTCGGAGGTGCCGTGACGCTCGGTGCTTGGATCGGTCGGATCGTGAGACGCACGACTACATCAACCGCGTTGTTATAACGCTTCGCTTTCGGTCTCACGAGGGTACGTGGACGACACTCTCCTCTCGCTGCTGTGCCATCACCATGGTCTTGCGTGATCGTAGGAAAATTTTTGAAATTACTACGCTCCCCAACAGTGGCATCCGAGCCTGGTTTTATGCGTTGATGTCATGTGCACGAGTAGAACACAAGTGAGTTGTGGACGATACAAGTCATACTGCCTACCAGCATGTCATACTTTGGTTCAGCGGTATTGTGAGATGAAGCGGCCGGACCGACATTACGCCAGACGCTTACGCGAGACTGGTTTCACCGCCCGAGCACTCGTTGCTTAAAGGTGACCGGCGGTGTCTGCTCTCTCACTTTAGTTGAACTGAGTGTGGCTACGCCCGTCCTTGAGAAGGTTAAAACGGAGTCTATTTGACGAAGTATCGCTGTGGTTTTGATGCGAGGTAAGAACGGTTCTTGCTCAGCCCGTAGCAGCCACGTAAAACTTGCAACAACAAAGTAGAGGACGCCTAACTTGTTTTTGCAGGGCATGTTGTGATGTGATATGGTCAAGACGTGATGCTATATTTTATTGTATGAGATGATCATGTTTTGTAACCAAGTTATCGGCAATGGCAGGAGCCATATGGTTGTCGCTTATTGTATGAAATGCAACGCCATGTAATTGCTTTACTTTATCACTAAGCAGTAGCGATAGTCGAGAAGCAATAGTTGGCGAGACGACAACGATGCTACGATGGAGATCAAGGTGTCGCTACGGTGACGATGGTGATCATGACGGTGCTTCAGAGATGGAGATCACAAGCACAAGATGATGATGACCATATCATATCACTTATATTGATTGCATGTGATGTTAATCCTTTATGCATCTTATTTTGCTTTGATTGACGGTAGCATTATAAGATGATCCCTTACTAAATTATCAAGAAGTGTTCTCCACGAGTATGCACCGTTGCGAAAGTTCTTCGTCTTTGAGACACCACGTGATGATCGGGTGTGATAGGCTCTACGCTCAAATACAACGGGTGCAAAACAGTTGCACACGCGAATACTCAGGTTATACTTGACGAGCTATGCATATAAGATATGACCTCGAACACGGAGACCGAAAGGTCGAGCGTGAATCATATAGTAGATATGATCAACATATTCACCATTGAAACTACTCCATCACACGTGATGATCGGTCATGGTGTAGTTGATATGGATCACGCAATCACTTAGAGAATTGGAGGGATATTTTTCTAAGTGGGAGTTCTTAAGTAATATGATTAATTGAACTTTAATTTATCATGAACTTAGTCCTGGTAGTATTTTGCAAATTATGTTGTAGATCAATAGCTCGCGTTGTTGCTTCCCTGTGTTTTGATATATGTTCCTAGAGAAAATTGTATTGAAAAATGTTAGTAGCAATGATGCGGATTGGATCCGTGATCTGAGGTTTATCCTCATTGCTGCACGTAAGAATTATGTCCTTAATGCACCGCTAGGTGACAGACCTATTGCAGGAGCAGATGCGACGTTATGAACGTTTGGCTAGCTCAATATGATGACTACTTGATAGTTTAGTGCACCATGCTTAAAGGCTTAGAATCGACTTCAAAGACGTTTTGAACGTCATGGACCATATGGGATGTTCCAGGAATTGAAGTTAATATTTCAAGCAAATACCCGAGTTGAGAGATATGAAGTCTCCAACAAGTTCTATAGCTAAAAGATGGAGGAGAATCGCTCAACTAGTGAGCATGTGCTCAGATTGTCTGAGTACTTCAATCACTTGAATCAAGTGGGAGTTAATCTTCCAGATAAGATAGTGATTGACAGAATTCTCTAGTCACCATCACCAAGTTAGTAGAACTTCGTGATGAACTATAATATGCAAGGGATGACAAAAGTAATTCCCAAGCTCTTCGTGATGTTGAAATCGACGAAGGTAGAAATCGAGAAAGAGCATCAAGTGTTGATGATTGACAAAACCACTAGTTTCAAGAAAAGGGCAAAGGGAAAGAAAGGGGAACTTCAAGAAGAATGACAAGCAAGTTGTCACTCCCACGAAGAAACTCAAAGCTGAACCAAAGCCTGAAACTGAGTGCTTACACTGCATAGGAAATGGTCACTGGAAACGGAAATACCCCAGATATTTGGTGGATAAGAAGGATGGCAAAGTGAACAAGGGTATATTTGATATACAGGTTATTGATGTGTGCTTTACTAGTGTTTATAGTAGCCCCTGAGTATTTGATACTGCTCGGTTGCTAAGATTAGTAACTCAAACAGGAGTTACGAATAAACAGAGACTAGTTGAAGGGAAGTGACGATGAGTGTTGGAAGTAGTTCCAAGATTGATATGATCATCATCGCACACTCCCTATACTTTCGGGATTAGTGTGGAACCTAAATAAGTGTTATTTGGTGTTGAGCATAAATATGATTTGATCATGTTTATTGCAATACGGTTATTCATTTAAGTAAGAGAATAAATTGTTGTTCTGCTTACATGAATAAAACCTTATATGGTTACACACCCAATGAAAATGGTTCATTGGATCTCGATCATAGTGATACACATATTCATAATATTGAAACCAAAAGATGCAAAGTTAATAATGATAGTGCAACTTATTTGTGGCACTCGCCGTTTAGGTCATATTGGTGTAAAGTTTATGAAGAAAACTCCATGCTTGATGGACTTTTGGAATCACTTGATTATGAATCATTTGATGCTTGCGAACCGTGCCTTTTGGGCAAGATGACTAAAACTCCGTTCTCCGGAACAATGGAACAAGCTACTGACTTATTGGGAATAATACATACCGATGTATGCGATCCAATGAGTGTTGATGCTCGTGGCAAGTATCGTTATTTTCTGACCTTCACAAGATGATTTGAGCAGATATGGGTATATCTACTTGATGAAACATAAAGTCTGAAATAGTTGAAAGGTTCAAAGAATTTCAGAGTGAAGTGGAAAATCATCGTAACAAGAAAATAAAGTTTCTGCAATCTGATCGTGGAGATGAATATTCGAGTTACGAGTTTGGTCTTCAATGAAACAATGTGGAATAGTTTCACAGCTCACGCCACCTGGAACACCACAACGTTATGGTGTGTCCGAACGTCGTAACCGTACTTTATTGTGATATGGTGCGATCTATGATGTATCTTACCGATTTACCACTATCGTTTTGGGGTTATGCATTAGAGACAGCTGCATTCACGCTTAATAGGGCAACCATCTAAACCGCTGAGATGACACCGTATGAACTATGGTTTAGCAAGAAACCTAAGCTGTCGCTTTCTTAAAGTTTGGAGTTGTGATGCTTATGTGAAAAGGTTTTCACCGATAAAGCTCGAACCCAAATCGGAGAAGTGCGCCTTCATAGAATACCCAAAAGAAAATGTTGGGTACACCTTCTATCACAGATCCGAAGGCAAGTTTTTTGCTAAGATGGATCCTTTCTAGAGAAGAAGTTTTCTCGAAAGAAGTGAGTGGGAGGAAAGTAGAACTTGATGAGGTAATTGTACCTTCTCCCTTATTGGAAAGTAGTTCATCACGTGAATCAGTTCGATGATTCCTACACCAATTAGTGAGGAAGTTAATGATGATGATCATGAAACTTCAGATCAAGTTACTACCAAACCTCGTAGGTCTTCCAGAGTAAGATCCGCACCAGAGTGGTACGGTAATCTTATTCTAGAAATCATGTTACTAGAACATGATGAAACCTACGAACTATGAGGAAGCGATGATGAGCCCAGATTCCGCGAAATGGTTTGAGACCATGAAATCTGAGATGGGATCCATGTATGAGAACAAAGTATGGACTTTGATTGACTTGCTCGATGATCAGCAAGCCATGTAGATAAATGGATCTTCAAAGAGGAAGACGGACACTGATAGTAGTATTACTATCTACAAAGCTCGACTTGTCACAAAAGGGTTTTCGACAAGTTCAAGGTGTTGACTACAATGAGATTTTCTCAACTGTAGCGATGCTTAAGTCTGTCCGAATCATGTTAGCAATCGCCACATTTTATGAAATCTGGCAAATGGATGTCAAAAATACATTCTTTAATGGATTTATTAAAGAAGAGTTGTATATGATGCAACCAGAAGGTTTTGTCAATCCTAAAGGAGCTAACAAAATGTGCAAGCTCCAGCGATCCATCTATGGACTGGTGCAAGCATCTCGGAGTTGGAATAAACGCTTTGATAGTGTGATCAAAGCATATAGTTTTATACAGACTTGCAAAGAAGCCTGTATTTACAAGAAAGTGAGTGGGAGCACTACAGCATTTTCGATAAGTATATGTGAATGACATATTGTAGATCGGAAATAATGTAGAATTATTCGCAAAGCATAAAGGAGTGTTTCAAAGGAGTTTTTCAAAGAAAGACCTCGGTGAAGCTGCTTACATATTGAGCATCAAGATCTATAGAGATAGATCAAGACGCTTGATAAGTTTTTCAATGAATACATACCTTGACAAGATTTTGAAGTAGTTCAAAATGGAACAGTCAAAGAAAAGTTCTTGCCTGTGTTACAAAGGTATGAGATTGAGTAAGACTCAAAACCCGACCACGGCAGAAGATAGAAAGAAAATGAAAGTCATTCCTATGCATCAGCCATAGGTTCTATAAAGTATGTCATGTTGTGTACCAGATCTATTGCATACCCTACCACTAAGATTGGCAAGGAGTGCAATAGAGATCTAGGATTAGATCAATGGACAGCGGTCAAAATTATCCTTAGTAGAATAAGGATGTGTTTTCGATTATGGAAGTGAAAAAGGTTCGTCGTAAAAAGTTACGCCGATGCAAGTTTTAACACTAATCTAGATGACTCTAAGTCTCAATCTGGATACATATTGAAAGTGGGAGCAATTAGCTAGAGTAGCTCCGCAGAGCATTGTTGACATAGAGATTTGCAAAATACATACGGATCTGAATGTGGCAGACCCGCTGACTAAGATTCTCTCACAAAGCAAAACATGATCACACCTTAGTACTCTTTGGGTGTTAATCACATAGCGATGTGAACTAGATTACTGAATCTAGTAAACCCTTTGGGTCTTGGTCACATGGCGATGTGAATTATGGGTGTTAATCACATGATGATGTGAACTATCGATGTTAATCACATGGTGATGTGATCTAGATTATTGACTCTAGTGCAAGTGGGAGATCAAGGAAATATGCCCTAGAGGCAATAATAAAGTTATTATTTATTTCCTTATATCATGATAAATGTTTATTATTCATGCTAGAATTGTATTAACCGGAAACATAATACATGTGTGAATATATAGACAAACAGAGTGTCACTAGTATGCCTCTACTTGACTAGCTCGTTAATCAAAGATGGTTATGTTTCCTAACCATGAACAAGGAGTTGTTATTTGATTAACGGGATCACATCATTGGTTGAATGATCTGATTGACATGACCCATTCCATTAGCATAGCACCTGATCGTATAGTTTGTTGCTAGTGCTTTTCTTCATGACTTATACATGTTCCTGTAACTATGAGATTATGCAACTCCCGTTTACCGGAGGAACACTTTGGGTACTACCAAACGTCACAACGTAACTGGGTGATTATAAAGGAGTACTACAGGTGTCTCCAAAGGTACATGTTGGGTTGGCGTATTTCGAGATTAGGTTTTGTCACTCCGATTGTCGGAGAGGTATCTCTGGGCCCTCTCGGTAATGCACATCACTATAAGCCTTGCAAGCAATGTAGCTAATGAGTTAGTTACGGAATGATGCATTACGGAACGAGTAAAGAGACTTGCCGGTAACGAGATTGAACTAGGTATTGGATACCGACGATCGAATCTCGGGTAAGTAACATACCGATGACAAAGGGAACAACGTATGTTGTTATGCGGTTTGACCGATAAAGATCTTCGTAGAATATGTAGGAACCAATATGGGCATCCAGGTTCCGCTATTGGTTATTGACCAAGAATAGTTCTAGGTCATGTCTACATAGTTCTCGAACCCGTAGGGTCCGCACGCTTAAGGTTTCGATGACAGTTATATTATGAGTTTATGAGTTTTGATGTACCGAAGGAGTTCGGAGTCCCGGATGAGATCGGGGACATGACGAGGAGTCTCGAAATGGTCGAGACGAAAGATCGATATATTGACGACTATATTCGAGTTCGGAAAGGTTCCAATGATTCGGTATTTTTCGAGTACCGGGAGTTACGGGATTACGGGAGAAGTAATGGGCCTTGATGGGCTTTAGTGGGAAGAGGAAAAGGGTGCTGCGCCCCCCTCCCTCTAGTCCGAATTGACTAGGGAAAGGGGCGGACACCTCTCCTTCTCCTCCTATTCCTTCTCCCTTCCTCCCTCTTGGTGGACTCCTACTAGGACTTGGAGTCCTAGTAGGACTCCACACCCTGGCCGCACCTATTGCCTTGGCCTCCTCCTCCTCCATCCTTTATATACGGGGCAGGGGGCACCCCAGACACACAAGTTGATCTTCGTGATCGTTCCTTAGCTGCAGGCGGTGCCCCCTCCACCATATTCCACCTCGGTCATATTGTAGCGGTGCTTAGGCGAAGCCCTCGCGACGGTAGAACATCAACATCGCCACCACGCCGTCGGTTGACGGAACTCATCCCCGACACTTTGCTGGATCGGAGTCCGGGATCGCCATCGAGCTGAACGTGTGCAGAACTCGGAGGTGCCGACGCTCGTGCTTGGATCGGTCGGATCGTGGAGGCGCGACGACTACATCAACAGCGTTGTTATAACGCTCCGCTTTCGGTCTACGAGGGTACGTGGACGGACACTCTCCCCTCTCGTTGCTGTGCCATCACCATGGTCTTGCGTGATCGTAGGAAATTTTTTGAAATTACTACGTTCCCCAACACTATGGCCATTTGCGGAGTCGGCATAGATTTCCCCACGAAGGAGACTTCCGTTGGGTCTTGGTTTGGGTTTGCGGGAGGGATGTGCACTACTGCCCAATATTTCAAGGTGGATGGGGTGATCCTCGATTTGAGTAACTCGCACTGGGGTGGATGGGTAGAACTCATGGTACTGCAGGTAAAGTCCCACAATATTTTAACCAAACTACCTGGGGTTGCATCTGGAGTTCTCACATAAATACTAGGGCTCGACATGGCAAGGAATGGTTGTGAGAGTTGTGCTCAAGGTGAGGGGTACTTGGCAAGGTCATGAGGTGGCCTTTTATATAGCATTGGAGCTGGGTTATCGATTACGGTGTGGGGCAACTAGTTTGTCGAATCTGCCCTATGGGGTCGGGGTCGATGCTACAGATACACATATGTCACAAAAGTGATGTATTACTGTGGGTGCCGTCGGGGTGGTTTTTGGTAGCTACGCCCGAAATTAAAATGCAACCGTATGCCAACATACTTATGCATGGTTATTATTTAAAATAGGGGCGCACAAGAAGACCACATTTAGTTATGGCGATAGAAGATAACACAATTATAGGGCATGGACATACTAAGACTTGGTACTACTCGAGTGACTTAGTCTACCTCGTTAATATCTAAGCGGGCATGCCTTGTGGTCGTCGAGGCTTCTCCACGGGTTTCACCGTCGGGGTTAGCTGGATGGAGTTGAGGGGCTGCAGGGTCGGGGAAGCGATGATGACCATCGTGGGGGTTGTTGGCCACAATCCGTTGCTAGCGGTTCCCAAAAGGCGCTTAAGCACTTCTGGGGACACCAAAGAATTTTGATCGATGGCTAGGGCAGACCTCAAGGATTCGATCGGTTGTCCGAACAGCATGACTGGGTTGTCGTTGTCGGGCTCATCTTCTCCTCTTGCCGGGGCTCGGCGAACCAGTTCTCCACGAGCTGCGATCAGATCAAGGGTGATTTGCTCGAACATTTCCTGCATGATAAGCATAAGAAATATATTTCACACCAATCAGACAGAATCACCACTCATCATACCTCACCATGCCTTACCGGACATAACCATCTCGACGAAGAACTAGAGACAAGCTCGTGTCTACCCAAGATAGAGACTTTCCCGGGTTCCTTCCGATAGGCATGAAAGGCATACGAGGGTGATTACTATCAGAAGCATATCAAATTCCAATAGCAAGGAATCATTATTATGCACTCATGAATATGATCATAGCACCACATAAAATACCGAATACTTTGCGTCAAGGTGGTGTCGTATTTGCATCAAAGGAAACACAACAAATATTATGTCGGGGTTCAGAATGCTTGCCTTCAAGAGTATGTAAGTGGGGTGCTCTTTTTGAAAGTTGCCTTCCTCTTCAAAATCCTATTTTACGAAAATTTGAATTAACACATAGTTCCAAAATAGTACAAAAAGGTTGTTTGGAAAATTCTCAAATAAATATGAAAATAAACTAGACAAAATTTGAGAAACAACAGAAAAAGAATCAAATCAATTGGACTTATATTTAAAAAGTTATAGCCTGTCAAAGTTTAGTCAAATTTTGTTTTTAATAAAAATCAAAAAAGAAAACGGTTCAGGGAGTAATACGTTTTCAAACAGGAGGAAACGTACTCTGGGTGTCGGTGTACTAGAGTAGGGGTACCCTAGTATCCCGAACTCGTGCACGGGCAGTTGCAGCGCCCCGTGGCGGGCCGGGCTTGATGGCCGCTAAGATCCTCGAGAGCTCCCTTGGAGCCATTCAAGAACGGCAGTTAAGACCCGGCAAGAGGAGCTTGCCGAAGGCCACTCAAGGCACAAAGGAATAAGGCCCCGCAAGAGGAGCTTGCCGGGAAGGCTTGGCGGTGCTGAACCCCAAGCGCCGACAAGGTTCCCTTGCCGGCAAGGTGCTTGCCGGACGGGCGACCTCTCCATCTCCGCTCCAGCCACCCGCCAACGTGTCACCACGGGCTCTCCCAAGGACGCGTGTCATGGGCTGCGCAGCCAGCGGAGAGTAGCGACAAGCAGCGCTGAAAAGCTACCTTCGTGGCGGATGGAGGCGCACTTGAAGGTCCTGTTACACTGTTTCGGGCGACCGTGACGGCATTGATGACTCTTGTCCCTGTGCCGTCGAGTTAGGTATAGATTATCGTACACCGCACAAAGCGGTGTACCAACCCAGGTTTTTACCATTGTAACCTTGTCTACTTGCCATATGTGGTAACCCCTTGAGCCTATAAAAGGAGGGCCGGGGGCAACGTAGAGGGGGTTCGGTTCGGCTGGTTTTGGTCCAGCTCCAGCTTAGTTCATCACATTCAGGCTATGTTTTGTAGCCCGCATTGCTCCCTAGCAAGAAGGGAAGAGAATCCACAAAGCAGCAGTAGGAGTATTATCTCTCCGGAGAGCTCCGAAGCTGGGTAAAACCTCGCAGCGACGCCGATCCGCTCTTTGCTAGATTTCCGCCTCCCTCCGAACCACAAAGGGACCCAGGTCCCGTAGGTGCTCGTGGGGCATGATCAGCACGTCTCCCCCGACATCTTTTGGCGCGCCAGGTAGGGGGGCGTCGAGGTTGTGTGAATCCGATCCGGCGGTCGCACTAGCAACTCCATCGATGTTTTCGCCGACATGGCGCCGAAGAAGAAGCCTTCGGCAGCAGCTGAGCCGTCCGCGTCGAACCCACCACCACCGGAGCCGTCAGGTGGTGGGGGAAACGCTGGCGGAGGGACCGGCGTCATCGAAGGAGCTCACGATGCCGCCAGGTCCAAAGACAACGTGGCGCGGGCGTCGGCGTCCGAATCTGCACCGCGTCCTTCGCAGGAGGCGCGGGACAGACAGCGCCATCATACCCGCGGCACCATACGCCATTGGATCAAGGCCAAGCTGGAGGATCCCGAGGCCCTCGAGACCCGCATGCGCCTCAAAGATGCGGTACGACGAGTGGGGTACGGACTTAGGGCGGATGCTGCTCCTCCTAACTTGGTTAGGAGTCCGAGCATATCCCTGCCTCACTCCGCACGCCTTGCCGCCAACCACGCCAGCGAAGCCTTGGCGAGCTCGCCATTACTAGATTACCCTCCGACGGCCGATAAGGTCGACGAGTGGAGGGCCACAATCCAAAGTCTCATCGGCTTCGCCAACGGCGACGTCCCGCGGCAATCGAGCGCTTCACAACCCCGGTGAGGCGACAAGGCGTGAGCCGATGGCGACGACACTTGCGAGGGTGCACCCACGGTACACTCCCCTTCCCGAAGGCCAAGATCGCCGACTCGCCGGATCTACCTCGACAGCGACTCCACAGCGTCGTCGGATCCGCGAGCTCGTCGCGACCAGCGCCAAGTTCTTCGGGAGCGGCAAGAAGAGGACGCCGAACCCGACGAAGCGCCAAGAGAAGCGCCGCCATCAATCCGACCAACGCGCCGGGCCCACTGTCGATATGCATGCGCCCGGGGAACCAGCGATTTGTCAGACGCGTGGGTTGCCCTGCGTTCACTCGTGAGCTGCGGCAAGTCCGGTGGCCCGACAAGAAAAACTTCAAACCAGACGTGCCGGAGAAGTATGACGGCAGGACACACCCGTCGGAGTTCCTCAGCATCTACACCATCGCGGTGCAAGCTGCGGGGACGAGATGACAAGATCCTCGCCAACTACTTCCCTTGGTGCTCAAGCCAAACGCCGATCTTGGCTCATGCACTTGCCGGATGGCTCTATTTCTTCTTGGCAGATTTGTGCCATCAGTTTGTTGGCGCCTTCACAGCGCCACAAGCCTCATGGCTGTGGAGAGTGATCTCCACCTGCTTGCCCGAAGGAGGGGGAGTCTCGCGCAAATTCATCCAGAGATTCATCGGTGCACTACAACATCCAGACGTCCACCCCAAGCGGCGGTTATCGGTGCATTCCATCGTAATGTACGAAATCGCAGGATGAGGGAGGAGATGGCGATGTGCAAAGTGAAGGACGCCGGCGAGCTATACGCCCGGCCGACAAGTGTGCACGCTGCTGAAGAAGGAAGAAGACTCCCTGAGAGAGTGTGGGAGCAGAGTCCGACGGTTGAGGGACCGCCTGCAAGGAATAGCCGGCGGAACAACAGGAGGAAGAAAACCAAGAAGTACTAGTTGTCGAGCAGTCCGCAAGGATGGTGCCGCCAACCAAGCCAAGGCCGGTGGCTCCGGCAAGGAGTTGCCGTTGACACCGACCGCCAAGCTGTGGCGGCCGCCGACAAGCCTGGCAGCTCCAACAAGCAGTACTGTAAAATTCACCGCACTAAGGGCCATGATCTCCAGAGCTGCAAGAAAGTCGAGCAGCTTGTTGAGCTACAGAAAGCTGAATACGAGCGGCGGGACAAGGAGAAAGCCCAAGAAGGTGCAGGTGCAGCAAGTAAGAAGAGACCCGGTCGGGGAGGACGCCGCGGCAAGGCCAAGCAGCGGCAAGGAGACAGACCTCCCCGTGGCCGCGACAAAGAAGAAGATGAAGATGAAGATGACGAGGACTATGAAGATGATGAAGCTGATGAGCAGGAGTTTCAAAAGGCAACGGAGGTCCTTTTGCGCCGCGGGTGTGGCGCCCTGCATACCTCACACCGCCAACTCAAGCAATGGATGCGTGAGGTCAATGCAGCAGAACCATCCATAGAGTCACGCAAACCTCTCAAGTGGTCCAGACACCCATCATCTTTGACATTGAGGATCACCTGATCGCATCACCGCGGTCGGGTGCTTGCCAATGTTGGTCTCACCAACCATCCGCAACCTCAAGGTCACAAAGATGCTGGTTGACGGCAGGGCCGGCATGAATTTGATCTCCTCCACAGTGCTCCGTAAACTTCAAATCCTCGACAATGAGCTCAAGAAACCTGGTACTTTCCAAGGAATCAACCCAGGAAGGAGCAAGCCCAAAGGGAAGATCACGCTGCGGTAACATTCGGCAGCTTAACTCAACTTCAGAACTCGAGAGGGTCACGCTTGACGTCGCCGATTTCCCATTGCCCTACAATGGCATACTTGGCCGTCCAGCACTCGCCAATTTCATGGCCGCCTCTCACTATGCATACAACCTACTCAAGATGCCTGGCCCGATAAGCGTCATTTCTGTCCACGGCGACAAGAAAGACGCACTTATCTGCGCCGATAGGATTTACCGGGATGCAGCAGCCGCGAGAGATAGCAAACCACTTGCCATTGAAGCTCCGGGAGGAAGAAGACCACTAAGTCCCGCAAGAGCTCTGTTCACTCCGCAAGGGCACCTCTTCGAGTGCTGCGCCACCGCCGAGGACGCACCATCGAGCTCCACCGCAAGTGCAACAAGACAATGGCAGCTCCGCCAAAGACCAAGAAGGTGCCCGCAAGGAGGACGGACCGGTGGTACCTACACCATCAAGGCCACGCTTGATCCTAAATAGGAAGGCGAGCTCGTTGCTTTTCCCATGGGCGAATGTCGATGTGTTTGCATGGCAACCATCTGACATCCCCGTGTTCCTGTGAAAGTAATTGAGCACCACCTAGCTGTCTGTCCTCACGCGCCCGCCAAGCAAAAAAGTTAGGAAACAGGCAAAGGAGCGCCAAGAATTCATAGCGAAGAAATCAAGAAATTGGAAGCAGCAGGCTTGTCGAGGAGTCCTCCACCCCACGTGGTTGGCCAATCCGTAGTGGTGCGCAAGGCTAATGGGAAATGGAGACTTTGTATTGACTTCACGGATGTTAATAAAGCTTGTCCCAAGGACCCATTTCCTTGCCGCCAGACGACCAGATTGTTGACTCCACACCTGGATGCGATCCGCTTTCATTTCTTGATGCATATTCAGGGTATCATCAGATCTTCATGGCAGAAGAAGATGAGGAGAAAACCGCATTCATCACACCATGTGGCACGATCGCTTTATACGGATGCCTTCGGTTTGAAGAATGTTGGTTCAACTTTGCAAGGGTAGTCCATGATGCTTTGGACCACAGATACACGAAATGTAGAAGCCTACATGGATGACATAGTGGTCAAGAGCAAGGACAGAGTGACTCGATTCAGGATTTGATGAGACGCTTGCAAACTCGCGCAAAATCAACCTCAAGCTCAACCCCGAGAAGTGCGTGTTTGGAGTCCCTTCCGCAAGCTTCTCGGTTCTTTGTATCTCAGCGGGAATTGAAGCCAATCCCGACAAGATCAAGGCCATTGAGCAGATCGAAGCACCAAAGCGCCAAGGACGCCAGAGGCTTGCCGGTTGCGTGGCTGCTCTCAAGAGGTTCATCTCTAAGTCTGCTGAGCGCTCGCCGCTTTTCAAGATTTTGAAAAGGCAGGTCCAATGAAATGGACTCGAAGCGGAGGCTGCGCTGCAGGACATGAAGGATACCTGTCCTCCACTCCAATACTTGTCGCACCTAAACCGCAAGAGAAGTTGTTGCTGTATATAGCAGCCACCAATCAAGTGGTTAGTGCTGCGTTAGTAGCGGAGAGGGAGGCGGATGATGAGCCGACAACCGAGGCGGAAAGCGCCCAGCGACAAGCGGGGCTTCGCCACAAGCTCCGGTCCCGATAACGACGGATCAGCGCAGGTTGCGACAAGATACGGAAGAAGATGGTGCAGCGCCCAGTCTACTTTGTCGGGCCCTTCGCAGGAGCTAGATCAAGGTACTCTGGTGTGCAGAAGCTGCTTTTCGGCCTGCTCATGGCCTTGAGAAAACTGCGCCATTACTTCCAAGCACATGAGATAACAGTTGTCACTCGCTTTCCGCTGAAGAGGATTTTGCAAAATCCGAAGCAACAGTGCAGGATTGTTGAGTGGGCACCGGAATTGTCAAGCTTTGGTCTTAAGTTCAAAGCACTCCAACTATTCAGAGCAGGGCATTGGCAGAATTCATAGCAGAGTGGACGCCAACGCAGGATGAAGAGATTCCAGAGACGAGCATCCCCGTCAAGGAGGCAAATAAAGAGTGGCTGATGTACTTTGACGGTGCCTTCTCGCTGCAAGGCGCCGGTGCCGGCGTGCTGCTTATCGCACCCACCGGAGAGCACCTCAAGTACATAGTCCAGATGCACTTCCCCAAGGAACAAGCAACAAACAATACTGCCGAGTATGAAGGATTGCTTGCCGGTCTCAGGATTGATGTGGACCTTGGGATCAAGAAGCTCATTGTCAAGGGAGACTCACAACTTGTCGTCCGCCAAGTAAATAAGGATTACCAGAGTCCGTTGATGGAAGCCTACGTCGATGAAGTGAGGAAGCTGGAAGAGCACTTTGAAGGCCTACAAATGGAACACATTCCAAGAACACAGAATGATATAGCTGATGGCCTCTCCAAATGTGCCGCGCTTAAGTTGCCTGTGGAACCAGGGATTTTTGTGCTCAAGCTGACTCAGCCAACCGCGACACCATCAACAGGGCAGAGCAAGAAGAGAAAATTGGTTTCCGGCGACTACTTTCCGGCAGAGCTCTCCGAAGCCGCCATCAAGAAGGTCCCTAGAACCAATGCAAATATCACTGAGGAGCAGTCTGCTCCGACAAACCATGCATTTTGTATCGTTGAAGAACGCCCCGACAAGCTTAGCTCCGCAAGCTTGACGGGATCATCGAGCTCCGGCGACCAGCGGGTCCTTGCCGAGAAGCCGATGGTCCCGCATGACAGATGAGCCTTTAGTCCTTGTTGTCGAGCCACGTGCTCCAACATGGGCACAACAGATCGCCCATTTCCTTCTGCACAGAGAACTTCCCAAGAGCAAGAAGAAGCGGAAAAGTAGCCCGGCAGTCAAGTATGTACCAGTTTGTTGACAACATCCCTGCATGTAAGAAGGCTCAACGGAGTGAAATTGAAGTGTATTTGCCGAAGATGGATGTAAGCTGCTGGCAGAGATACACGGAGGCATATGTGGTCACCACATTGGCGAAGAGCACTTGCCGCAAAGCTTTCCGCAAGGTTTCTTCCGCCGAAGCCCTCCAGATGCAATCGCACAAGTAACCAAGTGTGAAGCGTGCTGGCCCATTCAAGACAGATACACCAGCCAGCTCAAGCTCTCCAGACGATCCCTTTATCCTGGCCCTTCTCGTTCTGGGGGCTCGACATCCTCGGCCCCTTCCCCCGAGCTGTCGGGGGCTTTGAGTACTTGTACGTCGCAATCGACAAGTTCACAAAGTGGCTGGATGTGGAACCAGTGAGGAAGGTGACCGCACAGTCAGCCGTCAAGTTCTTCAGGTCAATTGTTTGCCGTTTTGGGATTCCTAACCAGATCATCACCGACAACGGCACACAATTCACGAGTCGCACCTTCATGCGGTAAGATCTTGGCGCCAAGATCTGCTTTGCTTCCGTTGCTCATCCGAGAAGCAACGGTCAAGCAGAGAGAGCAAACGCTGAAGTGCTGCGAGGACTCAAGACCAGAACTTTCGACAGGCTGCACAAGTGCGGAAGAAACTGGATCGAGGAGCTGCCAGTGGTTCTTTGGTCGATCAGGACGACGCCAAATCAAGCCACCGCCGACACCCTTTGCTCTAGTCTACGGAGCAGAGGCAGTTCTCCCACGGAACTCAGATACGGGTCACCTCGAAAGTGCTCGCTATGATGAGCTTGAGCAAGAGCAGCTGCGGCAAGAAGACGCGCTGCTCCTCGAGGAAGATCGCCTTCGAAGCTGCTTGACGAGCTGCTTGTTACCAAAGAAGCTTTGCGCCGCTACCATAGCCGCAAAATTAATGCCGTAAGCTTCAAGGAAGGCGACCTTGTTCTTCGTAGCGCTCAATCCGCCAAGAATTCCAACAAGTTGACGCCAAGTGGGAAGGCCCTTATCGGGTAAAACGAGTCACTAGGCCCGGCGCTGTCCGCCTTGAGACCGAAGACGGCTTTCCGGTGAGCAATTCCTGGAACATAGAGCATCTTCGCAAGTTTTACCCATGAGGCGCGGTTGCTGGAACCCGTTCCGGCAACCAACCTTTTGTACAAGTCTTGCCGCTGTTGCATGTAATCAGTAAAGCCTATGGTTGCGCACATTTTTGTTAATGCATGCTTTCATAGTCATATATGCATGTGGTTACTAACATCTTGTGCAGCACCCACACCCGGTAAGCGATAATGAGCCATTAGGCTTCACAACTATCTTTTTCTCTCCTTTCTTCTCAAACAAGAAGAAGGTTCATCCACCCACAAGTTAACCGGGGGGAGAGGAGGAGATAGTGGTGCGGGCATCGCTCGAGGAACTGTTGCCTTGCCGGAGAATGGACAACAGAAAAGCTAAGTTGCTAAGTTTAAGCGACCAGTTTTAAATTTTAAAGTTATCTTCCTCGAACGATAAGTACTTTGTATGGAAAACCCAGCGCGGAGGAACCAAATCGCATCTGGTCGCACCCTTATTTTGTTTCGAGTCCGCCAACAATTTAAGTGAGCTGCGACTAGTCCGCGACGAGGTTGCTTGTCGGTAGCGATTCTGCCAAAGAAGCTCTGAAGTTCCAAGACTCGACGCCAAGGCAAGGGTGCCTGCACCAGCAAGTTTCGAAAGCGAGGGGTGAAAACATACAAGGAAGAAATCGAGTAAAGGAAATAACATTGCATTCGATTGCCTAAGATAGTGTATATCGCAAAAATAACTTATCACGGTACTAGCTAAATTGTTCTCGGAACTGAAATAGCAGCGAAGAGAAGAAAGGTGCGCCGGCGTCCAAGCCCCGGCAAGCTAGAGTTGCCGGGGGCTGCGGCAGGCCAGAGTTGCCGGGGCCGCTGCAAGCCAGGTTACCGGGTCCGCGGCAAGCCGAGTTGCCGGAGGCTGCGGTATCGATAAGCCTTTTCGTCTTCGTTCAAACTTCCTCTTTCATTAAAAACATTCTACCGGATACAGTCCGTGGAGAGTGAAAACATGAAAGAGAGGATTACAAGTTCTAAGCGCGGATAAGGCCCAAGGCTTACAAGTTAAAGATAATATGCCGTGAATCCCTTTTCTCTCCCTATCTTGAGGAGGTAGGTTGAGGAGGCGGAAGGGCAAAGGAGCGCTTACGCTGAGCTACAGTGCCGAAGGCACCAAGGGAACATGCCGGGCTCTCCGGCTTGACGGGACGGGCGGCAACGAAGCAGAGCTCAAGACGGGCGGCAGGACGTCAGCCATTGTCGAGGGCACTACGCCTCGCATCCGACTTGACGGCCTTGTCTCCATCCTCTTCCTTCCGCAGCCTCCCCACGCCAGCCGCCCAAGGAGACGCACCCGGGAGTTCAAGGAGCCGGCGACGCGGATGATGGGGTCGCTGTAACGCGCGGAGCAGCGCCCGACAACCAGTTGGGCCCGCTACCTCGTCGCTTGCCGTCGCTCTCCTCCTGGTCACTCGCCGAGGAGGAATCGCTGTCGGAGGAGCTATCCACGCAGCACTCGCCCGAAAGTGCCAAGATCCTCAAGACCTTGACGGAGAGGAGATCACCCTCCATTAACTTAAAATGGAGGGTAAACCTCGCCGCAGGTTGTGGATGCGGGCTAACGCCTTCCACCCACGATCAAGGTACATCACATTAGGGGCTGGGAATACGACGCGACTCGCGTGTCGCTGATCCCACAGCCCTCATGTGCAACCTTAACGCCTCGGCGGATCCGACTCCATCGCCATCGCAAACGGAGCTGGAAGCCGGAGACGACGACGAGGCGCCGTGCAGCTTGGACGAAGAACTCGCAAGGGTTGTCCTCGTATGGACCGCCAAGGAAAGGAGTCGCCGGGGGGCGGAGACGGCGCGCCCGCCCGCCGCCTCTTCCCGAGCGCCTCGGGCTCGCCCACGGCCTCGCCGGGAAGGAACCGCCGACGAAGCGAGACGGCGCACCGCCTCGCCCGCCTCTCCTCGGCTCCTCGGCCTCGCCCACGACCTCGCCCTCCCTCTTGCCCTCGCGGCTGGCTCAGCCACCACGGGCGTGGGATTGGGAGGTGCGATGCCCACCATGCACCCTCGCCGCCACCGACGAAGAACCAAGGTTCCTTTTCTCCATGGGGAATGGGAGAAAGGGGAGCAAGAAGCTGAAGGGAGGAAGGATGGGAGAATGCGGCTTCATGCTCCCCTTCCGCCCCTCTTAAAAGGAGCAAAGTGGGGCCTCGCCGCCTGGCCGGCGTAATCAAGGCACGGGAAGAGCAGGAATCAGGGCAGACCTGCTGCCTCGCCGAGACGGCCCAAGATCCCGCTTCCACCGTCCGTGACCCCAAGTACATGGGAACCACGTGGCGGAGGTGCAGAACCGAGGCGGCAGATGAGGCGACCTCACGCCGCCCACTCCGCCCACGACTCCACAATTAACGTGCTGTTCTACAGAGGAACGCGTAGACGCGCGCTGCTCGTGGGAGACGTGGGTCCAAGGCAAGTAATGGCGAATCAAGACCCACGCTACGTGCAGACTGTTTTGGGCCTAGCCCAACAGAGCTTGGCGCAGGTGGCCCAGAGCCCGGGCTCTCGCCGGTGTACTAGAGTAGGGGTACCCTAGTATCCCGAACTCGCACGGGCAGTTGCAGCGCCTGGGCGGGCGCTTGATGGCCGCCAAGATCCTCAAAGCAGCTCCCTTGGAGCCATTCAAGAACGGCAGTCAAGACCCGGCAAGAGGAGCTTGCCGAAGGCCACTCAAGGCGCAAGAAGGAAACAAGGCCCCGCAAGAGGAGCTTGCCGAAGGCTTGGCGGTGCTGAACCCCAAGCGCCGACAAGGTTCCCCGCCATGCAAGGTGCTTGCCGGGACGGGCGACCTCTCCATCTCCGCTCCAGCTCACCCGCCAACGTGTCACCACGGGCTCTCCCAAGGACGCTGTCGGCGGGCTGCGAGCCAGCGGAGAGTAGCGATAAGCAGCGCCGACAAGCTACCTTCGTGGCGGATGGAGGCGCACTTGAAGGTCCCTGTTCCACTGTTCGGGCGACCGTGACGGGCATTGATGACTCTTGTCCCTTGCCGTCAGAGTTAGGTATAGATTAATGTACACTGTACAAAGCGGTGTACCAACCCAGGTTTTTACCATTGTGACCTTGTCTACTTGCCATATGTGGTAACCCCTTGAGCCTGTAAAAGGAGGGCCGGGGGCAACGTAGAGGGGGTTCGGTTCGGCTGGTTTTGGTCCAGCTCCAGCTTAGTTCATCACATTCAGGCTAGGTTTTGTAGCCTGCATTGCTCCCTAGCAAGAAGGGAAGAGAATCCACAAAGCAGCAGTAGGAGTATTATCTCTCCGGAGAGCTCCGAAGCTGGGTAAAAACCCTCGTGTGCGTAACGCCTCGATCCGCTCTTTGCGCAGTCTCCGCCTCCCTCCGAACCACAAAGGGACCCAGGTCCCGTAGGTGCTCGTGGGGCACGATCAGCACGTCTCCCCCGACACTGGGTTTTACGCTTCCACTAAAGCCAGCGCGGGTCGTTGCTGGGTCACTGACAGTGGGTCCTTTGGGCCCACTGGTCAGGTTTTACCAGTCGCCCGCGCCTTCTTTCTCCTCTGGCCGAGCAGGGGTGGAGCTCCCGCGAATGCCGCTGACGAACGGCGGCTCCCCACGGGATTCAGAGGGCAGGGATGGATCCGCAAGTCCGGGGCGGTCCTCCCAGTGGTCGAGAGGGTCGTGGGGACAAAGGGGGTCGCCGGCGGTGAGCTCCGCGGTAGACGGTGGCTTCTGGTGGGTCGGGGTCTCGAGCTACCGTGGCTCCCGATAGGGTTTGAGAGGTGGGGTGGCTCCGCAAGGTCAAGGAGAAAAGGATCCGAGCATGGGAGAGGCTAGGGGCCTCGGCCTTGGCCGGATTTTACAGGAGCGGGGCGGCGGCCGAACTCGCCAGAGATGGTAGAGATGATGGCCTCTGGCCAAACTGGGAAGAAGGGCGCTTCCTACCACTTGAATAAGGCTGCTGACGAGCTTAGGCGTGATCGGGGGGGGGGGGGGGGGCTATTTATAGCTCCGAGAGGTCGGTTCCCGCGGCCGTGGATAAGAACGCCGGCGAACTGCCGTTTTGTTGCTAGCAGGGGGACGTGGCGGCGACGGGCACTAGCGGACGGGCTCGTGGATGAGCTCAAGCTGTTCCAGAGGGCAGCTAGCGTGCTGGAGTGGCTCGGGCGGCGCCGTCCATGGCAGGGGCTGGAGGGACGGCAGTGGCGGCTTGCGGTGGTGGCGCTGTGGGGTGCCAGGAGGGGCCAGGGCGACTCTGCGACGAGGGAGGGGTCGGGCGCATTGGCGGCGAGGGGTAAATGATCAGAACGGGCGCGGGGAGGGCGGTGGTGAGACGCGGCGTCTCGGGCGCACACACGTGCAAAATGCACTCTCTTGCCGCACCCAGAGCACGCACGCCATGTGCTCGGCAAAATGCTAAAGCATGCTAGGGGGCCTGGATGAGGCTGGGAATTAACAGGGCCAGGTTAGAGGTAGCTAGGAGCTTAATGGACATGGTTGTTGGGTCAGGGGAGCAAGTTCATAATGCAAACTAAAAACTATATCAAATCTGGCCATGCACACAAGGTGCTCGACAGAATGCCATGGGCATTTGGGCATCCTTTCTAGTGGTCAAAATCTCTAGATCAGAGTCTCTTTAGGTGCAAGTGATGATGGCAAGGCTATTTGGGCAAAACCAGAAACTTGTTAGTGCAAGCTTTGCAAATTTTCAGTTCTGGACAGAAAATGAAGGGCATTATTGCATGGACCAAAAATACTCCAATGTGTCCAATCTCCTGGACTTAAGGGTTGGGTAGAGTGGTCTATAAGCAGGAGAAAAACAATGGGTAATAGGGCAAGATAAAATATGGTTGCAGTAGAAAATACCAAACTGGACCAGAGAGCAAAAGAGGATGATTTACTCAAATTTTTCAAAGGACACCAATGGGTTTTTGCATAAAGTTGAATTATACACTACTACTAACATCCCCTAATTTTGGTGGGAATTTTAAATAAATACTTAAATAGGTTGTAGTGCAAATCACAAACTGGACCAGATTTGAAAACTTGCGGTAGGGCTCAAAATCTCGAAATGACTAAAAGAGATTTTTGCATAAAAGTGATGTGGGGACATCACATGACATCCCCAAATTTTGGTGGGAATTTTAATGAAGTATTTGAAAGGGTTGTAGTGCAAATGGAACTCTAAAACTTATGAAAAAAACATTTTTAAAGAAATAAAGCTCAGGAAAAATAATTTGTAGAAATAATCCCACTGATGAAAAAACATAAATGGTCTTGGGAAGATATACAAGTCCAACAATATTTCTGAAAGTCTTCCAGCTGGAAGAAAAACTCAAAAGTTCAGATGGATAGAGTGATCTGAAATTAAAATATAAAACCAGAAAATAAAATTTTAATTTTCTGGAAAAATTTTAATTAATAAATCAAGGTCAAAATTTTGGGGTGTTACAACATATCGTCATTATTGCCTTTCGCTTGCACGACCAAACGATGTGGATAATAGTACTAGTGCACGTGCATTGGATACAAAGGAGAAGACAAGATAATATGGGCTCTTTATTAAATCAACAATAGTGCATATAAGAGCCACTACAACATTTTCATTATGGTCTTCTCCCCTCGACCCCCAAAGAAAAGAAAAGAAATAAAACTATTTACACGGGAAAGCTCCCAACAAGCAAAAGAAGAATGAGAAATCTTTTTTGGTTTTATTTTAATTATTACTAATGCAAGCATGGAAAGTAAACTAGCTAAAAGCTACAACTAATTTTTTTTGTTTTTCATAAGGTTTTTCAAACACACAAGAAGAAAGCGAGAATAAGGAAAATAAACTAGCATGGATATTACAATGAAAAAGTGTGAGCACCGACAACTAGAATGACTGTGTGAACATGAATGTAATGTCGGTCTCCCCCAAGCTTAGGCTTTTGGCCTAAGTTAGTCTATGGCCACGGCTGGCCTGGCGGATATCCGAAGTTGTAGTTGGGGTCGTACTGTGATGCAGCAGCTATTGCCTCATGAGTTACCGCTTGGAGGCGAGCTGCCTCCGTCCTCCTCTTATACTCGTTCGCCTCCTCCCTAGTTATAATATATCTCCCTTTTGTCTGAAAGTCAAAGAAAGTAGGAGCAGGGAGAGAAACATGGAAAATGTGGCACCTGTCAAACATTAGTCGATACTGGAGAGGTTGTTCATTCCTCTCAATAAACTGATGGCGAACCATAGTCTCATAACCTAGATAAGTGGGAGGCAATTCCATATCATTTTCATGTATGGGCATCTCAAGAAAATTAGCCACACGGGTTGCATAAATTACACCAAACAAGTCTCCACTTAAACCATTATTATGCAACCTTCATGCAACAATGGCCCCCAAGTTCTATTGTTTATCTCCTAAAATAGCACTCTTGAGAACACTAAGGTCAGGAACACACATGTGGCATGCCTCATCCTTACCATTTATGCATCTACCTATAAAGAGAGCAAAATAATGTATAGCAGGAAAATGAATGCTCCCTATGGTAGCTTGTGTAATCTCTCTAGATTCCCCCACAGTAATACTAGCAAGAAAATCTTTAAACTCAGGTTTGCGAGGTTCACTAGCACTACCCCATTGTGGAAGTTTGCAAGCAGTATTAAAATCCTCTAGGTCCACAGTATAAGATTTACCATAGATATCAAATAGGACAGTGTGAGAATTATGCGAAGATGAAAATTTGAACCTTCTCACAAAGGAATCAGTTAGGTGATAATACTGAGGGCACTTATATAGCATGAAGCCCTCGAGTTCATCATTATGCACATATGTGTCAAATTCCTCCTTAATTCCTGCTCGAACCATGAAATCTTCTGACGGCCATTCAGAAGGCCGCACTTGAGCTTCTCTTGGTGGTTCATGGTCTGGCTCATGTATTACAGGCCTGGGTCCTTGCTTCCTTGAAGAACCACCTTGGTACATTTTCCTAAACATATTTCTTCCTCTGAAAAATTTCTGAAAAATTTAGTAACTTAAAATAAAAGTGAACCAAACTCAACAAAATTGATAGCAACTACTCCCACAAGTTCCTAGAGGCCATATCATGTACTAGAACTACTTGGGACCATATGAATTTGACATGCAAGCTAAAGAACAGGGTCACCTAGGCAGAAAAAAATTGCAATGAATAAATCACTAGAACAAAAACTAATTGGACCATTGGAGGAGTCACATACCGAAGAACAATCCCCCAAAGTAATTTTGTGAGTGGAGCTTTGAGCAAGGAGATCGAAAATGGAAGCAAGATGAGCTAGAACTCGTGCTTGACTGGTTGGTGATTTTTTCGGGAGGAAGGAGTGTGTGGTGGCTGGAATAAGTGGAGGAGGGCCACCGAGGGCCCACGAGGCAGGGGGGCGTGCCCCGGGGGTGGGCACGCCCTGGTACCTCATGGCCAGGTGCTTGCTCCCTGTCGGTGTCAAAACCGGCGGATCTCGGGTAGGGGGTCCCGAACTGTGCGTCTAGGCGGATGGTAACAGAGACAAGGGACACGATGTTTTTACCCATGTTCGGGCCCTCTCGATGGAGGTAATACCCTACACCTGCTTGATTAATATTGATGATATGGGTAATACAAGAGTGGATCTACCACGAGATCATAGAGGCTAAACCCTAAAAGCTAGCCTATGGTATGATTGTTGTTCGTCCTACGGACTAAAACCCTCCGGTTTATATAGACACCGGATAGGTTAGGGTTACACAGAGTCGGTTACAATGGTAGGAGATCTACATATCCGTATCGCCAAGCTTGCCTTCCACGCCAAGGAAAGTCCCATCCGGACACGGGACGAAGTCTTCAATCTTGTATCTTCATAATCTTGGAGTCCGGCCGTGATGATAGTTCGGCTATCCGGACACCCCCTAGTCCAGGACTCCCTCAGTAGCCCCTGAACCAGGCTTCAATGACGACGAGTCCGGCGCGTTGATTGTCTTCGGCATTGCGAGGCGGGTTCCTCCTCCGAATACTTCATAGAAGGTTTTGAACACAAGGATAGTGTCCGGCTCTGCAAAACAAGTTCCACATACCACCGTAGAGAGAATAACTTTTGCACAGATCTGCTGACGTATTCCGCGGTGTGACATCACACCACGGCCAGGCCTTTATATGAATCGTTTTTTACTGTTCCACCTCAGCGTGTTTAGCGAGGCGGTTTCCCTGGCACATCTTATCAAAGCATAGAGCATGCCCCCTTATTCCGGGATTCCCATCAATACGGACGTGGGTAACCCATCCGCGCCATTGATCATGGCGCTTGGGAGATAAGCGGGTTTTACCAGGCTGGTGGGGGACGCATAGCTTCGTCCGTCCATATAAGGGGATAAGGATCCACCTTTTTCACCTACGCCTTCTTCCTCCTTTGCTCATCCATTTCTGCGCACTCGATCTCCAGCGCCCAAGTCCGCACACCCCACCTCAACCTTCTCCCACTATGTCCGGTCCGGGAGGTAGGTGGATGGCCTCCTCCGTCACGGAGGGGAACATCACAAGACTGCGGGAGGCCGGGTACTTGTCCGGCGACATCGCGCACCGGCTGCCCGACGCGGGGCAGCTCATTCGAACCCCCAGGCCCCATGAGAGGGTGGTGTTTCTCCCCCACTTCCTCCGCGGACTAGGTTTTCCACTTCACCCATTTGTCCGGGGGCTCATGTTCTACTACGGCCTGGACTTCCACGATCTGGCCTCGAATTTCATCCTCAACATCTCGGCGGTCATCGTCGTGTGCGAGGCCGTCCTCTGCATCCAGCCTCACTTCGGCTTATGGCTGAAGATCTTCAACGTCCGGCCGAAGGTAGTGGGCGGCCGTCAAGCGGAGTGCGGAGGCGCCATGGTTGGCAAGATGGCAAAAGTCCTATGGCTCAAGGGCTCCTTTGTGGAGACGATAAACGGGTGGCAGTCGGGTGGTTCTATATCACCGAGCCGCGCGACCCCAAATGGACGGCGGCCCCCGAATTCAGATCTGGCTTCCCCACACGGCTCTCATCATGGAAAGAGACGGGCCTGACGTGGGGGAATTCAGATGAGACATTCGGACTCCAAACATGCGTCCGAAACCCGGTGGACAAGAATCTCAGGCTTGTCAATGTAATCCAGGTGATGCTCATCCGCCGGATTCTCCCATGCCAACAACGGGCCTTCAAATTGTGGGAGTTCGATCCGGCACAGTACTCGACTCTAAAAAGGCTCTTCGACACTACGTACGAAGATGCCTGGAAGGTGCTGTTCAAGGGCGCCGAGGCTCCCTCATCCGCGACTGAAGATCGCGGATACAGCTCGCAACGTCATGCCGGCGAGGTAAGTTATTTTACCCTTTACGGGACTCTTTTTTCATAGATTGACTCTATGTGGGATCTAAAACTCCCTAATCTTTGACAGGACTGGCTGAAGACGTCCGGACAGATTAACTGTCCGGCTCCTTTGCCGGAAGACCCAGCGGACGCCCGATTGACGGGGCTGCTGGCTCCGGTACCCCATGTGGTGCCGGAGAATAAGGCCAAGAAGGAGACCATAGGAACTCGAAGGAGCTGCCAGCGCCAGGTGCTATCAGATTCTGAAGCAGAATCTTCTCCTGAGGACGAGGAGGAGGAAAAAGAAGCCTCTCCCCCAGCGGGGGAGGAGAGGAAAGGGAAGGCCGCCCCAACTGGGGAGGCCGGAGGGTCCAAGAAGGGAAGAACCATTCCTCCGGGCTTCTCCACCAACCTCGACAACGACGAGGAGGATTGGCCAACAAGGGCCAAGCCCCTGGCAAGATCGTAAGTGTACGGATACCCATGGCTTTTTATTATTGCATAGTGTTCTCTAATGTCGAACAATCATGCAGCCCGCCCAAGGGCGAGTTCGCTGCTTCATCGAGCGGGTCCCTGGGTTCGTCGGAAATGGAGAGTAGTTTGCTTCCAGCCGCCTCCTCGCCTCACGCTACGGACGACGCCGAGGTGGTGCCCCAAGGGGGGCCTGGTCAAGAGGAGGTGGCGCAGGAGGCGCCGCAAGGCAACCTCCCGGACTCCAGGCGCGTGGGGGGCAAGACCCCCAGGGGCTCTAAGCCCGACCCTTGTCCGGACTCCATGCTGGAACCTTCAGCGGTTCCGGAGTCCGGCAAGCGGTCCCTTCGTAAGAAGGGTAAGATGCGGGTGTCCTCCGTCCAACCGGAGGCACCGGATAGCTTACTGGAGGCGCTTAGCACTACACTGTTATGAGTGCGGTGATCCGGACAGTTCAGTCCGCCAAGAGCGGGCTGATCGAAGCCTGTA
Source organism: Aegilops longissima (assembly GCA_021605205.1). NCBI lineage: Eukaryota > Viridiplantae > Streptophyta > Magnoliopsida > Poales > Poaceae > Aegilops > Aegilops longissima. Next base: position 41,893,874 of record CM038680.1, on the reverse strand, counting down.
CCAGCCTTCTAACAGGCTTTGAGGTAAGTTTAGAATATGTAAAAATATTACCGTGATAGACAGAGCCTCGATGCTTAGTTCGGTGTTCGGAATGAAAAGCCGGACTAAGGATCTAAAAAGATATATGCAGGAGTCTAACATAAGTATGTCAATATGGGAATGCACGCTGCGCTGCTGACCTCTGCCGCACTGACTGCGGAGGTCAATGCATTGAAGCAGAGCCTCGAGCGGTCCGAGAACGAGCTCGGCCAAGCCAAGAAGCAGCTCGAGGACAAGGAAGGTAAGTAATACCTTATTAAAGAAATACCTTATAGAAAGGTTTCGGTTGCAAAAAATAGCAGGAATAACATGGGTACTGCAGGGGCCACGAACGAGGTGGCGACCCTGAAGGAGGCGGTGTCCGTGGCCGAAATCAAAGCGGCTGCGTAACGCACCGAGCGAGAGAAGGGGGAGGCGCAGCTGGCGGAGATGCGGCAAGAGCTCCAGGCTCTCGTGGAAAAACACGAGGGTTTGGAGCGTGACTCGAAGACCCGAGAGTCCGAGCTTGCCTCGGCTCTTGAGAGTGCCAAAGCTGCTAAGGTCGAGGCCCAAAAAGCCCTCCAAGAAATTGAATCATTAAAGAAGATAGCGGCGGGTAAGGATTCTTTATGCAAAGCAAGCATGTGAAAGTGAATTACCTATTACTTACCCGGATTCGGAGCTCTCCATGAGCATTCGCAGATTTGCCCCGAAGTGTGTCTGATGCTGCCGAATTCTACCGCGCCAAGGAGGGGAGCTCGACGGAGAAGGTGTTCTGGTCTCAGTATGCTGAGGCCGAACGTCCGGTGCCCCTGAGCTACCAGCTGAAGCAGCTGGTCGAGCTCCACAAGGTCGCCGAACAGGCCATGAAGGGCCTTATAGTTCGGCTGTGGCCATTGGAAGCCATGCCTGGGAGCTACTTCGGCTTAGTGCAGCGGCTGGTGGACGCATGTCCACAGATTGAAGTCATCAAGCGCTCCGTTTGCATTGAAGGTGTCCGTCGGGCCCTTGCCCGTGCTAAAGTGCACTGGGGCAAGCTGGATGCGGAGAAGCTTGTGACGGACGGGCCACCGAAGGGCAAGGAGCATCGCACGCCCGAAATGTACTATGAGTGCCTCCTGAAGGGTGCCCGCCGAATAGCGGATGAGTGCTCCAAAGATGTAATTTTTTAATAGACTCGCATTAGCTATCCTTTACGCTGAAAACTTGTTCATATGCGCTAAGCAACGCTTGTTAATTTAAAATATTACCTTCTGTGCGGCCGTTTATCAAATTTGAGAGATGGCAAGTTGTTGGCTTCAGCCCCCATGCCACGAGTGCTATGGTGTTCGGGATAAACTTGAGCACTCTTGTTCCCATTATTGGGTCCATCTAGCGAGGCGCTCAACGCAACGAACAAGGCAACCGGACTTATAATGCTTGAACACTCTCACTTAGCCATAGAATTCTATAATTTTAAATTTTGGAGAAGCCCCTAGTATTCGGAAGACCGAGTTCAGGGCGCTATCCATGCCTTGGCCGGACAATTCCGGTTCCTCGCTCTAACCGGCATAAGTCTTTAGGGACCCGAAAAAACCTCTCGAACAGCGACCGGCTCTCGCCCTATCATGACGGTCAGTTTTAGCTTTCTCCACTCAGGTGCTCAACCCAGCTCAACCGGGGCACAATCGCAGTGGTTCTCCCGGTGCTACCTTAGCCGATATAACGGAACTTAAGGTACCAAAACACGGGAGCCGGGCAAACCCAACTATTGACCCAAGACATGATTCGGAGCCGATTCATATAATGCTATAAGTTCGAGGTGCCGCACTTGTGAAAGTGTTCGGACTTATCACACCATAAGTTTGGGGTACTTAAGCCCCTGGTGTATTGGCCGTACCAAAGTGTACAGGTGCAACATGTCATAAAATTAACATATGTATAGAATAAGAAAGGAGTGCAATAATAAGCAAAAGCTATGTATTGTTTATTCAAAAAGGTACTTCAATGAAAGAAAAATGGTACAAATAGTGTGATAAGCAAGGGATGGGACTATCTAACATGTCCCCCTCCAGGGGTAAGCTGCGGGATGGTATGTAAAACAGGTATAATGCTCGTAATAGAGACCACTGAACACTCGGCGTAGCTTTCGCTTCCACGGCTGTTGCATCGTAAGTTCGGCGATTCTAGTGCCGGACAGGACTTCTGGAAAACGGAGTCCTGAAAGTAAAAAAAATAAGAAAAAAAGAAAAGGGAAAAAAGAATGACACAATCGGGAGCCCCTGGTGCCGTTAAGCCGCATTCCGGGCGTGCCGTGGTCGTGCCCCTCCCCTTATGCCCATGGTATCTCCAGAGCGTAGTTATGTACGCAGCGTAATCTTGGCTTCGCAATTTCGCGAGGGCTGGGGTTGGGGCCGGATTGCTACGCGTGCTTGAGTCGTGCCAGGCGGTCTTGTTGTAGGTTACTCCGGGCGCGCTTGACAGTGTCCGGACGCTTTGTGGCCGGACTCTAGAATTGCCTTGAGAGGCTGCTTTGCACCTTCGCCGCGAGGGCCGCCGTGTGCTCCTCCGTTCGAAAAGAGCATTCGGTGTTTCCATTGACCGTGATTACTCCTCGAGGGCCTGGCATTTTCAGCTTGAGGAATGCGTAGTGCGGCACTGCATTGAACTTTACAAATGCGGTTCGTCCAAGCAGTGCGTGATAGCCGCTGCGGAACGGGACTATGTCGAAGATTAACTCTTCGCTTCGGAAGTTATCCGGGGATCCGAAGACCACTTCGAGTGTAACTGAGCCTGCACAATTGGCCTCAACACCCGGTATGACGCCTTTAAAGGTCGTCTTTGTAGGTTTAATCCTTGAAGGGTCTATGCCCATTTTGCTGCTCGTATCCTGATAAAGCAGGTTCAGGCTGCTACCGCCGTCCATCAGGACTCTGGTGAGGTGAAATCCGTCAATAATTGGGTCAAGAACCAATGCGGCGAAACCACCGTGACGGATGCTAGTTGGGTGGTCCCTTCGATCGAAGGTGATCGGGCAGGAAGACCATGGGTTGAACTTTGGGGCGACTGGCTCCATCGCATATACGTCCCTTAGTGCACGCTTCCGCTCCCTTTTGGGTATGTGGGTTGCGTATACCATGTTCACCGTCCGCACTTGCGTGGGAAATCCCTTCTGTCCTTTATTGTTCGGCGGCCGGGGCTCTTCCTCGTCATCGCTATGCAGCCCCTTGTCATTGAGTTCTGCACTTAGCTTGCTTGCTTGCTTGAACACCCAACAATCCCTGTTGGTGTGATTGGCTGGTTTTTCGGGGGTGCCATGTATCTGGCACAAGCGGTCGGGTATTCGGTCCAAGTTGGACGGGCCCTGGGTATTTCTTTTGAATGGCTTCTTCCGCTGACCAGGTTTAGAACCTCTGAATCCGGCATTGACGGCCGTGTCTTCAGCATTATCGCCGTTAATGCGGCGCTTCTTCTTGTTGCGACGCGACCTGCCATTGCTGTCCTTGGTATCCGAACTATCAATATGTTTGGCCAAGTTGTTGTTTCGAGCTAGCCAGTTGTCCTCTCCCGCACAAAAGCGGGTCATGAGTGTTGTGAGGGCTGCCATGGATTTCGGCTTTTCCTGTCCTAGGTGCCGGGCAAGCCATTCGTCACGGATGTTATGTTTGAAGGCTGCAAGGGCCTCTGCATCCGGACGATCAACGATTTGATTTTTCTTTGTTAGGAACCGTGTCCAGAATTATCCGGCCGATTCTTCCGCTTCGAATTATATGGCTAAGGTCATCGGCGTCTGGTGGTCGCACATATGTGCCCTGGAAGTTATCAAGGAATGTGGCTTCCAGGTCCTCCCAACAACCAATTGATTCTGCTGGCAAACTGTTGAGCCAATGTCGAGCTGGTCCTTTAAGATTTAGTGGGAGGTATTTGATGGCATGTAGATCATCACCGCGGCCCATGTGGATATGGAGGAGATAGTCCTCTATCCAGACCGCGAGATCTGTTGTACCATCGTATGATTCAATGTTTACGGGTTTGAAGCCCTCGGGGATTTGATGTTCCATTACTTCATCTGTGAAGCATAGTGGGTGTGCGGCGCCTCTGTATTGGGCTATATCACGACGCAACTCAAATGAGCTTTGTCTGTTGTGTTCGGCCCGGCCGGAGTTTCTGTATCCGGCGTGACGGTTATCATCACGTGTCGTGGGGCGCCCACGCGATCCGTAGATCGATCTTATATGTTTTGCCTTATCCTCCAATATATCTCGCAAGTCCGGCGCGTTTTCCCGTGCCTTGGTACTTTTTGAACGGCGTCGGGGTACGGCTTGAATGAAGGCTCTAGAGGCCTCTCTGTCGCGGCCACGGGGTGGCCGGTCTGCCATGTCGTATGCTAGTGACTTGGGTGCTTCCTCCTCTGATCGAGGCAACGGCCTGCGTTTGGGGTAGCTTCTGGAGGGGCGTTCGAGTTCATACTCTTCGGCTGTAAGGACTTTAGTCCATCTGTCAGCTAGCAGGTCTTGGTCAGCTCTAAGCTGTTGCTGCTTTTTCTTGAGGCTATTTGTCGTGGCTATAAGCCTGCGTTTGAAACGCTCTTGTAAGGCGGGATCCTCAGGCACGACAAATTCATCGTCGTCGAGGCTTGCCTCATCTTCGGAGGGGGGCGCATAATTATCGTCCTCGACCTCTCTTTCTGCCGCACTGTCGTGCGGACTTGCTTCTCCCTCCTCCTGCGCTGAGTCCTGCTGGAGGGGGTTGTCTTCGACACTGTCCGGGGTGTTATTATCTCCCATTCCGAAATCACCGTTTTTGCTGTGGCGGGATTTAGAGCGGTGCCGCTGACGTCGGCGCTTCGGTTGCTTCTTGGAGGGGTCATCCTCCGTTGTTCCATCGCCGGTCCCATCTTTTGGGATGTCCACCATGTATATGTCGTATGACGAGGTGGCCTTCCAGTGCCCTGTAGGTGCTGGGTCTTGGTCGTCTCCGGCATCGTCGTCCATACCGTCGATGTCTTCGGAGTCGAAGTCGAGCATGTCGGTTAAATCATCGACAGTGGCTACAAAGTGGGTGGCGGGTGGGCGTTGAATTTCTTCGTCATCCATATCCCAACCTTCCTGTCCGTAGTCCGGCCAGGGCTCTCCGGATAAAGAGAGAGACTTTAGTGAATTCAGGATGTCGCCAAAGGATGAGTGCTGAAAGATGTCCGCGGAAGTGAACTCCATGACCGGCGCCCAATCGGACTCGATTGGCAGGGGCACGGAGGGTTCGGAGTCCGGAGAGGAGTCCGGCACCCTGGAGTCAAGGTCTTCGCAAAGGACAGGGATGGAGTTCGGCTGAATCTCCGTAGAGATCGTAGCCCCCGAGGCGGTGTCCAACCACTCGTCCTCGATCAGGGAATCCGGCTCCGGATTGAGGGTCGGAGCGGATGCTGGTGCGGCCACCAGGGCGCTATTCGGCGGCAGAGCTAGATTATACCCATCGAGACAGTGCGGCACGCTCGGCTGCGGCTCGAATCCGTCGAAGATCAAGTCTCCGCGGACATCGGCCGTATAGTTCAAACTTCAAATATGACTGATGGCGGGCGTAGCTTCGATCTGCTCCGGATGGCCAGCGAATTGGCCCGCATGCAAAGCCGCCCGAATCGAAGATCTGTCCAGGAGAAAAGTCTCACCCTAGACGCGTCGTTGTTGATGATCGAAGGATCCATCGGGCCTATCGGTGGACGACACGGAGGAACTCTCAATGAAAGCACCAATGTCGGTGTCAAAACCGGCGGATCTCGGGTAGGGGGTCCCGAACTGTGCGTCTAGGCGGATGGTAACAGGAGACAAGGGACACGATGTTTTTTCCCAGGTTCGGGCCCTCTCGATGGAGGTAATACCCTACTCCTTCTTGATTAATATTGATGATATGGGTAGTACAAGAGTGGATCTACCACGAGATCGTAGAGGCTAAACCCTAAAAGCTAGCCTATGGTATGATTGTTGTTCGTCCTACGGACTAAAACCCTCCGGTTTATATAGACACCGGATAGGTTAGGGTTACATAGAGTCGGTTACAATGATAGGAGATCTACATATCCGTATCGCCAAGCTTGCCTTCCACGCCAAGGAAAGTCCCATCCGGACACGGGACGAAGTCTTCAATCTTGTATCTTCATAATCCTGGAGTCCGGCCGTGATGATAGTTCGGCTATCCGGACACCCCCTAGTCCAGGACTCCCTCACTCCCCCTGATGTGTTCTCAGTGCCAAATATCCTCAAATATTCTAGAAAAAAATCATATTTCATTTTCGGGGCATTTGGAGAACTTTTCTTTTCAGGGTATTTTTTATTGCACGGATAATTCAGAAAACTGACCAAAAAAATACTATTTTTGCTTTATTTAATCTAAATAACAGAAAATAAAAGGAGGGTACAAAAGGTTGTGCTTTCTAACTTCATCCATCTCATGCTCATCGAAAGGAATCCACTAACAAGGTTGATCAAGTCTTGTTAACAAACTCATTCCGAATCGCATGAAACCGGAGAATTTTTTAATAGCACTATATTACCACAACGGGGATATGCACATCCCCAACAATAAGAATATCGTATTTCTTCTTGACAGTAGGAAGAGGAAATTTAAAACCTCCAATAATAATTGATGGAATTTTTCCAATAGAATTGATACTGTGGACTTGAGGTTGTTTCCTCGGAAAGTATACCGTGTGCTCATTTCCATTAAAATGAAAAGTGACATTGCCTTTGTTCCAATCAATAACAGCCCCTGCATTATTCAAAAAGGGTCTACCAAGGATAATCAACATACTATCGTCCTCGGGAATATCAAGAATAACAAAGTCCGTTAAAATAGTAACGTTTGCAACCACAACAGGCACATCCTCACAAATACCGACAGGTATAGCGGTTGATTTATTGGCCATTTGCAAAGATATTTCAGTATATGTCAAATTATTCAAATCAAGTCTACGATATAAAGAGAGAGGCATAACACTAACACCGACTCCAAGATCACATAAAGCAGTTCTAACATAGTTTCTTTTAATGGAGCACGGTATAGTTGGTACTCCTGGATCTCCAAGTTTCTTTGATATTCCACCCTTAAAGGTATAATTAGCAAGCATGGTGGAAATTTCAGCTTCCGGTATCTTTCTCTTATTTGTGAGAATATCTTTCATGTACTTAGCATAAGGATTCATTTTAAGCATATCAGTAAAACGCATATGCAAAAAGATAGGTCTAATCATTTCAGCAAAGCGCTCAAAATCCTCATCATCATTTTTCTTGGATGGTTTGGGAGGAAAGGGCATGGGTTTCTGAACCCATTGTTCTCTTTCTTAATCGTGCTTCCTAGCAACGAAGTCTCTCTTTTCATAATGTTGATTCTTTGATTGTGGGTTATCAAGATCAACAGCAGGTTCAGTTTCTACATCATTGTCATTACTAGGTTGAGAATCAACATGACCATCATCATTAATATTATCACTAGGTTCATGTTCATCACCAGATTGTGTTTCAGCATCAGAAATAGAAATATCATTGGGATTCTCAGGTGTGTCAACAACAGGTTCACTAGAAGCATGCAAAGTCCTATCATTTTTCTTTTTCTTCCTCGTAGAAGGACTAGGTGCATCAACATTAGTTCTGTGAGAATCTTGCTCAATTCTCCTAGGGTGGCCCTCAGGATACAAAGGTTCCTGAGTCATTTTACCCCCTCTAGTCATAACTCTAACAGCATTATCATTTTTCTTATTATTTAATTCATTGAGCAAATCATTTTGAGCTTTAAGCACTTGTTCTACTTGAGTGGTAACCATAGAAGAATGTTTACTAATGAGTTTAAGTTCACCTTTAACACTAGAAATATTATCACTCAAGTGTTCAATCATATAAGCATTGCGTTTCAATTGTCTACCAACATAAGCATTGAAGTTTTCTTGTTTGACAATAAAATTATCAAAATCATCTAAGCATTGGCTAGCAGACTTATAACAAGGAATATCACCTTCATCAAATCTATAGAGAGAATTTACATTTACTACCTGTGTCGGGTTATCAAGCCCATGTATTTCTTCAATAGGTGGCAAATTAATACCATGTATTTCTTCAATAGGAGGTAAATTCTTAACATCTTCAGGTTTAATACCTTTTTCTTTCATAGATTTCTTTGCCTCTTGCAAATCTTCAGGACTGAGAAATATAATACCCCTTTTCTTTGGAGTTGGCTTAGGAGTTGGTTCAGGAAGTGTCCAATTATTTTCATTAGCCAACATATTATTCAATAGCAATTCAGCTTGATCAACTGTTCGTTCCCTGAAAACACAACCAGCACAACTATCCAGGTGGTCTCTGGAAGCATCGGTTAGTCCATTATAAAAGAAATTAAGTATTTCATTTTTCTTGAGAGGATGATCAGGAAAATCATTAAGTAATTGGAGAAGCCTCCCCCAAGCTTTTGGGAAACTCTCTTCTTCAATTTGACCAAAATTATGTATTTCCCTTAAAGCAGCTTGTTTCTTATGAGCGGGGAAATATTTAGCAGAGAAGTAATAAATCATATCCTGGGGACTGCGCACACAACAAGGATCAAGAGAATTAAACCATATTTTAGCATCACCATTTAATGAGAATGGATATAATTTAAGGATATAGTAGTAGCGAGTTTTCTCATCATTAGTGAATATAGTGGCTATATCATTTAATTTAGTAAGATGTGCCACAATAGTTTTAGATTCATAGCCATAGAAAGGATCAGGCTCAACCAATGTAATCATCTCAGTATCAACAGAGAAATCATAATCCTTATCAGTAACGCAGATAGGTGAAGTAGCAAAAGCGGGGTCATATTTCATTCTAGCATTCAGAGATTTTTCTTTCAGCTTAGCTAATAATTTCTTAAGATCACTCCTATCATTGCAAGCAGGAAATTCTCTAGCAGTTTCTTCATCCATAACATAACCCTCAGGCACAACAGGCATTTCATATCTAGGGGAGAATCTTCATCATCACTTTCATCAACATTATCAGTTTCAATAATTTTATTCTCTCTAGCCCTAGCAAGTTGTTCATCATGAAGTTCACCTAATGGCACAGTAGTATCAAGCATAGAAGTAGTTTCATCATAAGTATCATGCATAGCAGAAGTGGCATCATCAATAACATGCGACATATCAGAATCAATAGCAGAAGCGGGTTTAGGTGTCGCAAGCTTACTCAAACAGAAGGTGAATCAAGTGCAAAGCTAGATGGCAGTTCCTTACCTCCCCTCGTAGTTGAGGGAAAAATCTTAGTTCTTTCGCCTTTCAAGTTCCTCATAGTAACCAGCAGATATAAATCCCAAGTGACTCAAAGAATAGAGCTATGCTCCCCGGCAACGGCGCCAGAAAATAGTCTTGATAACCCACAAGTATAGGGGATTGTAACAGTTTTCGAGGGTAGAGTATTCAACCCAAATTTATTGATTCGACACAAGGGGAGCAAAAGAATATTCTCAAGTATTAGCAGTTGAGTTGTCAATTCAACCACACCTGGATAACTTAGTATCTGTAGCAAAGTATTTAGTAGCAAAGTAGTATGGAAGTAACGGTAACGGTGGCAAAAGTAACAGTAGTAGTTTTGTAGTAATTGTAATAGTGGCAATGGAAAAGTAACTAAGCAAAGAGAAATATGTGAAAAGCTCGTAGGCATTGGATCGGTGATGGAGAATTATGTCGGATGCGATTCCTCATGCAATAGTTATAAAATAGGGTGACACAGAACTAGCTCCAATTCGTCAATGTAATGTAGGCATGTATTCCGAATATAGTCATACGTGCTTATGAAAAAGAACTTGCATGCCATCTTTTGTCCTACCCTCCCATGGCAGCGGGGTCCTATTGAAAACTAAGGGGTATTAAGGCCTCCTTTTAATAGAGTACCGGACCAAAGCATTAACACTTAGTTAATACATGAACTCCTCAAACTACGGTCATCACCAGTAGTGGTCCCGATTATTGTCACTTCGGGGTTAAGGGATCATAACACATAATAGGTGACTATAGACTTGCAAGATAGGATCAAGAATTCACATATATTCATGAAAACATAATAGGTTCAGATCTGAAATCATGGCACTCTGGCCCTACTGACAAGCATTAAGCATAGCAAAGTCATAGAAACATCAATCTCAGAACATAGTGGATACTAGGGATCAAACCCTAACAAAACTAACTCGATTACATGGTAAATCTCATCCAACCCTTCACCGTCCAGCAAGCCTACGATGGAATTACTCACGCACGGCGGTGAACATCATGAAATTGGTAATGGAGGATGGTTGATGATGACGATGGCGACGGCTTCCCCTCTTCGGAGCCCCGAACAGACTCTAGATCAGCCCTCCCGAGAGAGATTAGGGCTTGGCAGCGGCTCCGTATCGTAAAACGCGATGAATCCTTCTCTCTGATTTTTTTTCTCCCCGAACGTGAATATATAGAGTTGGAGTTGAGGTCGGTGGAGCTCCAGGGGGGCCCACGAGGCAGGGGGGCGCGCCCCCACCCTCGTGGACAGGATTTGGGCCCCCTGGCCTTGATTCTTTCGCTAGTATTTTTTATTAATTCTTAAAATATTATCTGTGAAATTTCAGGTCATTCCGAGAACTTTTATTTCTACACAAAAATAACATTATGGCAATTCTGCTGAAAACAGTATCAGTCCGGGTTAGTTCCATTCAAATCATGCAAGTTAGAGTCCAAAACAAGGGCAAAAGTGTTTGGAAAAGTAGATACGATGGAGACGTATCAGTCAATAAAAACTATATCGTTGGATTAGTATTTGAACATAGTTTTCAATGATATAATTTTAGGTGACATGCATCAGCATTTATCGTACTATATATAATGTTAGTTCAATTTTTGGTCGTACTAATCTATATTAAGGTGCCCGTGCGTTGCACGGAACAGTGAAATAAATTTATCGGGGAGTTGTTTAGTTTGACAAAGGATGTGGGGGTCATCTCATGTGTAATGGGTATCGATAGGTTTCTTCGAAGGGTGTGGCTAGGTCTCAGTCCAAGTCTCAGTCAAGTGATATAGTATAAGAAGAAAAATAAAAAACCTGAAAATAATTTTTTGTACTAATCTCCATGCAAAATCAATGGACTATATCATCGACTCAGACATAGCGAAGTCTCAGTCGACTGAGACATGGCAAAATTGTTCTTCGAATAGTACTGCGTCGTCCGCTGCACGCCCGGCTGAACATGCCTCCTCGCCTCCATCAAACCCCTTTGTTAAACCCGCATAACTAGCTCTAATGGGCTGTGTCGCCACATGACCACCAGATGGTTTCATTGAGCCCAGTCGAGATGGTTTAGTAGGAGAATGTGGATATTTCTCAAAAAAAAAAGAACACGTGGAAAAACTGTAGCAACGTGCAGTTCTTTTCAAATGAACGTACAGTTTTATGGCATGAATACTACTTCCCTCTTTTACGATATTGAACTAATATCGGCATTTATACATCACTATAATTTATTTTTCTTTGAATCTGTTAGAACATATATTACTTCTTTTCCCTTTTACCAAAATCATTCTGTTATATTAAGACGTGCCTTGCATGTGTATACATACTAGTAAATGTAGGTTTTTGAATGCGGCGAGGAGGCGGATACAGCTGGGAGTGCAGCGGGCGGCGCCCTGGGCCGGCGCACCGCTTCAAATGGAGGATGCAGTGAGAGGTCACGTCCGCCCTGACCCCCTTGACGGTGCACCTCACCTTGTGTCCAGATCTGAGATGCCACGTGTACCAGATGAATGACTCCAAGCTCGACCACCATGATGCAAGAGGTGCGAGCCGAGGAACGCTGTTGGAGATACCCTCATCATCATCATCTGAGTCCTAGAAGATCTCACCCACATTATCATTAGGCATGCAGCCGCCTTCATAGACAACGTGCGCAGAAGGAGTAGAGGCGACCGGGGACGCACCACGTCGTGGACACTCCGTACGTGCTCGTGTGCGTGCAGCGTGCGTGCTTTTCCATCGGTGCTAGCTCTAAGGCCGAGGCTGCGGTCGTCTTCATCTCCGGCTAGTCGTTGAGCAACGACGGCAAAGAGGTGCTGCAAGAGATGCGTAGGCGCCGTTGTGTGCAAGCTTCACCGTAGCACGATGAACCGGACGTCACCGCAGATGGCGCACGCCTCCATGCAGCCGAGTGTGTGCGCATGCATGTGTTATTCACGTGCATTCTGCGGATGAGTGTGTGTGTGTGCATGCATGTGTTATGTACGTGTGTTGTGTGCTCCATGCTGTGCGGGTTTGTGCATGAGTTGGATCGGCATGAGTTAGTGTGTTGGCATTTGTACATGTGTGGCTACATGTGTCCTCTACATGCGTGGCTTCTTGCATGGTTATCAATATAAACTAATAAAATATCTTCAACTTAGCACCTTGATGTATCGTCTCTAGTGGTTAGCAAAGAGTTCATGTTCTTTTATTTGTTTATAGACGGTCAGGCGGCAAAAAATAGGGGAAACTCGCAAGGTTCCTTGCAGACGCCCCACCGCGAGGTTCCTTGCTCCTTCTCCGTCGTCGGGAATCTATGTCCTTCCACTCTTTTTTGTACGTGAGCTTTGTTCATCCTTTTGCCAACACGCGAGACATCTAGCATCAAGGTGCACGTGTCATGCAAGAAAATGGAGATAATCAGATAAGCAGTGCGTAAGTGAGTCGTGCACTTCGATGCCACCTACTCCTATACGCAATATTTTTTTCTCCTCAATGGCACGTGAATAGTGCAGGTACTCAACGGCGGAGCACGGGATGGTAGCCATGACATGGTCAGCCCTCTTTTGGAGAGAGTACGTACTAAATAACTTTGATGTGTCCCGTCAACTCGCAGAACGACGAGAAGCTTGCTTACTACGCCTTCTCCCTCGCTAGCAGCGTGCTTGTGGCTCAAAGACGAGGAGAAACTTTTGCTTACAAGCGGTGGATGTGCAACAGTTCATTTGGTATCAGATTGCCAGAAGTACTACTGTAGTACCACCATTGTTGTTCGACTTACGGAAGAGGCGAAGAGCCAAGCGCAAGGCTAGCCATAGTGGGAGTAACATAAGTAGGAGTACCTCCTTTTTTATTATAGAAACAACCACACGCGAATATTGGAGAGTAGCAGCACAGCAATTGAATCAAATATCGAAAACTTCCCGCCCGGCACCAACTAAGCCCGCCGCTCCACATTGATGGCAAGTCAGGGCGACGCGACCTCTCACTGCTTCTGTTGTTGAAGCGGCATTTCAGACTACACATACTTTGTGAGACAAAAGTAGGGCCATTATTAATAATATAGTATTGTACTAAAGGGACTAACTATTGTAAGCAGGCTACGTATTAGGTTGGTTCTACTAGATGATGTGTCAACTTCATATAGCCGGATGTCGGCTATACTATTAACCATGCTCTAAGTGTGGTGTGAGTCAGAAAATTTATTAAGTCATTAATTAATAATTAACCGACACCTTAATTACTCAACTATTTCTGATTCTTTTGGATAGTGGGGCTATTATTGACTTGGACGTGGGGGTTGGGCCAAAGGCCTACTATTATACTAGGTCTCACTCACACGACCGACATGAAAAGCTCTACCCTAGCCGCCGCTGTATCATATGGTTTCGCACCATTCCAGATCTTAGCACCGCCACGCAATTCTTCTCCATCCCTCCTTCCGGCGTGCACCGCGAGAAGGGACAGCAGTCCTCCGAACCCCGCCTTTCATGATCTTGTACGGGAGAGGGGCGATCAGGTTTTTGGGGAGCGCACTCTTGTGACTGCTGCCAGCGACGACTTCCTCAATGACATCCTTCTTCCCCGACCTCGGTAACCTCTTCATCAATGACACGACTTACAACATCAACCACAGCGGTTCTGCTCCCGCTGTCGGTGTCAAAACCGGCGGATCTCGGGTAGGGGGTCCTGAACTGTGCGTCTAAGGCGGATGGTAACAGGAGGCAAGGGACACAATGTTTACCCAGGTTCGGGCCCTCTCTATGGAGGTAATACCCTACTTCCTGCTTGATTGATCTTGATGAATATGAGTATTACAAGAGTTGGTCTACCACGAGATTGTAGAGGCTAAACCCTAGAAGCTAGCCTATGGTATGATTGTTCTTGTCCTACGGACTAAACCCTCCGGTTTATATAGACACCGGAGGGGGCTAGGGTTACACAAAGTCGGTTACAACAGAAGGGGATCTACATATCTGTATCGCCAAGCTTGCCTTCCACGCCAGGAGAGTCCCATCCGGACACGGGACGAAGTCTTCAATCTTTTATCTTCATAGTCCAACAGTCCGGCCAAACGATATAGTCTGGCAGTCCGGATACCCCCTAATCCAGGACTCCCTCAGTAGCCCCTGAACCAGGCTTCAATGACGATGAGTCCTGCGCGCAGATTGTTTTCGGCATTGCAAGGCGGGTTCCTCCTTTGAATACTCCATAGATGAACACAAGGATAGTGTCCGGCTCTGCAAAACAAGTTCCACATACCATCGTAGAGAGAATAATATTTCCACAAATCTAATCTACTGACGTATTATAGCATGACATCACGCCATGGCCCGGTCATTATTCGAACTGTTTTCCGCAACCAGCTGCCGCACATATCGCGAGGCAGTTTCCTAGGCATGTCTTGTCGAAGCAGAGATCGTGTCCCCTTATCACGGGATTATCATCAATACGGACGTGGGTAACCCAACCGCGCCATCAATTACGGTGCTTGGGGATCAAGCGAGTTTTACTAGGCAAGTGGGGGTGTATAGTTTCATCCGCCTTTATAAAGGGATAAGGACCTCACCTCTTTCACCCAACGCCTTCTTCTCTCTCGCATATCCATTCTTGCGCACTCGAGCTCCAACACCCAAGCTAGCACCTTTTCTCCTCAAACCGCGTCAATCATGTTCGGAGCGGGAGGCAAGTGGATGAAATCCTCCGACACAGAGGCGGACATCGAGAAGCTGCGGGGAGCCGGATACTTGGCCGCGGATATCGCGCACCGGCTGCCCGACGCGGGGAAGATCGTTCCTACCCCGGAACCTTATGAGAGGGTAGTTGAGGGAGTCCTGGATTAGGGGGTGTCCGGATAGCCGGACTACCATCATCAGCCGAACTATCATTTGCCGGATTATTATCATCGACCGGACTCCAAGACTATGAAGATACAAGATTGAAGACTTCCCCCCGTGTCCGGATGGCACTTTCCTTGGCGTGGAAGGCAAGCTTGGCGATACGGATATGCAGATCTCCTACCATTGTAACCGACTCTATGTAAACCTAGCCCTCTCCGGTGTCTATATAAACCGGATGGCTTTAGTCCATGAGGACAACAATCACAACAACCCTTACAATCATACCATAGGCTAGCTTCTAGGGTTTAGCCTCCTTGATCTCGTGGTAGATCTACTCTTGTAAACATCCACAATATCAATATCAATCAAGCAGGACGTAGGGTTTTACCTCCATCAAGAGGGCCGAACACAGGTAAACATCGTGTCCCTTGTCTCCTGTTACCATCCGCCTAGACGCCTGATTCGGGACCCCCTACCGAGATCCGCGGTTTTGACACCGACATTGGTGCTTTCATTGAGAGTTCCTCGTGTCGTCACCGATAGGCTTGATGGCCTCTTCAATCAACAACGCGCAGTCTGGGTGAGACCTTTCTCCCGGACAGATCTTCATATTGGCGGACCGCGCTGCGGGCCAACTCCCTTGGCCATCTGGAGCAGATCGAAGCTTCGCCCTGGCCGTCAGTCAGGTTTGAAAGCCTAAACTTCACGGCCGATATCCGCGGGACTTGATCCTCGATGGATCGAGCCACAACCGGCGTGCAGCGCTGTCACGATGGGCATGACCTAACTCTGCCGCGGACAGCCCCTTGGAGGTCCGCTGCGAATCCGCTCCGACTCATAGTCCGGAGCCGATCGCTCGTATCGAGGACGGATGGCTGGACACCGCCTCGAGAGCTGCAATTCCTACGGCGATGGAGCCAAACACTTACCTTGTCCCACGTAAGACCCATGACTCCGAGGTGCCGGACTCCCTGCCGGACTCCGGACCTCCTGCGCCCCTGCCAGTCGAATCCGATTGGGCGCCGATCATGGAATTCACCGCTGCGGACATCTTTCAGCACTCGCCCTTCGGCGATACCATAAATTCATTGAAGCATCTCTCGCTATCCAGAGAGCCCTGGCCGAACTACGGCCAGGACAGTTGGGACGCTGATGACGAAGAAATTCAGATCCCACCCACCACCCACTTCGTAGCCACCGTCGACGATTTAACCGACATACTCGACTACGATTCCGAAGACATCGACGGTATGGATGACGATGCTGGAGACTACCAAGAACCAGTGCCCACAGGACATTGGAAGACCACCTCGTCATACGACATATACATGGTGGACACCCCAAAATACGGGGACGGCGAAGAAGCAGCGGAGGTCGATTCCTTAAAGAAACAGCCCAAGCGCCGACGTCAGCGGCGCCGCTCTAAATCCCGCCACGGTAAGAATGGAGATTCCGGCACAGGAGATAATAACACCCTAGAAAGTGCCGAAGACAACTCCCTCCAGAACGATCTAGCGCAGGAGGAGGCGGAAGCAAGCCCTCAAGAGAGGGCGGCAGACGAAGAGGTCGAGGATGACAATTACTTACCTCCCTCCGGAGGCGAGGCAAGCCTCGGCGGCAGCCAATCGTCGTGCACGAGGATCCCGTCGAACAACAGCGTTTTAGACGCAGGCTAATGGCCACGACAAACAGCCTAAAGAAAAAGCAACAACAGCTTCAAGTTGATCAAGACCTCTTGGCGACGGATGGACCGAGGTCCTCGCGGCGAAGAGTATGAACTCGAGCGCCCCTCCAAAAGTTACCCAAAACGCAAGTTGCTCCCCGATTAGAGGAGGCAGCATCACCAGCGCTGTCGGCAGACCGACCACCTCGTGGCGCGATAGAGAGGTGTGCAAGCCCTCCACCAAAACCGTACCCGGCATCGCTCTAAAAGCAGGAAGCCACGGGAAGCAGCGGACTTGCGAGATATATTGGAGGACAAGGCAAGACAATCCAGATCTATCTATGGATCACGTGGGCGCCCACGACCCATGCGAATACCGTCGCACCGGATACAACTACTCGGCGGGCGAACACAGCAGAAAACGCTCTCTCGAGCTACGTCGTGATATTGCTCAATCTGAGGCGCCGCACACCCACTATGCTTCAGCGGCGAAGTAATGGATCATCAAATCCTGAAGGGTTCAAACCCGTTAATATCAAATCCTACGATGGCACAACAGACCCAGCGGTCTGGATTGAGGATTATCTCCTCCATATACACATGGCCCATGGCGGCGCATCTTCACGCCATCAAATATCTCGCTCAAGCTTAAAGGACCAGCTCGGCATTGGCTTAACAGCCTGCCCACAGAGTCAATTGGATCTTTGGGAAGACACGGAAGCCGCATTCCTCGACAACTTCGAGCGCGTATATGCGACCACCGGACGCAGATGACCTAAGCCACATAATCCAGCAGCTGCATTTAATCGGCCGGGCAAATCTGGACACGGTTCTTAACAAAGAAAAATCAGATCGTCGGTATGCGGTTGCAGAGGCACTCGCTGCCTTCAAACATAATATCCATGACGAGTGGCTGGCACGGCACCTAGGACGGGAGAAGCGAAATCCATGGCAGCCCTCCGTCCCTCATGACCCGCTTACATGCGGGAGAGGATAGCTGGCTCGCTCGCGGTAACAACCTCGGCAAAAATGCTGGCAGTCCGGATACCAAGGACCGCAATGGCAGGTTGCGTCGAAACAAAACAAACGCCGCGTTGGCGACAGCAATGAGGATCGGCAGTTAACGCGGATTCAAGGCTCAAACCGGTCAGCGGAAGAAGCCATTCAAAAGAACCACCGGGCCCGTCCAATTTGGACCGAATACTCGACCGCTCTTGTCAAATACATGGATCCCCGAAAAGCCAGCTAACCACACCAACAGAGATTGTTGGGTATTCAAGCGAGCAGGCAAATTAATCGCGAAAACAGTGACAAGGGCTACACAGCGATGGCGAGGAAGAGACCCGGTCGCCGAACAACAGAGGACAAAGGGATTCCCCAAGTTCGGACGGTAAACATGATATCATAGCGCATATTCCCAAGAGGGAGCGGAGCGTGCACTAAAGGACGATATCTGCGATGGAGCGATCGCCCCAAAATTCAACCCATGGTCCTCTTGCCCGATCACTTTCGATCAAAGAGACCATCCGACCGATATCCGCCATGGAGGATTTGCCGCATTGGTTTTAGACCCAATCGTTGATGGATTTCACCTCACAAGAGTCACGATGGACGGCGGCAGTAACTGAACCTGCTATATCGAGGATACGGTCGCAAGATGGGCATAGACCCTTCAAGGATTAAACCAACAACGGCGACCTTCAAAGGCGTCATACCAGGTGTCGAGGCCAATTGTACAGGCTCGATTACATCGAAGTGGTCTTGGATCCCCGATAATTTCGAGCGAGGAGTTAATCTTCGACATAGTCCCGTTCATGGCGGCTATCACGCTTTGCTCGGACGAACGCGTTTGCAAAATTCAACGCGGTGCTGCATTATGCATACCTTAAGCTCAAGATGCCAGGCCCTTGTGGAGTCATCACGGTCAATGGAAACACGGGGCGCTCCCTCCGAGCGGAGGAACATCTGCGGCTCTCGCGGCGAAGTACGAACAGCCTTTTAAGGCAATTCTCGAGTCCGGCCGTTAAGCGACCGGACACGACCAAACGCGCCGAGCAACATCAACCAAGACCACACAGCACGTTCCGTGCACTGCGTAGCAATGCGGCCCCAACCCCAGCCCTCGCAAAATTGCAAGACAAACTCTCACGTACATAATTACGCCGGAGATACCATGGGCATAGGGGAAGGGCACAACCACAACAGACCCAGTGCGGTTCGACCACACGGGGGCTCCCAAGTGTGTCGCTCTTTTTCTTTTATTTTCTCTTTTTATACAGAACTCAGCCGCGGCGAACCTGCGAACTCATGATGCAACAGCCAGGGGAGGGACAAAGGCGCGGCGAACACTTAGGTGGTCTCCATCACGAGCATTAAATTTGTTAAAATACAACATTCATGGCCTACCCTCGAGAGAGACACCTTTAATTCGTCCAATCCCTTGCTTTCCGCACTATTTGCATCATTTCGCACTGATAGCATATCTTCTTGAATAAAATGCAGCACTTTTTGACTATAAATTGCATTACTTTATATATATATATGTTCATTTACGACATGTTGCACCCGTGCGTCTTGGTACGGCCAAATACACCAGGGGCTTATGTCCTCCGCTTTATGGTGTGATAAAGTCCGCACACTTTCACAAGTGCGGCACCCCGAACTTATAGCATTATATGAATCAGCTCCGAATCCTGCCTTGGGTCAATAGTTGGGTTTGCCCGGCTCCCATGTTCGGCACCTTATGTTCCGTTCTATCGGCTAAGGTAGCTTGGGAGAACCACTGCGATTGCGCCCGGTTGAGCGGGTTAACGCCTCGATGGAAAGCTAAAACTGACCGGCACGATAAGGCGAGAGACTGGTCGCTGTTCGAGAGGTCCTTTCGGGTCCTTAAAGACCTACGCCGCTTCGAGCGAAGTTCCGGATTATGTCCGATGAAGGCGTGGATAGCGCCCCAATTCGGTCTTCCGAATACTAGGGGCTTCGCCGAAATTTAAAATTATAGAATTCTATGGCTAAGTAAGAGTGTTCAAGCACTATAAGTCTGGTTGCCTTGTTCGTTGTGTTGAGCGCCTCCCTAGATGGACCCAAAAATGGGAACAAAAGTGCTCAAGTTTATCCCGAACACCCCAGCACTCGTGGCATGGGGGCTGAAGCCGACGACTTGCCATCTCTCAGATTTAATAAACGGCCGCATAGAAGGTAATATTTTAATTTAAACAAGCGTTGCTTAGCGCATATGAACAAAGTTTTCAGTGCACAGGATAACACATTGCGAATTCACTCAATAATTACATCCCTGGGGCACTCATCCGCAATCTTGCGGGCACCCTTCAGGACAGCCTTATAATAAATTTCGGGCGTACGATGCTCCTTGCCCGCTGGTGGTGCGTTAGTGATTAGCTTCTCCGCATCCAGCTTGCCCCAATGCACCATTGCGCGGGCAAGGGCCCGACGAGCACCTTCAATACAGGCGGAGCGCTTGATAACCTCCACCCAGGGGCACGCATCCACCAGCCATCGCACAAGGCCGAAGTAGCTCCGTGCATGGCCTCTCCAGCCACACCGGACTATGAGGCCCTTCATGGCCTACTCGGCCACCTTGAAGCTCGACCAGCTGCTTCACTGGTCGCTAGGGGCACGGATGGCGGCCTCAAAGCATCTTGAGACCAGAATACCTTCTCCATTGAGCTCCCCTCCTCGGCTCGGTAGAATGCGGCGGCATCAGACACGCTGCGAGGCAGATCTGCAAACGCCCCTGGAGAGCTCCGAATCCGGGTAAGTAACACGTAATTTACATTCACATGCTTGCTTTGCATGAAAAATGCCTTACCCGCCGCTATCTTCTTCATCAATTCAACCTCCTGAAGGGACTTATGGGCCTCGGCCTTGGCGGTTTTGGCACTTTCGAGAGCCGAGGCAAGCTCGGACTCTCGAGTCTTTGAGTCACGCTCCAAACTCTCATGCTTTTCCATGAGAGCCTGGAGCTCTTGCTACACCACCGCCACCCATGCCTCTTGCTTTTCTCGCTCTGCCCGTTCCGTGGCCGCATTGCTTTCGGTCGCGGAGACGGCCTCCTTCAGGGTCGCCACCTCGTTCGTGGACCCTGCAATACCCATGTTATCCTCGTTAATTTTTGTTGCAACCTAAATCCTTTTCTGTAAGGTACAAGTTCAAAGTGGTGTTACTCACCTTCTTTGTCCTCGAGCTGCTTCCTGGCGCTGCCGAGCTCTTGCTCGGACCGCTCGAGCTCCTGCTTCAACGCACCGACCTCCGCAGTAAGTGCGGCAGAGGTCAGCAGCGCAGCCTGCAACCCATATTGACATAATTTTTTAGCAACCCTGCGTATATCTTTTTTTTAAATCCTCGGTCCGCTTTTCTTTCCAACACCGAACCGAGCATCGGGGCTACTGTCTATGCGGTATTACATTGCATATTTTAACTTCTTACCTCAAAGCACGATAGAAGGCTATTGCAGGCTTCGGTCAGCCCGCCTTTGGCGAGCTGCACCTTCTGAATCACCGCACTCATAAATAGTGCGGTGTTCTTCATCGATGGAAGCACTCTGCAGCCTCCAACAAATTGCCCGGCGCCTCCGGTTGGACGGAAGCCGCCGGCGTCACGGTCTTGCCCTTCGTTCGAAGGGGCCGCCGGCCGGACTCCGGAACCACTGCGGATTCTGTTGTGGAGTCCGGCGCAAAGTCCGGGAGGACGCCTTGTGGCGCCCCGAGCCTCCCCGATGGGTCCTTCGGGATCCCACTCGGCGTCCTCGGCGTCGCGAGGGGTGGAGGCGGTCGGGATGGAGTCTACGTCCGACGAAGCCAACGACTCGCTCGATGAAGCGGGGAGATCATCACTGGCCGGACTACAGGCAGTATGCGGCATTAGAATGACACTATGTGACGCAGGAAAAGAAATTATAAATCATTCAGGAATCCGGATACTTACGATCTCGCTGGAGGCCTGGCCCTTGAAGGCCATTCTTCCTCGCCAACGTTGATGTGGCAGAGCTGTCCGGGGGAATTGTCCTTCCCCTCTTGGACCTTCCGGCCTCCCCAGTTGGGGAAGCCTTCCTCTTCCTCTCTCCCTCCGCTGGGAGAGAGTCCTCTTCCTCCTCCTCATTTTCGGGGGAGGAGTCGGCCCTGGAGTCGTCGGACACCTGAAAACGGGCACTCTTTCGAGCACCCGTGGCCTCCTTCTTGGCCTTCTTCTCCGGCACCACGTGCGGTGCCGGAACCAGCAGCCTCGCTAGACGAGCGTCTCTTGGATTTTTCGGCATAGGGCCGGACAGGTAATCTGCTCCGCCTTCTTCAACCAGTCTGTCAAAGGAAAAGGGGAAATTAAAACCCGATAGAGTCAAACTATGAAAAACAAGTGTCCGTAAAGGGTAGAATCACTCACCTCGTCGGCTGGGCTGCGAGTGGAATCGCGATCTTGATTGCGGATGCGGGGAACCAGCGCCCTTGAACAGCACCTTCCAGCGCCTTCAGACGTCGTGTCGAAGAGCTTGTTCAGCGCTGGTGCTAATCCGGATCGAACTCCACAGTTTGAATGCCGCTCTTGGCATGGGAGAATCCGCGGACGAGCATGACTTGGACCACGTTAACCAGCCCGAGCTTCTTCACCGGCTTCTTGATACAGGCTGGAGTCCGTCGGCTCCTTCAAACTGCCCCACAGCAAGCCCTTCTCTTTCCAGGAGGTGAGCTGCGTGGGGATACCAAATCTAAACTCGGGGGCCGCCGCCCATTTAGGGTCACGCGGCTCGGTGATGTAGAACCACCCCGATTGCCACCCCTTGACGGATTCCACGAAGGCCCTTGAACCAAAGGGCGTTGGGAATCTTGCCCAACATAGCGCCTCCGCACTCCGCTTGAATGCCCTTCACTACCTTGCTTGACATTGAAGGTCTTGAGCCACAAGCGAAGTGGGGCTGGATGCAGAGGAAGGCCTCGCACACGACGATAAACGCCGAGATGTTGAGGATGAAGTTGGCGCCGGATCATGGAAGTCCAGGCCGTAGTAGAACATGAGCCCCGGACAAAGGGGTGAAGTGGAAAGCCCAGTCCAGCGGAGGAAGTGGGAAAGAAAGACAACCCTCTCATGGGGCTGGGGGTGGGGATGAGCTGCTCCTCGTCGGGCAGCCGGTCTGTGATGTCGCGGAGAGGTATCCGCGCCGCGAAGTTTAGCGATTGCTCCTCCTTAACGGTGGAGGCCAACCATTTACCTCCGCGCCCGGACATGGTCGGAGAAGGTCGAGACGAGATGCGCGAACTTGGGAGCTGGAGCTCGAGTCTTGGAGATGGATAAGCAAAGGAGGAAGAAGGCGTGGGTGAGAAGGTGAATCCTTATCCCTTATATGGTAGGCGAAGTCTTACGCGCCCCCACCGGCCTGGTAAAACTCGCTTATCTCCCAAGCGTCACCATCAATGACGCGGTTGGGTTACCCATGCCCGTATTGATGAGAATCCCGGATTAAGGGGAAAACACGATCTCTGCTTCAACAAGACGTGCCAAGGAAACCGCTTCGCTAAATGCGCTAAGGTGGTAAAGTAAAAAACAATTCGAGTAATGACTTGGTAGTGGTGTGACGTCATGCCATGGAAAACGTCAGCAGATTGAACTTGTGTATATATTATTATTCTCTCTACGGTGGAATGTGAAATTTATTTTGCAGAGCCGGACACTATCCTGGTGTTCCCAATCTTCTATCATTTGGAGGAGGAACCCGCCTTGCAATGCCAAGCAATATACACGCCGGACTTATCGTCATTGAAGCCTGGTTCAGGAGCTCTTGAGGAGTCTGGATTAGGGGTGTCCCGATAGCGGACTACCATCATCAGCCGAACTATCATTTGCCGGATTATCATCATCGACCGGACTCCAAGACTATGAAGATACAAGATTGAAGACTTCCCCCCGTGTCCGGATGGGACTTTCCTTGGCGTGGAAGGCAAGCTTGGCGATACGGATATGTAGATCTCCTACCATTGTAACCGACTCTATGTAAACCTAGCCCTCTCCGGTGTCTATATAAACCGGATGGCTTTAGTCCGTAGGACAACAATCACAACAACCCTTACAATCATACCATAGGCTAGCTTCTAGGGTTTAGCCTCCTTGATCTCGTGGTAGATCTACTCTTGTAAACATCCATAATATCTATATCAATCAAGCAGGACGTAGGGTTTTACCTCCATCAAGAGGGACCGAACCTGGGTAAACATCGTGTCCCTTGTCTCCTCTTACCATCCGCCTAGACGCACAGTTCGGGACCCCCTACCCGAGATCCGCCGGTTTTGACACCGACAGTAGTCTTCCTCACCCACTTCGTCCGCGGACTGGGATTTCCTCTCCACCCATTTGTCCGCGGCCTCATGTTCTACTACGGGATGGACTTCCATGGCCTGGCCCCGAACTTCATCCTCAACATCTCGGTGTTTATCGTCGTGTGCAAGGCCTTCCTCCGCATCCAGCCCCACTTCGGCTTGTGGCTGAAGACCTTCAATGTCAATCCAAAGGTTGTAGGTGGCCAGCAAGCGGAATGCGGCGGCGCCATGGTGGGAAAAATGCCCAATGTCACATGGCTCAAGGGATCCTATGTGGAGACCATAAAGGGGTTGCAATCAGGGTGGTTCTACATCACCGAGCCGCGCGACACCAACTGGGTGGCGACCCCCGAGTTCTGATCTGGAATCCCCACGCGGCTCACCTCCTGGAAAGAGAAGGGCCTATCCTGGGGTAACCTAGTAGAGCTGACCGGACTCCAGACCTGCATCAGGAATATGATGAGCAAGAAAATCTAGCTTGTCAACGTGGTCCAGGTCATGCTCTTCCGCCGGATCCTCCCGTGTCAACAATGGGTATTCAATATGTGGGAGTTTGACCCAGCAGAGCACCAGACGCTGCAGGAGCTTTTCGGCACGATGCATAAGGACGTTTGGAAGGTGCTATTTAAAGGCGCCGAGGTACCTCCTCCCCTTACCGAGGACCGTGGACTCAGCGCAAAGCGCCACGCCAATCCGGTAGGTTTTTACACATCATAAGATGTTTAGTTTCCTCAGTTTGATCATATGGAG
The DNA here is from genome assembly GCA_021605205.1 of Aegilops longissima. Taxonomy (NCBI): domain Eukaryota; kingdom Viridiplantae; phylum Streptophyta; class Magnoliopsida; order Poales; family Poaceae; genus Aegilops; species Aegilops longissima. Next base: position 41,869,039 of record CM038680.1, on the reverse strand, counting down.
GGTCTAAGCCCTCATGCCTTTGACAGGACTGGGTGGAGACGGCAGAGCGGATTGACTGCCCCGCCCCCCTGCCCAAAGATCCAGCAGACGCTCTCCTAACGGAGATGCTGACTCCGGCACCTTACGAGGAGCCTGTCAGTGTCAAAACCGTCGGATCTCGGGTAGGGGGTCCCGAACTGTGCGTCTAGGCGGATGGTAACAGGAGACAAGGGACACGATGTTTTTACCCAGGTTCGGGCCCTCTCGATGGAGGTAATACCCTACTCCTGCTTGATTAATATTGATGATATGGGTAGTACAAGAGTAGATCTACCACGAGATCGTAGAGGCTAAACCCTAAAAGCTAGCCTATGGTATGATTGTTGCTCGTAGTACGGACTAAAACCCTCCGGTTTATATAGACACCGGATAGGTTAGGGTTACACAGAGTCGGGTACAATGGAAGGAGATCTACATATCTGTATCGCCAAGCTTGCCTTCCACGCCAAGGAAAGTCCCATCCGGACACGGGACAAAGTCTTCAATCTTGTATCTTCATAGTCCAGGAGTCCGGCCAACGATGATAGTTCGGCTATCCGGACACCCCTTAATCCGGGACTCCCTCTGTGCCCACGAAGACGGCAAAGAAGAAGGCCATGGGGACCAGATAGGGTCTCCGGCGCAAGGTTGTGTTGGACTCATCATCCGAGCACTCCGAGGCGCACTCCTCCCACGACGACGAGGAGGAAGAGGAAAGTTCTCCCCTAGCCGGGGGAGACAAGAAAAGGAAGGCCGCCCCAACCGGGGAGGCCGAAGGGTCCAAGAAAGGAAGGACCCACCTTCCAGACTACTCCACGACCGCCGCCCACAGCGACGACGATTGGTTGCCCTGGGACAAGCCCCTGGCGAAGTCATAAGTATCCGGATACCATAATAATTCTTGATATATTTTATTGCACTGCTTCTCATCACACCGAACATGATTATGCAGTCCGCCCCGAGCCCATATCAACGTATCTTCGTCGAATGGTTCTTTGGACCGGTCGGATATGAATAGTGATTCACTTCCGACCGCCTCTACCCCTCGCCCTACGGAGCCGAGGTGTTGTCTCCAAAGGCACCGAGCCGGGGGCAGGTAGTGTTGGAGGCGCCTCAAGGAGACACTCCGGACCCTGGGCGCAAAGGGAGCAAGACTCCCATGGGCTCCGAGTTCGGCCTCCAGTCGAACACCACGCCGGAACCTCCAGTGGTTCCGGATTCTGTCAGGCGACCCTCTGTGAAGAGGGGCAAGCCGCCCGTGCTGGTGACCTCTGTCCATCCAGAGGCACCGAACAACTTGCTGGAAGCGCTCCAAGGATCTTCCATCGACGAAGAGCACCGCACTATCATGAGTGCGGTGATGGAGATGGTTCAGTCCGCCAAAAGAGGACTAACTAAAGCTTGCGCCAGCCTCCTAACAGGCTTTGAGGTAAGTAATTAAATTATAGGGAAATATCACCGCACAGACAGTAGCCCCTGATGCTCTGTTTGGCGTTCGCAAAGAAAAGCCGAATAGAGGATCGAATAATAGTCGTAGGAGTCTAATTATAGTATGTCTATGTGAATCTGCAGGCTTCCCTGCTGGCCGCTGCCGCACATAATGCGGAGGTTGCCGCACTACAGCAGGACCTGGAGCGATCCAAGGAAGAGCTCGGCATTGCCAAGAGGCAGCTCGAGGAGAACAAAGGTAAGAAATACCTTGTCAATATGAAAAAAATAAAGATTTGGTTGCAGGATAATAGGATCATCATGAATTTTGCCAGGGGCCACGACCGAAGTGGCGACCCTCAAGAAGGCGTTGTCCGAGGCCGAATACAAAGCGGCCAAGGAGCGCACTGAGCGAGAAAGACACGAAGCCCAGGTAGGTGAGGTGCAGCAAGAGTTCCAGGTGCTCATCAAGAAGCATGAGTCCCTGGAGCTTGACTCGAGGACGCGAGAGTCCGATCTTGCCCAGGCCCTCGAATGTGCAAAAAATGCCAGGGCCGAAGCCCATAAGACCCTCCAGGAAGTTGAGGCAGTGAAGAAGATAGCGGCGGGTAACACATTCATTATGCAAAGTAGGTATGCGAAAGAAAATTTCCTTTTACTTACCCGAGTTCGGAGCTCTCCAGGAGCATTCGCAGATCTGCCCCGTAGTGTGTCTGACGCTGCAGAGTTCTACCGGGCCGAGGAGGGAAGCTCGACGGAGAAGTTGTTCTGGTCTCAGTATAATGGGACCGAACACCCGATGCCCGTGAGCGACCAGCTGAAGCAACTGGTCGAGCTCCACAAGGCGGCCGAACAGGCCATGACACTAGTGCAGAACCGGGCAATAGCACTGGTTCGTAATGCCCTTTAGTGTCGGGTCCACAACCGGCACTAAAGTGTGGTAACTAAAGCCCCCCCCCCCCCCTTTAGTATCGGTTCAGCACGAACCGGTGCTAAAGGCCAACCACGTGGCACGATGCCACTCCGGGGGGCAGGGATCCCTTTAGTACCGGTTGGTTACACCAACCGGTACTATAAGGTTTGGGGTTTTTTTAGTTTTATGATTTCTTTTTCATTTAATTTTGTGTTTCCATTTTAATTCTTTTTCGTTTGCTGGTATTTTACGATACTACACATTGTACACGTTATGCATATATATATATATATATATATATATATATATATATATATATATATATATATATATATATATATATATATATATAGAATTTCTAGTAGAACCAATCATGCATATATATATCATCAATGTCTCACAAACCACCATATTAATTAATTCACACAAACACACATGTATAGCTATATACAATTTCTCCTACATATACATGTTGCCTTGAGCCAGTGGCATTAGCCTAATTGGTGCCTTGAACACGATGACAATTGGAAGTGGTTTTCATGGGGCGTAGCGGTAATAGTATTCTCCTTCGGATTTATGACCTGGTCGAGCAAAAATCCCGCTATTTCCTCTTGAAGTGCTTCTACGCGCTCCGCTTCTATGAGCTTGTCCCGCACCTCTGTGAACTGTTAAGAAAGAGATCAATATGCATGTGTATTAGTTGTGTGACTAGATATCGATAATGGTGTAAAACTTGTGAATAGTGTTACGACACAGCGCATCCATTCTGTCTTTGAGATCTGCTCCTTCGGACGCTATCATGCGAATGTTCTCGCAAACGCAGAATGCACATAGATCAGTCCCCACGCCTGCTTTGTGGCCTTTACGAGAATGGAATTTGATCAGATAATAATTAATCAAGCATGATAATTAAAGAGATGGCAGCTAGCTAGCTAGCTAGTACTACTTAATTACTTACCTTGGGTGAAACCATTTAAGCTTTTTTTCCATTCTCCGGGTCACGCTGATGAACCTTGCCCAAGCCCTGCCCGCCAACAAAGAAAATGAATAAAGGGGTTATTAAATAGTTCATATCATGAAATGACGAACTAAATAGGCCGAGATATATAGTTAATAATGATTGAATTACCTGTTGACTATCCCAAACAAGTTGTTATAGTCAGTATTTGCTTTGAGTAGTGAGTCGAGATTTCAACTGTTCGGCGCCAACTTTAATGATACACAAGATCCAGTGAAATCTGCATGCACACACGCTTGCATGTCTTAATTAAGCGGGCATATGTAAGCAAAAACATGTAGCTAGCTAGTAGGAAAAACAGAGAATTTGTAGTACAAGACAGTGTGACTCTTTGGAAGTTGTAAGGAAGTAGTATATCTTCATTGTATTTGAGGCGCTTTAAGAACTCTAGCATGTTGTCCTCACGGCCTTTTGATGATGTGCATTTATTTTCCATGTGTATTCATTAACGGTGTTTGGGTCAATGAACCCAATGCCAAAGCGCCCACCTTTTCTCATTTCATATATCTTCATCCTGCATAATACCACGAGAAAAGAATGTAGTGAGGATAATTACAGGTAATGATTGATCAAAAGGATCACTACAGCTAGCTTGAGACTTAAATTACAGAAAGAAATCACTTACGCATAATAGCATTTATAGATTTGTCGAAAGCGTCTTGATTGTATAACTGAAACAGTTGAGAATACTCAACGGGCAGAGCTTTCTCATGGAAGTAATGCTCCTCCTTGACATTCACCACGAGGGACAATCGATTGGAAATCTTGGTAATGTTCATGTACCATTGATGCAATTCATACATTCTCGTTGCGAGGTTCTTGACCTTGTCTGGCTTGACCAAAGGTTGGCCCCGGACATATTTATGTTTTATTTCATCCTCTGTAAGCACAGGCATGGGCTTGATCTCGAGGAGTTGTCCAACAATGATGTTGAGAACTTCAGCCTGCATTATATGGTCCTTGGTTATTACCACATTGCCCACCTCGGGAACGTAAACTGTTTGCCCACAATAATATTGGGCGTGCAGATTATCACGTGTTGTTGGCACAACAAGGAGGGATCGATTACGCCACTGTTCTCCCAGTGGGAATGGTTTTCCCGCAGTTTTCGACACTGCTTGTTGTTTGCTCGATCGAGCTCGCCTCCTTACGTAGACGTGTCTGATTTAACTTCCTAATGTGGCGCTCATAGTCTGTGTCAACAGGCTTGGGAGCTGGTGGTTGAGCCATCTGAATGAAGTGTTCAATCGCTTCCTTAGGCACTTTCTCCCTTGGCGGCGGTTGCGGTTTCGTGCAAAATGGGCTTCCACTGGCCTTCGATATGGCTGCGTTTTCCTCCTCGGACCTGTCATAAGGCCTTTGCGGAAGAGGCTTGAGGCTTGGACCATATTTATATCGCTTGCCTCCGCCTGTACTTCCTCTACTACCTCGACTCGTACCGCTACGCACCAAAGCTGCGGGGTGTCTCTTCTGCGATTGATGAGGCGGCGGAGACGGCTGACGGGGCTGAGTTGGACGAGGAGGAGTGGCCTGAAGCTGTGCCGGACTTGGAGGAGGAGTGGCCTGAGGTTGTGCCGGACATGGAGGAGGAGTGGACGTCTGACGCTGTGGCGGACTTGGAGGAGGAGGAGTGGCGTGAAACTTTGCCGGACTTGGAGGAGGAGTGGCCTGAGGTTGTGCCGGACTTGGAGGAGGTGGGACGCCCCACGCTGTGGCGGACTTGGAGGAGGAGGGTGGCCTGATACTTTGCCGGACTTGGAGGAGGAGTGGCCTGACACTTTGCCGGACTTGGTGGACTTGCAGGAGCGGGAGTCTGCTGACTCGGTGGCGGACTTCGACGAGGAGTCGGCTGATGCGGTGTCGGTGTCCTTCGAAAGATGATGCAATCCTTTTTCCATAGGATGACACGATGTTTGGCCTCTCCGAGAAAGCGCTCGTCGTCACCTCCAGGAATGTCAAGCTCTAGGTCCGAATATGGGTCCACCACCTCATCAACCAAGACACGAGCATAGCCCGCTGGAATCTGGTTGCAATGGAAGGTTGCCTTGGGGGGATTTGTAAAAGCAACGGCGTCCGCCACCTTCATGGATATGTCCTTCATTTTGACGTGTAGCTCGCAGTTAGTGTTATCCGTGATGTCATCCACGGGGTATCTATCCAGCATTGCGTCGTCCGGGGCGGAACCTACGCTGCTTCTCGGCATGGATGGGGCGGTGCTATCCAATGCTGGATCAACCGCTAGCAGCTGCAGCTGCTGAGACCCCCTTTGTTGGCTAAGTGAGTCGATCTGCTCCTGCTGCCGCTGGAATTTGACTGCCAATTCCACTTGACTTGCTTCTAGTCCTTGAAGGCGTTCATAGTCCCGCTTCCTCTGCTCCTCCTCCTCCTTCCTCTTCTTCTCCTCCGCAATCTTCTTTCTCGCACGGGTTCGTAGTCGTTGTTCGATCTGAAAACCCTCATACCACGGAATAGCGCCCATGCCTCGTGTTCTTCCCAGTGTTCAGGATTTCCTGGGGCACGCGTAAGCTCATCATTCTCTCTGTTGGGCTGGAACACCCCCGATCGTGCCTCTTCTATTGCAACAAGTATCGCATCGTCGGCTCCCTTCAGACTTGCCCTCGTCGAAACATTGCCTGTCTTCGGGTCCAACTCCCCCCCATGCGCATAGAACCAAGTCCTGCACCTGGGGGGGGCAGCTCTTAGTAACCACAGTGACACCTGCATCCTCCATCTCTTTCTCAGACTTATCCCACTTAGGCATTGCCACCGCATAGCCACCTAGCCCCAGCTTATGGAACTTATCCTTTTTTCGGCATTCTTCTTGTTTATTTTCGACTGTTCCTTAGCTAATTCCGAATCCTTGAATTTCACGAAATCGTCCCAATGAGCACCTTGGTTCTCTAGTGTTCCCTAGAATACTGGAGTCTTCCTTCCTCCCTTGACGTACTTGTTCCATTCACGATTCATGTGGTTCTTGAATGCAACCGCCATCTTCCTAAGAGCAGCGTCCTTGACTTTCTGCACATACGCTTCGTGAAATGATCCGTAGGGTGAAATGTTCCATGAGAGTATCCCAAAGCAGATCTTTTTGTTTTTGTCGACAAAAGTAACATCCGGACGTGGAGCAGCGCCCTCTTTGTCTTTTGTCTTTTGTCTTTTGCTGGCTCTCTCCATTCTTGAAGGGAGATCGGAGTTGGTCCTTCACAAGAACTCTGCACTAACGAACGAACTTGTCCGCAATCTTTTTAGGCACTAATGGTTCGCCATTAGGTCTGATTGCCTCGATATTGTACTTTACGCCCTCCTTCAACTTTTTGTTCGGGCCTCGTTTCGTCCTTTTTTCTGAAGATTTGCTCGATCCGGATGGCTGAAAGAACAAAGATCGATTCGTTAATATATCTTCAAGTCATTTAAAACATGTGATGATCACCAGATGCCTGCTTATATAAATATATATACCTCGCAGGTCTTTGTTGTTTCAAGATCAACATTTTCTTCGTCATCATAATAATCATAGTTCATGACTTCATCAATTCGATCGTCGCGATCGAATATCATATCACCCTCTCCGGTGTTGTTTAGAAATTCGGAGCCGTCATAATCTTCTTCATTCTGATCATCATCCCCCCCGTGAGGATGGCGTATCATATCGAACATGGCCTGTTCTCCCTCTCTGCCGGTATTGTCCGCCATAGCTTTTATTTAACTAATCCAAAAGAAATATAAAACAATTTAGTATGCAAATTACATCGTCTCGAATAATAGATATAATCTCGAATACATCGTCTCAAATAATAGATATAATCTCGAAAACATCGTCTCGAATAATAGATATAATCTCGAATACATCGTCTCGAATAATAGATATAATCTCGAATACATCGTCTCGAATAATAGATATAATATCGAATACATCACTGGCTAGGTAGCTAATAAAGATCGAATACTACAGAAGAATCTAGGACACTCGCGGTTCTCGCGGGCGAGGCGGTGGACACCCAAAGAGAAGGAACCTCACAGGATCATAGCTGAAGTGAGATCCTCAAGAAACTGTGTATTGGAGAACCTGCCGCCTCTAACGCAACCATGTAGCGATGGACGTGCTCGTCCTCCTCCCTGACACGGCGACGTACCACCTCCGGCTGGGCCGGCTCCCTCCGCGCCGAAACTGGTCCACGCGAACGCCACCAAACGAGATCAGGGTCGACGACGGGACCCGGGGCCGGGTTCCTCATCAAGCGGCGTGCCCCTCCAGGCAGCACCTCCCAGTGCCAGCTCGACGGAGCCCAGTCCCGGACATGGGTCAGCCGGACGTCGTCGCGGAAGGGTCGACGGCGAGGATGCGGGCCGGGCATCGTCGAGAACAAATACTAGCTATATGCCCGCAAAAAGTAACATTTTTTTAATGATTGGATTTTGATAACTAACATTTCTATATAACACTAATTATGCTATCATAGCATATGTCAAAATTCTATATGCTATTTCATACTAATTAAGCATCTAACACTAAAAACAGAAAAAACAACTTCTATACATCCATTAAAAAACAGAAAAACAACATTATATAAAAAAATTCCATACTAATTAAACACTAATTATATCCATCTAACATGCATTCATACATATATACTAGTGAAAAACAATAATCTAAAAATCTAAACTAATTAAACATACAAAATACGATATACTAATATATACATGCATTCATACATATATCGTGTGTGTGTGTGTGTTCATCATGCTGTGTGTGTGTGTATGGGTTGGGGGGGCGGCACCCATGGTGGCGCTGAAGCGAGGGAGAGGGGTTAGAGGGGAGAGCTCACAGCGGGCGACGGCAACGGCAGGCGACGGCCGGGCAGCGACGGGCCGAGGCGTGACGCTTGGGCGGCGACACTGGGCGGCGCGATGGGGACGGGCCCGGGCGGCGACGGAGATGAGGGCGGCGACGGGACGGGGCGGCGACGGGACGGGCGGCGGCGGCGACGGGCGGCGATGGGGATTTGGCGGCGGACGGCGACGGGTCGGTGACGCGTCGATCGATCAGGGCGGGCGGTTCAATGAGGAAACAGAGGAAGAAACAGAGGGAGAATGAAATTTTTCGTAGTGTTGTATATATAGAAGGCACCTTTAGTACCGGTTGGAGCCACCAACCGGTACTAAAGGTCTGTTTTGGCCAGCCCAAGCGGCGGGAAGCGACCCCTTTAGTACGGGTGGTGGCACAAACGGTATTAAAGGCCCCCTTTAGTACCGGTTTGTGCCACGACCGGTACTAAAGGTCTTATTGCAGCAGTGCGGTCTTGACAAGTTTAGTCCCACTCGCTATCCGAGGGGCGACCTGCACTGGTTTATAAACCCCGGCGGTAGCTCTCGAGCTCCTCTCCAAAGCAGGCTTCTTGGCCCACGTGTTCTTTGTTGCCTCAGGCCCACTTGAGCCTTTGCGGGCCTGCATCCTTGCCCAACTACAGGTTGGGTTTCTAGTCGTATGCAGGCCGCTCTGGCCTAGTCGGCGGGCTTTTTTTTAGTTTTTTTGCTTTATTTATTTTTGTATTGTTTTTTTGTGTATTTAGAGTTTCTTTGTGAATATTTTTTCTTTAGGTACAAAAAATTAGAAACTTTTTGTTAGTGCCCGTAGTTTTCAAATTTGAATAGTTTAAATTTTGAATTATTTGAAATTAGTGTGAATCACTAGTTTGTGAATAACTTAACTTTAAAAATCAGTAAAGGCATGAAAGAATTTGTTTGCACATAAAATTTCTTCGCTTCAAATGCCAAAACACATAACTACCCTAACTATTACAGAGATTCCTCCTGGGTGTGAAACACGTAAGAAAGTGATGATAGTGAAGCCGATCACATCCCAGATCTTTGGGTGTGAAACTTTTTCTTCGCGTGTGTCCCTTTGCGCCGTAACCATGGAAAATGTTCATCATTTAACGGGATGCTCGGGTCAATATTCACTGTGAATGGAGCAATTTCATCAAACTTTTCATAATCTTCTAACTTGTTTGTCTTGTCATCCACTCCCACGATGTTTCTCTTCCCAGAAAGAACTATGTGCCGCTTTGGCTCATCGTACGATGCATTCGCTTCCTTATCTTTTCTTTTTCTTGGCTTGGTAGACATGTCCTTCACATATAAAACCTGTGCCACATCATTGGCTAGGACGAATGGTTCGAATGCATACACAAGATTGTTGAGATCCACTGTTGTCATTCCGTATTGCGGGTCTTCCGTTACCCCGCCTCGTGTCATATTGACCCATTTGCACTGAAACAAAGGGACCTTTAAACCACGTCGATAGTCAAGTTCCCATATGTCCTGTATATAACCATAATATGTTTCCTTTCCGTCTTGGTTTCTGCATCAAAGGACACCACTATTTTGGTTGGTGCTCGCTTATCTTGGGCGATCGTGTAAAATGTATTACCATTTATCTCGTGCCCTTTGAAAGTCATTATATTCAAAGATGGTAGCTGGGACAGCAAGTACAGGTCATCTTCAATAGAGGTGTCATGCATGGTGCGTTCCGCACCGGTGGCTAAACTCTTGGTTTGTTCACGTGTAATCCAGTCATCGACCGCTCCGGGTGTTTGGAGCGTAGCAAATTCTTGTGTTCATCCATATACGGAGCCACCAAGGTGGAATTCTATAGAACTGTGTAGTGTGCTTGGTGAGAGAATGTCCGTCCATACATATTGTTTGTTCCCCTCATAGCGTGCCTTTTCCATCGATCTGCCCTTATGCGCGATTCAGAACACCAATCGCTTAAGGTCAGGAATAAAGTCAATACAAAACTCAATGACCTCCTCATTTTGATGGCCCTTGGAGATGCTTCCTTCGCCTAGCACGGTTATGAACATATTTCTTTAAGACTCCCATGAACCTATCAAAGGGAATATATTGTGTAGAAATACAGGACCCAAAATGTTAATCTCTTCAGATAGGTGAACTAGGGCGTGCGTCATGATGTTGAAGAAGGATGGTGGAAACACCAACTCGAAACCGACAAGACATTGCACCAAATCATTCTCTGTAACCTTGGTATGATTTCTGGATCGATTACCTTCGAGAGATTGCATTGAGAAATGCACATAGCTTCACAATGGCTAATCGAACGTTTTCGGTAGAAGCCCCTCAATGCAACGGAAGCGATTGCGTCATAATCATGTGGCAGTCATGAGACTTTAGGTTCTGGAACTTTTTCTCTGCCATGTTTATTATTCCCTTTATATTCAACGAACCCAGACGGTACCGTAATACTGAGCAGGCATTCAAAGAAGATTTCCTTCTCTTCTTGGGTAAGAGCATAGCTTGCATGACCCTGATGTATGCCGTCTTCTCCGTGCATACGTTGCTGGTCCTCCCGTGCCTCAGGTGTATCTTTTGTCTTCCCATACAGGCCCAAGAAGCCAAGCAGGGTCACGCAAAGATTCTTTGTCACGTGTGAGGGAGTCCTGGATTAGGGGGTGTCCGGATAGCCGGACTACCATCATCAACCGAACTATCATTGGCCGGACTGTCATCATCGACCGGACTCCAAGACTATGAAGATACAAGATTGAAGACTTCTCCCCGTGTCCGGATGGGACTTTCCTTGGCGTGGAAGGCAAGCTTGGCGATACGGATATGTAGATCTCCTACCATTGTAACCGACTCTATGTAACCCTAGCCCTCTCCGGTGTCTATATAAACCGGATGGCTTTAGTCCGTAGGACTAGAAGAACAACAACCCTTATAATCATACCATAGGCTAGCTTCTAGGGTTTAGCCTCCTTGATCTCGTGGTAGATCCACTCTTGTAAACATCCACAATATCAATATCAATCGAGCAGGACGTAGGGTTTTACCTCCATCAAGAGGGCCCGACCACGGTAAAACATCGTGTCCCTTGTCTCCTGTTACCATCCGCCTAGACGCACGATTCGGGACCCCCTACCGAGATCCGCGGTTTTACATCGACATTGGTGCTTTCATTAAGAGTTCCTCCGTGTCGTCACCGATAGGCTTGATGGCCTCTTCAATCAACAACGACGCCGCCTGAGGTGAGACTGTTCTCCCGGACAGATCTTCAGATTCGGCGGCTTCGCATCTTGGGCCAACTCACTTGGCCATCTGGAGCAGATCGAAAGCTACGCCCCTGGCCGTCATGTCAGGTTTGGAAGCCTAAACTTCGCGGCCGATATCCGCGGGGACTTGATCTTCGATGGATCTGAGCCACAGCCGAGCGTGCCGCGCTGTCACGATGGGCATGACCTAACTCGCCACGGACAGCACCTTGGAGGCCGCACACGAATCCGCTCCGACCCATAGTCCGGAGCCGATCGTTCGGATCGAGGACGGATGGCTGGACACCGCCTCGGGAGCTGCAACTTCTACGGCGATAGAGCCGAACACTTACCTTGTCCCGCATAAAGCTCATGACTCGAGGTGCGGAGTCCTGCCGACTCGAACCTCCTGCGCCCGCCGGTCGAATCCGGTGGCGCCGATCATGGAATTCACCGCTGCGGACATCTTTTCCTTTTCGCCCTTGGCGATATCTATCATAAATTCATGAAGCATCTCTCGCTATCCGGAGAGCCCTGGCGAACCACGGCCGGGGCGGTTGGGACGCGGACGATGAAGAAATTCAGAGCCCACCCACCACCCACTTCAGTAGCCACCGTCGGCGATTTAACCGACGTAATCGACTCGACGACTCAAGACATCGACGGTATGGACGGCGATGCCGGAGACTACCAAGAACCAGCGCCTACAGGACACCGAAGACCACCTCGTCATACGACATATACATGGTGGACACCCCAAAAGATGGGGACGGCGAAGAAGCAGCGGAGGCCGATTCCTTAAAAACAGCCCAAGCGCCGACGCCGTGGCGCCGCTCTAAATCCCGCCATGGCAAGAATGGAGATTCCGCACATGAGATAATAACACCCCGAAAGTGTCGAAGACAACTCCCTCCAAAGACGATCCAGCGCAGGAGGAGGCGAAGAAAGCCCCACGAGAGGGCGGCGCGTTTAAGAGGTCGAGGATGACAATTACTTACCTCCCTCCGGAGTAGAGGCAAGCCTCGACGACGATGAATTCGTCGTGCACGAGGATCCCGTCGAACAAGAGCGTTTCAGACGCAGGCTAATGGCCACGCAAACAGCCTAAAGAAAAGCAGCAACAGCTTCAAGCTGATCAAGACCTCTTGGCCGACGGATGGACCGAGGTCCTCGCGTCAAGAGTATGAACTCGAACGCCCCTCCAAAAGTTACCCAAAACGCAAGTTGCTCCCCGATTAGAGGAAGAGGCATACAAACCTGCATCACCAGCGCTGTCTGGCAGACCGGCCACCTCGTGGCGCGACAGAGAGGCGCACAAGCCCTCCACTAAAACCGCACCCGGCATCGCTCAAAAGCATGAAGCCACGGGGAACGCGCGGACTTGCGGGATATATTGGAGGACAAGGCAAGACAATCCAGATCTATCTATGGATCACGTGGGCGCCCCAAGACCCACGACGAATACCGTCGCGCGGATATAACTACTCGGCCAGGCGAACACAGCGCATAATGCTCTCTCAAGCTACGCCGTGATATTGCTCAATCTGAGGCGCCAGACACCCACTATGCTTCACGGACGAAGTAATGGATCATCAAATCCCTGAAGGGTTTAAACCCGTTAATATTGAATCCAACGATGGCACAACAGACCCCGCGGATTGGATTGAGGGTTATCTTCTCCATATACAGATGGCCCGCGGTGACGATCTTCACGCCATCAAATATCTCCCGCTCAAGCTTAAAGGACCAGCTCGGCATTGGCTTAACAGCCTGCCCGCAGAGTCAATTGGATGTTGGGAGGACCGGAAGCCGCATTCCTCGACAACTTCCAGGCACGATAATGCGACCACGGACGCAGATGACCTAAGCCACATAATCCAGCAGCCAGATGAATCGGCTAGGCAATTCTGGACACGGTTCTTAACAAACAAAAATCAAATCGTCGACTGTCCGGATGCAGAGGCCCTCGCTGCCTTCAAACATAACATCCGCGACGAGTGGCTGGCCCGGCACCTATGACAGGAGAAGCCGAAATCCATGGCAGCCCTCACATCACTCATGACCTGCTTTTTTGCGGGAGAGGATAGCTGGCTAGCTCGCAGAACAACCTCAGCAAAAACGCTGGCAGTCCGGATACCAAGGACCGCAATGGCAGGTTGCGTCGAAACAAAACAAACGCCGCGTAACGGCGACAGAAGGAGGATACGGCAGTCAACGCCGGATTCGAGGCTCCAAACCCGTCAACGAAGAACCATTCAAAAGAACCACTCGGGCCCGTCAATTTGGACCGAATCTGCGACCGCTCCTTTCAAATACATGGAACCCCGAAAAGCCAGCCAACCACACCAATAGAGATTGTTGGGTATTCAAGCGAGCAGGCAAATTAATCGCCGAAAACAGTGACAAGGGGCTACACAGCGATGACGAGGAAGAGACCCGCCGCCCGAACAACAGAGGACAAAAGGATTCCCCCTCAAGTTCGGACGGTAAACATGATATACGCAACGATATTCCCAAGAGGGAGCGGAAGCGTGCACTAAGGGACGTATACGCGATGGAGCGATCGCCTAAAATTCAACCCATGGTCCTCTTGCCCGATCACTTCCGATCGAAGAGACCATCCGACCAGTATCCGCCATGGCGGATTCGCCGCATTGGTTTTAGACCCAATCGTCGATGGATTTCACCTCACGAGAGTCCCGATGAGCGGCGGCAGAGCCTGAACCTGCTTTATCAGGATACAAAGCGCAAGATGGGCATAGACCCTTCAAGGATTAGACCTACAAAGACAACCTTCAAAGGCGTCATACCAGGTGTCGAGGCCAATTGTACAGGCTCGATTACATCGAAGTGGTCTTGGATCCCGGATAATTTCGAGCGAGGAGTTAATCTTGACATAGCCCGTTCGCAGCGGCTATCACGCTCTGCTTTCGGACGAACCGCGTTCGCAAAATTCAACGCGGTGCCGCATTATGCATACCTTAAGTTCAAGATGCGAGGCCCTCGTGGAGTCATCACGGTCAATGGAAACACGGAACGCCCCTACGAACGGAGGAACATACAGCGGCTCGCGCAGAAATACTGAGCAGCCTTTTAAGGCAATTCTCGAGTCCGCCGTTAAACGACCGGACACGCCAAACGCGCGGAGCAACATCAACCAAGACCACAGCACGTTCCGAGCATCAGCAGAGCAATGCGGCCTCAACCCCAGCCCTCGCATAATTGTAAAACAAACTCTCCGCATACATAATTACGCCTTGGAGATACCATGGGCATAGGGGGAAAGGCACAACCACAACAGACCCAGAGTGCGGTTCGACCACACCAGGGGCTCCCAAGTGTGTCGCCCTTTTTTTTCTCTTTTTTTATACAGAACTCTGTCCGGCGGCGACCCGGCCGAACTAATGATGCAACAGCCAGGGAAGGACAAAGGCGCGATTTAACACTCAGGTGGTCTCCATCACGAGCATTAAATTTGTTAAATACAACATTCCGCTGCCTACCCTCGAGGGAGACGCCTTTAATTCGTCCAATCCCTTGCTTTCGGCACTATTTGTATCATTCCGCACTCATAGCATATCTTCTCGAATAAAATGCAGCACTTTTTGCCTATAATTGCATTACCTTATATATATATGTTCATTTACTTACATGTTGCATCCATTACATTTTGGTACGGCCAAATACACCGAGGGCTTATGTTCTCCGCATTATGGTGTGATAAAGTCCGCACACTTTCACAAGTGCGGCACCCCGAACTTATAGCATTATATGAATCAGCTCCGAATCATGTCTTGGGTCAATAGTTGGGTTTGCCCGGCTCCCATGTTTGGCACCTTACGTTCCGTTCTATCGGCTAAGGTAGCACTGGGAGAACCACTGCGATTGCGCCCCGGTTGAGCCGGGTTAACGCCTCAATGGATAAAGCTAAAACTGACTGTCATGATAAGGCGAGAGACTGGTCGCTGTTCGAGAGGTCCTTTCGGGTCCTTAAAGACCTACGCCGCTTCGAGCGAAGTTCCGGATTATGTCCGACGAAGGCGTGGATAGCGGCCCAATTCAGTCCTCTGAATACTAGGGGCTTCGCCGAAATTTAAAATTATAGAATTCTATGGCTAAGTGAGAGTGTTCAAGCACTATAAGTCCGGTTTCCTTGTTCGTTGTGTTGAGCGCCTCCCTAGATGGACCCAAAAATGGGAACAAGAGCGCTCAAGTTTATCCTGAACACCCCAGCACTCGTGGCATGGGGGCTGAAGCCGACGACTTGCCATCTCTCAGATATAATAAACGGCCGCACAGAAGGTAATATTTTAAATTAACAAGCGTTGCTTAGCGCATATGAACAAAGTTTTCAGCGAACAGGATAACACATTGCGAATCTACTCAAAAATTACATCCCTGGGGGACTCATCCGCAATCTTGCGGGCACCCTTCAGGACAGCCTTATAGTACATTTCGGGCGTACGATGTTCCTTGCCCACTGGTGGCGCGTCAGTGATTAGCTTCTCCGCATCCAGCTTGCCCCAATGCACCTTTGCGCGGGCAAGGGCCTGACGAGCACCTTCAACACAGGAGGAGCGCTTGATAACCTCCACCTGTGGGCACGATCCACCTGCCACGACGAGGCCGAAGTAGCTCCAGGCATGGCCTCTCCGTGCCAAAGCCGGACTATTAGGCCCTTCATGGCCTGCTCGCCACCTTCAAGCTCAACCAGCTGCTTCACTGGTCGCTAGGGGCACGGATGGCGGCCTCAAAGATCTCGAGACCAGAAGACCTTCTCCGTTGAGCTCCCCTCCTCGGCTCGCTAGAATGCGGCGGCATCAGACACGCTGCGAGGCAGATCTGCAAACGCCCCTGGAGAGCTCCGAATTCGGGTAGGTAACACGTAATTTACATTCACATGCTTGCTTTGCATGAAAAATGCCTTACCCGCCGCTATCTTCCTCATCAACTCAATCTCCTGAAGGGACTTATGGGCCTCGGCCTTGGCGGTTTTGGCACTTTCTAGAGCCGAGGCAAGCTCGGACTCTCGAGTCTTTGAGTCACGCTCCAAACTCTCATGCTTTTCCATGAGAGCCTGGAGCTCTTGCTGGACCACCGCCACCCGCGCCTCCTGCTTTTCTCGCCCGTCTGCTCCATGGCAGATTATGCTCGGTCGCGGACACGGCCTCCTTCGTGGTCGCCACCTCGTTCGTGGGCCCTGCAGCACCTATGTTATCCTCGTTATTTTTGTTGCAACCTAAATCCTTTTCTCAGAAGGTACAAGTTCAAAGTGGTGTTACTCACCTTCTTTGTCCCGAGCTGCTTCTGGCGCGCCGAGCTCTTGCTCGGACCGCCGAGCTCTGCTTAAAGCACCGACCTCCACAGTCAAGGCGGTAGAGGTCAGCAGCGCAGCCTGCAACCCATATTGACATATTTTTTAGCAACCCTGCAGATATCTTCTTTTTTTCAGATCCTCAGTCCGCTTTTCTTTGAACACCGAACCGAGCATCGTGGGCTACTGTCTATGCGGTATTACATTGCACATTTTAACTTCTTACCTCAAAGCCCGATAGAAGGCTACCGCAGCTTCGGTCAGCCGCTCTTGGGGAGCTGCACCTTCTGGATCACCGCAATCATAATAGTGTGGTGTTCTTCCTCGATGGAAGCGCTCTGCAGCGCCCCAACAAATTACCCGGCGCCCGGTTGGGACGGAAGCCGCCGGCGCCACGGTCTTGCCCTTCGCTCAGGGCGCGGCGGACTCGGAACCACTGCGGGTTCGATGTGGAGTCGGCGCAAAGTCCGGAGGACGCCTCATGGCGCCCGGAGCCTCCCCCTGATGGGTCCCTTCTTGGGATCCCACCTCGGCGTCCTCGGCGTCACGAGGGGTAGAGGCGGTCGGGATGGAGTCTACATCCGACGAAGCCAACGACCCGCTCGATGAAGCGGGGAGATCATCACTGGCCGGACTACAGGCAGCATGCGGCATCAGAATGACACTATGTGACGCAGAAAAATAAATTATGGATCATTCAGGAATCCGGATACTTACGATCTCGCCGGAGGCCTGGCCCTTGAAGGCCATTCTTCCTCGCCAACGTTGATGTTGGCGGAGCTGTCCGGGGGAATAGTCCTTCCCTCTTGACCCTTCGCCTCCCCCGCCGGGAAGCCTTCCTCTTCCTCTCTCCCTCCTCTGGGAGAGAGTCCTCTTTATCCTCCTCGTTTTTGGGGGAGGAGTCCGCCCCGGAGTCGTCGGACACCTGAAAACGGAAGCTCTTTCGAGCACCCATGGCCTCCTTGGCCTTCTTCTCCGGCACCACGTGCAGTGCCGGAACCAGCAGCCTCGCTAGACGAGCGTCTACTGGGTTTTCTGGCATTGGAGCCGGACAGGTAATCTGCTCCGCCTTCCTCATCCAGTCCTGTCAAAGGAAAAGGGGAAATTAAAACCCGCATAGAGTCAAACTATGAAAAAACAAGTGTCCCGTAAAGGGGTAGAATCACTTACCTCATCGGCCTGGCGCTGCGAGCAAAATCCGCGATCTTCAGTCGCGGATACGGGGGCTTCGGCGCCCTTGAATAGCACCTTCCAGGCGCCTTCGTACGTCGTGTCGAAGAGCCTGCACAGCGCCTCGTGCTGTTCCGGATCGAACTCCCACAGTTTGAATGCCCGCTCTTGGCATGGGAGAATCCGGCAGACGAGCAACACTTGGACCATGTTAACCAGCCTGAGCTTCTTCACCAGCTTCTAGATACAGGCTTGGAGTCCCGTCAGCTCCTTCGAACTACCCCACAGCAAGCCCTTCTCTTTCCAGGAGGTGACCTGCGTGGGGATACCAGATCTAAAGTCGGGGGCCTCCGCCCATTTAGGGTCACGCGGCTCGGTGATATAGAACCACCCCGATTGCCACCCCTTGACGGATTCCACGAAGGCCCCTTCGAACCAAAGGACATTGGGCATCTTGCCCAACATGGCGCCTCTGCACTCCGCTTGAGTGCCCTTCACTACCTTCGGCTTGACATTGAAGGTCTTGAGCCACAAGCCGAAGTGGGGCTGGATGCAGAGGAAGGCCTCGCATACGCACGATAAATGCCGAGATGTTGAGGATGAAGTTGGCGCAGATCACGGAAATCCAGGCCGTAGTAGAACATGAGCCCCGGACAAAGGGGTGAAGTGGAAAGCCCAGTCCGTGGAGGAAGTGGGGAAGAAAGACGACCCTCTCATGGGGCCTGGGGGTGGGATGAGCTGCCCTCGTCGGGCAGCCGGTGCGCTGATGTCATTTGGAGAGGTATCCGCGCCGCGCAGTTTGGCGATGTGCTCCTCCTTAACGGTGGAGGCCAACCATTTACCTCCCGCCCGGACATGGTCGGAGAAGGTTGAGACGAGATCTTGTGAACTTGGGCGCTGGAGCTCAAGTGCGCGGAGATGGATAAGCAAAAGAGGAAGAAGGCGTAGGTGAGAAGGTGAATCCTTATCCCTTATATGGGTGGGTGTCGTGGAATTGTCACGGCAGATGTCCTTAGTGTCAGGACTTAGTCGTGAGGCCAACGCATCTATGTGGTAGCTTGAGAGGGGTTGAGCAGAATCGAGAGACGCAACACAAGACAGGGATTTAGACAGCTTCGGGCCCCGGGAAACATCATCCGTAAAAACCCTACATGCTGTTTGAGGCTAGGTCTCATTATCATCACGAGGGAGTCGCCAGAACCGCTCTCCTCTTTGTGTCTAGCCCTAAGATTGTTTCTTCTTGCTTGTAGCTTCCCCTCTTCGGGAGCCCTGCCCTCCTTATATATGTTGAAGGGCGGGTTACATGTGGAGTCCAATTAGGATTAGGACTAGTCTATCTCTAATGCAAACCGGATACAAGTCCTGGTCTTAACTCCTTGTAAGGTAAATATTCCTCATGCCTTTCCTCTTAAACCGGCCCACAATAGTTGAACCGGCCTTCATGAACCGCCAGACGGGTCACCGGTCTTGTCGCTCCTCCGACCCGTCCGCCAGTCACCAATGAGTTACAACGTCTGGCGGGTTCTGGTAAATTGCCGTGTCCAGGCGGGTCACCGATGAATATCGCCAAGTGCCGTGGGACCTCAAATAAATCGCAAGTCCGCCGGGTTAACTTCCGCCGGTTTACACCTGGGTATATCCCGACATTAGCCCCCAAGTTTAGCTTGGATTTATCCATGGTAAACTTATGCTGCAAAATAAACACCGTAACAAATTTGGCAGGTTGTGCTCCGGGTTAAGAATTCTTGTAGACCGCACCGATCGCCCTTAAGTCCTTTGTCATTTCCTCCTTCTAGAAAATCCGGTCAATAACCAGCTTCATACTCAAATTGCTGATGTTGGCTTTTTATAGAAAAAATATTTTGAAGAATAATCCACTTGAGTCGGCTTCCAGAGCACCGGCTTAAGAAATATTGGTCTTGAAATACTCATCTGATATTTAACCGGTTTGAAGATGCAGAACTTGCCGGTTTTATCATTGCCAAAGACTGTCAGGTTATAAAAACTTGATAATTTCGAGTCATGATTGTTACAGACACCGGTTCATGATTGTTGCCAACGCCGGTTCATGATTATTAATGACGCCGGGTTGCAGCCATTGTGGTCATAATGATTGGTGACGCTTGGGTCAACCTAGTTTTCTCAATCAGAGAATTTGAAAATATTTCTTCGATAATAATATAATACCTGTAGCCCCCAAGTCTTTGAGCAGAACAAAGTGGTGGCTTAAGACTTTGCTTCAATATAAATACTGCCACTTTCAAAGAAATCCATGTTGTTCATCCCAGTGACTAGTAAAAACCTGAATACTCCATACTATGTAGCCCCCAAGTGCCGGGTTGTCATGCTTGCAGCAACCTGGGACTTGTAATTGTCTTATACTCATAAAAAATTCAACCAGTGTAGCCCCCAAGGGCCGGGTCATTATGCAATAATGAGCAGGGACTTTGTAGGTGTAATCATGTAGATTTGAGCAATGATGTGTAGCCCCCCAAGGGTCGGCTCAGTAAGATAATATTGAGCTGGGACTTAATATATACTTCAATGAAAATAACATCATATGATGTAACCCACATCATGGGACTTGAATCCACGTCCACAAGGTTAAGAGCCTTGTGCTTTACCAACTGAGCAGTGGACCCTTCAATATAATGAATAAAAAGCTTTGTACCTTCAACTGTTGACAGGAGCAATTGGTAGCCCCCAAGGGCCGACTCATTATAATGTGATGAGTCGGGTCTTCAATAATATGAGCAAAAAATTACTTTGCATTAGCCCCCAAGTGTCATGGTGCATGCTTGCAGCGATATGAGACTTGCATATTTGATATAATCTCAACTTAAAAAATGTAGCCCCCAAGTGCCGGGTCGTAAGCCTGCAGCGACTCAGGACTATTCCCTCCATTGTAGAATAAATCATACCCATTGATGAAATAATAGCCATTGCGCTGAAGCGACTTTGAAAACCTCAATCATAATATTGGTTATTGATCACCACAATAAAAATCTAGCCATGTTGGCTATTCAAGATAATATAATCTGGTATAAAAAACCTTATTCATTCAATATCATAATGAAAATTCAGCCAAGTTTGGCTATTTGAATAATATAACCCAATGATTTATAAGCGCATGATTCCAATGGCGCAATCCAAATATGTACTGGCGACTTATAGTCCAAAGCCAGGCCGGGTTAATAAACACCGGATAATTTCTCATCATATACTGGCGACTTATCGTCTTAAAGCCAGGCCGGTTTAATAAACATAGGATAATTTATCATCATTCTTTATTCATCATGTCTCTGCATACAACAAGTTTAAAGTGTCCTGCCGGTTTACCGCCGGACGGGTCATAATGCCCAACATATAACCCAGGTTTATAACCAAGGTTGCACTTAAGAATAATCAATGAAATATATCATAACTGTGACATTGAATCACATCATTGGTTTACCAACTTTTTGTAGTAAGGGTGATAACCCCAATCTTGAGTAATGATAACTCCTTTCATCCGTGTGGTTTATGATGAAACCGCATCGGGTTGTGATAAACACCGGTTTAACCATATATAATACTGGCGACTCGTAGTCAAACCAAACCGGGCGGATAGTCTCCGGATTATGGTTTGATCATGTACTGACAATTTGTAATTGAAAGTCAAGCCGGGTTAATGAACACCGTTTTACTCCATAATAAGATGGTAACGTAAAATCAAACCGGGCAGATAGTCTCCGGATTAGGATTTGACTGTGTTCCGCCAATTTGTAATTGACAGTTTGAAACGGATTAAAAATGTCGGTTTAAAAAGGCAACAAAAATCAAATAACAGTTATGAAAAAAAAATATGGAAGCAAAGGCAATGATAAGACCGTTTGCAAAAAAAGGTTTTACTGAGCCGATCAGATGGTGTTACCATGGTCGGACACGACCAAGCTCCCAATAAGGTGTAGCTATGGTTCAAGTCAGCCAGGTCCCCAACTGAAACCGTGGCATTATGCCGATCAAGTGGCGTGGCAATGGTTGGGTTCACCAAGCCCCAAGTGACTCTATGGCCTTAGGCCGATCAAGAGGCGGACTGGTTCAGACTTGACCATGTCCCCAAGTGATCTGGTGGCTTTCGCCTATCAAAAGGTGTTGCATTGGTTCGGACACGACCAAGCCCCCAAGTGATGTTGTGGCACTAGGCCGATCAAGAGGCGTGGCTATGGTTCGGATACGACCAAGCCCCCAAGTGACCAATAATATGATAAGCCAATAAGGCATGATACCCATGTCTGGACCGCGCTTCATGGCAGCAGGTCCTCTTTGGCACCCTTTAACTTTTTGCAAGAGATAAATCCTTCTTGAACCGGGATTTTGAACCGGATATTGGGAGCTTCAAAGCTTTGTGGGAGACATCTTTCCCTTGAACCGGATTTTAAACCGGAATCTTTATTTTCAGCCGGAAATTTTCTGACGGCCTTTAAACTCGAACTTGCGAGAAGTTAATTCCTTTTTGAACTGGCCATTTTTTTAAACC
Source organism: Aegilops longissima (assembly GCA_021605205.1). Classification (NCBI taxonomy): domain Eukaryota; kingdom Viridiplantae; phylum Streptophyta; class Magnoliopsida; order Poales; family Poaceae; genus Aegilops; species Aegilops longissima. Next base: position 41,846,611 of record CM038680.1, on the reverse strand, counting down.
GGATTTGAGAGCTTCAGAGCTTTGTAGGAGAACAGATTTCCCTTGAACCAGATTGTAACCCGGATATTCGAGAGCTTCAGTGAGACTGACTTCCCTTGAGTCAGATTTTAAACCGGAATCCTTTCTGATGACCCGGGACTTCTTCATTGAGCCTTGATTTTGTAACTGTCATATACTTTCTAAGCCGGAAATTTTCTGACGGCTTTTAATTTTTCATCAATATAACAGGAGCCTCCTGGACCGGGTTATCTTTCCCTCCATCGTCCTAGGGTTCTTAATTTTGCTGAAACCGGCAAGATTTAATGAGTCATGTCATCGTAGCCCCCGAGTCTCAAAGGTGACTCGAGGAGTTGGCTTGAGACTCTCCATATGTGACCATGATGTAAACCGGCATAAGTTGTATATCATCAGTGTTGATAGCCCGATGTGAATCCACAGAATATTGAGGTGACTGTAGTGGGTTATAAATGATCCCGTATGAGCCGTGTCAGCAACTCGGCCAATGGTTCCTTCCAACTGGTGATTTGAAGTTAACCAAACTGTAGTGGCGGCGACTTGTGCGCCTGCTCATTGAGCCATCCAGTGCGGGCGGCGGTTGATAGTATATGATAATTTGCCTCCATTTTGTTGAAAGGAAACCGGGCTACCCAAGCTGTGATTTTCTCATACTCAGTAAACAGCTCATGCGGATAGGTGCGGCCCGGTGTGTTGATGTAGACCAGGCCGCGAGAGATGGACGGAAAATACAACCGCATCATCAGAGGCGGCACAGACAAATGAGTCGGCTGCGGCGTTGTAAACCGGTTCAGACGAGCGAGGCAAATGCAGGCACAGTCCCGGCAAGCTGATGTAAACCGGGCTGTAAGGGCGGCATCTTGCACGCGTCCATTCACCATGTAATGTGGCACGGACGAACACCGGGCAGGACGTTGCCAGCGCGTGCTTCGTACCCATGGTATAAACCACATTTATAACGAATAATTGTCCTGCACACAATATTGCAGACCAAGGCAAAGATAAACTGCTCTTTGACAAAAATAATATGTACTAATAAAATATATTCTAGATGGACATCACCTGATGCACCAGGCCGAAAATAATCCACCCTGAAACTGATGATCACTAGGTGAAGTTGAAATCGCTCACCGGTGGGCCAGCCGCGGTAGACGGCCGCGGCGTTGTAAACCGTACCAGACGGGTGAATCAGCCACGACTTTTGTAAACCAGCGCGAACGCGTGAACCGGCCGCGAGGGCGGACGGGCGAGTTGTCCGTGGCATTGTAAGGCGGTGCGGACGGGCAAGTCGGTTGGCGCGTTGATGTAAACCGGACCACGATACACGTGTCCGTGAAGCTGTGCCGCACAGCCGAACGTGCCTCCACGGTATAATACCACCCCTTTTTCTTTTAATAGCCGTCCTGCACAAAAACATTACAGGCCAAAATAACTGTTGTCGGATGAATTAACAGGTACTGATAAAATACATTGGAAAAATAACACCTGTATTTTTTGTCGGATGAACTCGGACACTGCAGCAGTGAAGGCACAGAGGCAGAGGGCGGGGGAGACGCCTGCGTGGGAGGCCGTGTGGGTAACGGCTGACAAGGTAGGGTGCCTGTCCAGTCTGCGGCCAGTGGCGGCTGAGGCACTCGCGAGCGACGGCCAAGTCCTTCTCTAAATTGTTGAGTTTTTTTTTTACCAAACATGTTCGAGTCCTTCTCCAGGTCGTAGCTGTTCTTTTTTTCACGCTATTATAGCCGGCCAATCCAATCATCTCTTTGTTCTTTTGCCGATCTACTAGTACTCAAACAGTACTATCCTTTTTTACAGTAGTAGTAGAAGCGCTTGGGGGTTCTCTGGATTTGACTCGGGCTTCAGGCCAGAAAAAGTAGTGACAATGACTGATTTGACATATATGCTTTCCATCCTTGCATGTAGGAGATGCTGCCAGCCGTAGCTCTCTGCTTTTGCTGTAGATTGCTAACTTCCTTTTAGGATGACGTGGTGAGCGACAACACCAAACGTGGTACCTTGGCCGATTGAACATCTCACAGCCTCGGGACTTGATCATTGGACAAGGGGAGACGTAGTGGCAGTCGGACACGGACGCCGTACAGGTTGATACGGCAGCGGAAAATTGTGGCAATCTCCACTCGGCGACTTGACCGCTTGCCAAAGCACATTACGCCTGCGTAAAATTTCTTCCAAATATTCACAGCCGACTTGTGTGACTTGATCCCTGCGCTTGATTGGCCTCGTGCATGTCTTCGATCTGCAGTGGAGGCGGCGCTGTACTCAATGCCACCTTGATTTCTCTTGATGCTTGTATTATCAGCTCCAAAGCTAATTCCGATCACAAACAATGAATTTGCTGGCTCTTCCACGTTTGACAAATCGTGAGTTTCTCGATACCTTAGGGAAGATCCCTCCAAAAACTCAACACCACCGTGCGCAGGCCCCACGGTGGGCGCCAACTGTCGTGGAATTGTCACGGCAGATGTCCTTGGTGTCAGGACTTAGTCGTGAGGCCAACGCATCTATGTGGTAGCTTGAGAGGGGTTGAGCGGAATCGAGAGACGCAACACAAGACAGGGATTTAGACAGCTTCGGGCCCCGGGAAACATCATCCCGTAAAAACCCTACATGTTGTTTGAGGCTAGGTCTCATTATCATCACGAGGGAGTCGCCGTAAACCGGCTCTCCTCTTTGTGTCTAGCCCTAAGATTGTTTCTTCTTGCTTGTAGCTTCCCCCTCTTTCGGGAGCCCTGCCCCTCCTTATATATGTTGAAGGGGCGGGTTACATGTGGAGTCCTATTAGGATTAGGACTAGTCTATCTCTAATGCAAACCGGATACAAGTCCTGGTCTTAACTCCTTGTAAGGTAAATATTCCGCATGCCTTTCTCTTAAACCGGCCCACAATAGTTGAACCGGCCTTCATGAACCGCCAGACGGGTCACCGGGTCTTGTCGCTCCTCGACCCGTCCGCGGGTCACCAAAGTGAGTTACAACGTCTGGCGGGTTCTTTGGTAAATTGCCGTGTCCGGGCGGGTCACCGATGAATATCGCCAAGTGCCGCGGGACCTCAAATAAACCGCCAAGTCCGGCCGGGTTAACTTCCGGCCGGTTTACACCGCGGGGTATATCCCCGACAGCGGGCGAAGTCTACGCGTCCCCCATCGGCCTGGTAAAACTCGCTTATCCCCCAAGCGTCACCATCAATGGCGCGGTTGGGTTACCCATGTCCGTATTGATGAGAATCCCGGATTAAGGGGAAACACGATCTCTGCTTCGACAAGACGTGCCAAGGAAACCGCCTCGCTAAATGCGCTGAGGTGGTAGAGTAAAAAACAATTCGAGTAATGGCTTGGTAGTGGTGTGACGTCATGCCACAAAAAACGTCAGCAGATTGAACTTGTGTATATATTATTATTCTCTCTACGGTGGAACGTGGAATTTATTTTGCGAGCGGACACTATCACGGTGTTCATAATCTTCTATCATTCGGAGGAGGAACCCGCCTTGCAATGCCAAGCAACATACGCTGGCGTCGGGCTTATCGTCATTGAAGCCTGGTTCAGGCTACCGAGGAGTCTGGATTAGGGGGTGCCCGGATAGCCGGACTACCATCATCAGCCGAACTATCATTGGCCGGACCATCATTATCGACCGGACTCCAAGACTATGAAGATACAAGATTGAAGACTTCTCCCCGTGTCCGGATGGGACTTTCCTTGGCGTGGAAGGCAAGCTTGGCGATACGGATATGTAGATCTCCTACCATTGTAACCGAACTCTATGTAACCCTAGCCCTCTCCGGTGTCTATATAAACCGGATGGCTTTAGTCCGTAGGACTAGAAGAACAACAACCCTTACAATCATACCATAGGCTAGCTTCTAGGGTTTAGCCTCCTTGATCTCCTGGTAGATCCACTCTTGTAAACATCCACTATATCAATATCAATCGAGCAGGACGTAGGGTTTTACCTCCATCAAGAGGGTCCGAACCTGGGTAAAACATCGTTTCCCTTGTCTCCTGTTACCATCCGCCTAGACGCATAGTTCGGGATCCCCTACCCGAGATCCGCCGGTTTTGACACCGACAACGTGCATCACGTCGATTGCGGAGCGGACCTCTAGGTCTTTCCAATATGGCAGGTCCCAAAATATAGATTTCTTCTTCCACATGGGTGCGCGTCCGTCAGCGTCCTTCGGAACAGGTTGTCCGCCAGGACCCTTTCCAAATATCACCTTCAAATCCTTGACCATATCATGTACATCAGCACCGAAGACGGTGGCGAGGCTTCGTCCGTGATCCGCCTCACCTTTGAAATGCTTGCCTTTCTTTCTTACGGGATGCCTGCTCGGAAGAAATCGGCGATGTCCTGTACACATTCTTCTTACAACTATTCAAATATATACTGTCGGTATCATCAAAACAGTGCATGCATCCGCGGTATCCCTTGTTTGTCTGTCCTAAAAGGTTACTGAGAGCAGGCCAATCATTGATGGTCACGAACAGCAACGCCTTTAGGTCAAATTCTTCCCCCATGTGCTCATCCCACGCACGTACACCTGTTCCATTCCACAGTTGTAAGAGTTCTTCAACTAATGGCCTTAGGTACACATCAATGTTGTTGCCCGGTTGCTTAGGGCCTTGGATGAGCACTGGCATCATAATGAACTTCCGCTTCATGCACAACCAAGGAGGAAGGTTATACAAACATAGAGTCACAGGCCAGGTGCTATGGTTGCTGCTCTGCTCCCCCAAAGTATTAATGCCATCTGCACTTAGACCAAACCATACGCTCCTTGCATCATCTGCAAACTCCTTCCCGTACTTTCTTTTGATTTTTCTCCACTGTGACCCGTCAGTGGGTACTCTCAACTTTCCGTCTTTCTTACGGTCTTCTCTGTGCCATCGCATCGCCTTGGCATGCTCTTTGTTTTGGAACAACGTTTCAACCGTGGTATTATAGGAGAATACCACATCACCTTGGCAGGAATCTTCTTCACAGGCGCTCGCCCTCGGCATCACCGTGGTCATCGCGGCTGATCTTATAGTGCAATGCACCACATACCGCAAGCGTTCAAATCCTCGTACTCACCGCGGTAGAGGATGCAATTATTAGGGCATGCATGTATCTTTCGCACCTCTAACCCTAGAGGGCAGACAGCCTTATTTGCTTCAGACGCACTCTCGGGCAATTCGTTGTCCTTTGGAAGCATATCCTTTATCATTACCAACAACTTTCCAAATCCTTGTCGGATACACCATTCTCTCGCCTTCCATTGCAGCAATTCCATTGTGGTGCCAAGCTTTTTCTTGTCACCTACGCAATTGGTACAACAATTTTTGTGATCCTCTAACATGCGCTGCAACTTCTTCTTCTCCAAATCACTTGTGCAGTTTCTCTTTGCATCGGCAATGGCCCGACCTAGATCATCAACGGGCTCATCGATGCCTCTTCTTCAGCTTCTTCCCGCATTGCCGCTCAGCTTCTTCCGCATTACCGCTCAGCTTCTTCCCCATTGTTGTATCATCATATTCAGGGAACCCATGGCGGGATAGCTGTCGTCGTCCTCTTCTTCTTCATTGTCTTCCATCATAACCCCTCTTTCTCCGTGCTTGGTCCAAACATTATAGTTGGGCATGAAACCGGACTCAAACAAGTGGACGTGAATGGTTCTTGACGTAGAGTAATTGCGACCATTCTTACAGCCAGCACATGGACAAGGCATAAAACCAACCGCCCGCTTGTTTGCCTCAGCAAGAAGCGAAAAGTATGCACGCCTCAACGAACTGGGGAGAGCATCGGTCATCGTACATCCATTGCCAGCTCATCTTCATTACACAACACCGAATAGACCAAATTAATACAAGTTCATACATAAAGTTCATACACAACACTTAAATGCAACAAACAAATAACTCTCTAGCTAAAGCATTTAAATGCAACAACAAATGCGATCAAGATCGCAACTAAGGTAACAATTGATCCAACAGCATAATGATACCAAGCCTCACTATCGATGGCATATTTCTAATCTTTCTAATCTTCAAGCGCATTTTCTCCATCTTGATCTTGTGATCATCGACGACATCGGCAACATGCAACTCCAATTCCATCTTCTCCCCCTCAATTCTTTTCAATTTTTCTTTCAAGTACTCGTTTTCTCTTTCAACTAAATTTAACCTCTCGACAATAGGGTCGGTTGGAATTTCCGGTTCACATACCTCCTAGATAAAAATATCTATGTAAACTTGATGGGCATAATTTGTCATAAACACGAAATGCAACAAATAGTTTTAAAAGAGAATATACCACATCTGAATCATAACAAGGACGAGGGCCGACGGGGACGGATATCAAAACCATGGCACTATCTATAGCAAACAACGTACGGGTAAGATAGTTATACGAGTAACTATATATCCAAATCACACAAACATCAATTTTTTATATAAAATTTCATGAACAAGAGGCTCACCAAAAGGTGGTGCCGGCGACGGGATGGTGCGGGCGATCGACGGTGGTTACGACGGAGATTTAGAAGGCACTAAGTAAAACACACCTACATATGCAAACTAAGTGTTATTTTTGACCTCAAATTGCATATAAATCAAATACTAGCACATATATATATTTCCTCCCAAATTACTAAACTCACAAATTAATCATTATATAAAGCATTGCAAGAGCTAATATAGCAATGAGAGATGAAAGGGCAAAGTTGCTAACCTTTGTGGTCATTTGAATGGATGGGGGCCTTCAAATCTTGACAAATTTTGGGCAAAATGGGTGATGAGCTCGAGAGGAAGAGGGGAAGAACAGAGAGGAGAGGGGAAAGGGGAAGAACAGAGCGAGCTCGGGTGGACGAAGGGTTTATGTAGGAAGCCCTTTAGTACCAGTTCGTGCCAAGAACCGGTACTAAAGGGCCTGGAGGGGCCGAAGTCTGACAACATCCTGCCACCACTCTCATTAGTACCGGTTCGTGGCACGAACCGGTGCTAAAGGTTAGCCATGAACCGGTACTAATGAAAGCGGCCCGGCTAGCCGTTGGAACCGGCACTAATGTATACATTAGTGCCGGCTCAAATTCAAACCGGCACTAATGTGCTTCATGTTTGACCCTTTTTCTACTAGTGTGAGGGGCCTTATAGTCCGGATGTGGCCTGGCGGCTCCCTACCCAACAACTACTTCGGCCTGGTGAGGCGGCTCGTAGATGCCTGCCCATGGCTGGAAGTCATCAAGCGGTCCGTCTGCATCGAAGGTGCACGCAGGGCTCTTGCCCGTGCAAAGGTGCACTGGGAGAAGATGGACGCCGAAAAGCTGGTGAAGGAGGGGCCGCCGCAGGGCAAGGAGCATCACCACCCTGAAATGTATTACGAAAGTGTCCTGAAGGGTGCCCGTCTCGTGGCGGACGAATGTACCAAAGATGTAGTCTTTGAATGAACTTGCTCATGTGATCCTTGTGTTTATGAAAACTAGTTCATGTTCATTAGGCAACGCTTTTGTATTTAAAATATTACCTTCTGTGCGGCCGTTTATAAATTCTGAGAGTTGCTAGTCGTCGGCTTCTGCCCCCATGCAACTAGTGCTGGGGTGTTCGGGATGAATCTGAGCACTCTTTTTCCCATTCTTGGGTTCTTCGAGGGAGGTGTTCAGCGCAATGAACCAGGCAATCGGACTATAATGCTTTATCGCTCTCACTTAGCCATAGAAGTCTACAATTTTAAATTTTGGTGAAGCCCCTAGTCTTCGGAAAGCCGAATTTGGGGCGCTATACACGCCTAAGAAGGACGAGGCCGGCTCCTCACCTGAAGTGGAAAAAGTCTTTAGGGACTTGAGACCTCTCGAACAGCGACCAGCTCTCGCCTCATCATGACAGTCAGTTTTAGCTTTCATCGAGGTGCTCGGCGGAAGAACAGGGCACAATCGCGATAGTTCTCCCAAGGCTACCTTAGCCGATATAGCGGAACGTAAGGTACCAAAACATGGGAGCCGGGCAAACCCAACTATTGACCCAAGACATTATTCGGAGCTGATGCATATAATGCTATAAGTTCAGGGTGCCGCACTGTCGAAAGTGTTCGGACTTCTCACGCCGAATTATGGGGTATACGGAAGCCCCTGGCGTATTTGCCGTACCACAGTGTACGGGTGCTCATTGTCATAGATAAGCATAATAGAATGCAATAATAGACTAGTACTATGCATTGTTTATTCAACAGATGCGTTAAAGCATAATGATACAAATGGTGCGGTAAGCAAACAATAGGACTATTTGACATGTCCCATCCAAGGGCAAGATGCGGACTGGTATCTTAAAACAGGTATTTAGCTCATTATCAGAGACCACCTGGGGATTCCGTTTGTACGACGTAGCTTCCTGCCTCCTTGGGTGTTGTATCATGTGCCCGGCTACCGTACTGCCGGACAAGGCTTCCAGAGAGTAGAGTCCTGAAAGAGAGAGAGTGATGAAGGTAGTAAGCCCCTAGTGCGGTTAAACCGCATTGTGGGACGCGCCGTGATCGTGCCCCTGCCTATACCCATGGTATTTTCGATGCGTAATTATGCACGCATGGGTCGGACTTTGCCATTAATTGTACTAAGACTAGGGCGGGGGCCGAATTGCTAGGCGAGCTCTGAGCGTGCCAGGAGATCTTGTTGCAGCTTATTCCGGACGCGCTTGACGGTGTCCAGGGGCTTGATCGCCGAACTGGTCGATTGCCTCAAAAGGCTACTTTGTGCTTCTGCTGCGAGGGCCGCAGTGTGCTCCTCCATGTGGAGTGAGCGTTCTGTGTTTCCATTGACTGTGATGACCCCCCTAGGTCCTGGCATCTTGAGCTTGAGGTATGCGTAATGCGGTACCGCATTGAATCTTGCAAATGGGGTGCGCCCGAGCAGTGCGTGATAGCCGCTGCGGAATGGCACGATATCGAAGATTAACTCCTCACTTCGGAAGTTATCCGGAGATCCGAAGACCACTTCCAGTGTGATTGAGCCCGTACAATGGGCCTCTACACCTGGAATAACCCCTTTGAAGGTCGTTTTGGTGGGTTTGATCCTCGAGGGGTCTATACCCATTTTGCGCACTGTATCCTGGTAAAGCAGTTTCAGGCTGCTGCCGATAAGGACTCGAGTGAGGTGATATCCGTCAATGATTGGGTCTAGGACCAATGCGGCAGATCCGTGATGTCTACTACACAACCTTCTTCTTGTAGACGTTGTTGGGCCTGCAAGTGCACATGTTTGTAGGACAGTAGCAAATTTCCCTCAAGTAGATGACCTAAGGTTTATCAAACCGTAGGAGGCGTAGGATGAAGATGGTCTCTCTCAAACAACCCTGCAACCAAATAACAAAGAGTCTCTTGTGTCCCTAACACACCCAATACAATGGTAAATTGTATAGGTGCACTAGTTCGGCGAAGAGATGGTGATACAAGTGCAATATGGATGGTAGATAGAGGTAATTGTAATCTGAAATAATAAAAACAGCAAGGTAACTAATGATAAAAGTGAGCGTAAACGGTATTGCAATGATAGGAAACAAGGCCTAGGGTTCATACTTTCACTAGTGCGAGTTCTCTCAACAATAATAACATAGATAGATCATATAACAAGCCCTCAACATGCAACAAAGAGTCACTCCAAAGCCACTAATAGCAGAGAACAAACGTAGAGATTATGGTAGGGTACGAAACCACCTCAAAGTTATTCTTTTGGATCGATCTATTAAAGAGTTCGTACTAGAATAACACGTTAAGACACAAATCAATCAAAACCCTAATGTCGCCTAGATACTCCGTTGTCACCTCAAGTATCCGTAGGCATGATTATACGATATGCATCACACAATCTCAAATCCATCCAACCAACACAAAGTACTTCAAAGAGTGCCCCAAAGTTTCTACCGGAGAGTCAAGAACGTGTGCCAACCCCTATGCATAGGTTCACGGACGGAACCCGCAAGTTGGTCACCAAAACATACATCAAGTGGCACATGATATCCCATTGTCACCACAGATAAACACGGCAAGACATACATCAAGTATTCTCATAAAAGACTCAATCCGATAAGAGAACTTCAAAGGGGAAACTCAATTTATAACAAGAGAGTAGAGGGGGAGAAACATCATAAGATCCAACTACAATAGAAAAGCTCGGGATACATCAAGATTGTTCCATAGAGGGAACACGAGAGAGAACATGAGAGAGAGAGAGAGAGAGAGATCAAACACATAGCTACTGGTACATACCCTCAGCCCCGAGGGTGAACTACTTCCTCCTCGTCATGGAGAGCGCCGGGATGATGAAGATGGCCACCGGTAATGGATTCCCCCTCCGGCAGGGTGCCGGAACGGGCTCCCGAGAGGTTTTTGGTGGCTACAGAGGCTTGCGACGGCGGAACTCCCGATCTATCTTGAATTTCGACGTTTTTAGGGTACGAGGGAATATATAGGCGAAAGAAGTCGGTCGGGAGGTGCTCGAGGGGCCCACGAGACAGGGGGGCGCGCCCAGTAGGGGGGCACGCCCCCTATCTCCTGGCCTCCTCGAGGATTCTCTGACTTGATCTCCAAGCCTCCAGGATGATATTCTTCCAAAAAATCACGATGCCGAAGGTTTCATTCCGTTTGGACTCCATTTGATATTCCTTTCCTTCGAAATACTGAAACAGGCAATAAAACAGCAATATGGGTTGGGCCTCGGTTAATAGGTTAGTCCCAAAAGTAATATAAAAGTGTATAATAAAGCCCAATATTGCCCAAAACAGTAGATAATATAGCATGGAGCAATCAAAAATTATAGATACGTTGGAGACGTATCAATCCGCCATGACGGATACTCGTGGGGTGGTCCCTACGATCAAATGTGATCGGACAAGAGGACCATGGGTTGAACTTTGGGGCGACGGGCTCCATCGCGTATACGTCCCTTAGTGCACGCTTTCGTTCCCTTTTGGGGATGTGGGTTGCGTATATCATGTTTACTGTAATCACTTGTGGGGGGAACCTCTTCTGTCCTCCCATGTTCGGCGGCCGGGGCTCCTCCTCGTCATCGCTATGCAGCCCCTTGTCCTTCTCTTCGGCATTTATCTTGTCGGCCTGCTTGAACACCCAGCATTCTCTGTTGGTGTGATTGGCTGGCTTACGGGGGTGCCGTGTATTTGACACGAGCGATCGAGTATGAGGTCCAAACTGGACGGGCCCGGATTACTTCTTTTGAATGTCTTTTTCCGCTGACCGGATTTAGAGCCACTGAATCCGGCATTGACTGTCGTGCCCTCGGCGTTATCACCGTTGCTGTGGCGCTTGTGTTTGCTGCGACGTGACCTGTCATTGCTGCCCTTGGTATCCGAATTGCCAAGGTTCCTTGATATGTTATTGCTACGAGCCAGCCAGCTATCCTCTCCCGCGCAAAAGCGGGTCATGAGTGTCGTGAGGGCTGCCACTGATTTCGGCTTTTCCTAACCAAGGTGCCGGGCGAGCCACTCGTCACTGATGTTGTGCTTGAATGCCGCTAGGGCTTCTGCATCCGGACAGTCGACAATTTGGTTTTTCTTTGTTAGGAACCGTGTCCAGAATTGCCTAGCCGGTTCCCATGGCTGCTGAATTATGTGGCTCAGGTCATCGGTGTCTGGTGGTCGCACATAAGTGCCCTGGAAATTGTCGAGAAATGTGTCTTCCAGATCCTCCCAACAGTCGATGGAGTCTGCTGGCAGGCTATTCAGCCAATGCCGAGCTGGTCCTTTGAGTTTTAATGGGAGGTACTTGATGGCATGTAGATCATCACCGCGGGGCCATGTGGATGTGGAGGAGGAAGTCCTCGATCCATACCGCGGGATCTGTTGTACCATCATATGATTCGATGTTTACAGGTTTGAAACCTTCTGGGAATTCATGCTCCATTACTTCATTGGTGAAGCATAGGGGGTGTGCCGCGCCTCTGTGCTGGGCTATGTTGCGAGCAGCTCGTATGAGTCCTGCCTGCTGTATTTGGCCCGTCCGGAATTGCTTTTACTGTATCCGACGAGGCGGTCACCGTCCCTTGTAGGGGCATGGCCCCATGATCCATAGATCGATCTACCATGTCTTGCCCTGTCTTCCAAGACGTCTCACAGGTCTCGTGTGTTTCCCGTTGCGTTGGTATGTTTGTTTGAATGGTGGCGGGGTGCAGGCTGATTTTCAGGCCGTACTGCCTCTCTATCTCGGCCACGGGGTGGCCGATCAGCCGCATCGAACGTGGGGTGACCTCTGGAAGTGCGTTCGACTTCGTACTCCTCAGCCGCGAGGACTTCAGTCCATCTATCTGCTAGTAGGTCCTGATCAGCTCGAAGCTGTTGCTACTTTTTCTTCAGGCTGTTTGCTGTGGCAATTAGCCAGCGCTTGAAGTGCTCCTGCTCGACGGGATCCTCAGGCACGACGAATTATTCATTGTCGAGGCTCACTTCGTCTTTGGAGGGAGGCATATAATTGTCGTCCTCCGTTTCTCCCTCTGCTACTCTCTTAGGAGGGTTGGCTTGTTCCTCCTCCGGCTCTTGATCGTTCTGGAGGGGATTGTCATCATCTTCGGCACTGTCCAGAGTGTTGTTATCTCCTGTGCCGGTATCACCGTTTTTGCTGTGGCGAGACTTAGAGCGGCGCCCCTGACGTCGACGCTGGGGTTGCTTCTTGGAGGGGTCATCCTCTGTTGTCTTGTCGCTATTGCCTTCTTTGGGTGTGTCCACCATGTATATATCATATGATGAGGTGGCGGTCCAGTGCCCTGTGGCCAGTGGCTCCTGTTTGCCTCCGGCATCGGTGTCCATACCATCGATGTCTTCGGAGTCGAAGTCGAGCATGTCGGTTAAATCGTCGACAGTGGCTACTAAGTGGGTGGTGGGTGGGGATTGAATTTCTTCGTCGTCTGCATCCCACTCTAGCCGGACATAGTTCGGCCAAGGTTCTTCGGACAGGGAGAGAAATTTCAATGATTTCATATGTCGCCGAAGGGCGAGTGCTGAAAGATATCTGCGGAGGTGAACTCCATGATCGGCGCCCAATCGGATTCGATAGGTATGGGCACGGGTGGTACGGAGTCCGTGGCCGAGGACAAGTCCAGCAGTTCGGCGACACGGCTCTCGTGAGGGGTAAGGTCAGCATTCGGCTCTATCGCCACTGAGGGCGCGGCCTCCGTGCTGGAGTCTATCCTCCCGTCCTCGGATGGCGCGATCTGCTCCGGACTAGAGGCCAGAGTAGTTGCTGGCGTGATCTCCCGAACACCGTCTGACGGCAGAGCTATATCGTGCTCGTCGTGATCGTGCAGCACACCTGGCATGGGCCCAATCCTGTCGAAGATCAAGTCTCTATGGACATCGGCGGTTTAATTCAAGTTTCCAAACCTGACCTGATGGCCAGGGGGTAGCTTTCGATCCGCTCTAGATGGCCAAATGAGTTGGCCCGCAGTGCGAAGCCGCCGAACACGAAGTGTTGGAAACATGCCCTAGAGGCAATAATAAAATGGTTATTATTATATTTCCTTGTTCATGATAATTGTCTATTGTTCATGCTATAATTGTATTGATCGGAAACCGTAATACATGTGTGAATACATAGACCACACCATGTCCCTAGTGAGCCTCTAGTTGACTAGCTCATTGATCAACAGATGGTCATGTTTCCTGACTATGGACATTGGATGTCATTGATAACGGGATCACATCATTAGGAGAATGATGTGATGGACAAGACCCAATCCTAAGCATAGCACAAGATCGTGTAGTTCGTTTGCTAGAGCTTTTCTAATGTCAAGTATCATTTCCTTAGACCATGAGATTGTCTTACTCCTGGATACCGTAGGAGTGTTTTGGGTGTACCAAACGTCACAACGTAACTGGGTGACTATAAAGGTGCTCTACAGGTATCTCCGAAAGTGTATGTTGGGTTGGCACGAATCGAGACTGGGATTTGTCACTTCGTGTGACGGATAGGTATCTCTGGGCCCACTCGGTAATGCATCATCATAATGAGCTCAATGTGACCAAGTGGTTGGTCACGGGATCATGCATTATGAAACGAGTAAAGTGACTTGCCGGTAACGAGATTGAACGAGGTATTGGGATACCGACGATCGAATCTCGGGCAAGTAACGTACCGATTGACAAAGGGAATTTTATACAGGATTGATTGAATCCTCGACATCGTGGTTCATCCGATGAGATTATCATGGAGCATGTGGGAGCCAACATGGGTATCCAGATCCCGCTATTGGTTATTGACCGGAGAGTTGTCTCGGTCATGTCTATGTGTCTCCCAAACCCGTAGGGTCTACACACTTAAGGTTCGGTGACGCTAGAGTTGTAGAGATATTAGTATGCGGTTAACCGAAAGTTGTTCGGAGTCCCGGATGATATCTCGGACGTCACGAGGAGTTCCGGAATGGTCCGGAGGTAAACATGTATATATAGGAAGTCCAGTTTCGGCCACCGGGAGAGTTTCGGGGGTCAACGGTATTGTACCGGGACTACCGGAAGGGTCCCGGGGGTCCACCGGGTGGGTCCACCTATCCCGGAGGGCCCCATGGGCTGAAGTGGCGTGGGAACCAGCCCCTGGTGGGCTGGTGCGCCCCACCCAAGGGCCCAAGGCGCCTAGGGTTGGAAACTCTAGGGGCCGTTGCCCCAGAGGGGCATGCGCCCGGTTGGAAACCCTAAGGGGGCCGTTGCCCCCCGACGGCCCCCCTCTAGATGGGATCTCCAAGGGGGCATGCGCCCCCTAGCCCTTATATATAGTGGAGGGGAGGGAGGGCAGCCGCACACTAAGCCCTAGCGCCTCCCTCTCCCTCCCGTGACACCTCTTCCTCCTCCAGTCGCGTTTGGCGAAGCCCTGCTGGAATCCCGCTGCTTCCACCACCACGCCGTCGTGCTGCTGGATCTCCATCAACTTCTCCTTCCCCCTTGCTGGATCAAGAAGGAGGACACGTCTCTGCTCCATACGTGTGTTGAACACGGAGGTGCCGTCCGTTCGGCGCTAGGATAATCGGTGATTTGGATCACGACGAGTACGACTCCATCAACCCCGTTCTCTTGAACGCTTCGCTCGCGATCTACAAGGGTATGTAGATGCACTCCTCTCTCTCGTTGCTAGATGACTCCATAGATTGATCTTGGTGATGCGTAGAAAATTTTAAATTTCTGCTACGATCCCCAACAGTGGCATCATGAGCTAGGTCTATGCGTAGTTTCTATGCACGAGTAGAACACAAGATTGTTGTGGTCGTCGATTTTGTCCATTTACTTGCCACTACTAGTCTTATCTTGTTTCGGCGGCATCGTGGGATGAAGCGGCCCGGACCGACCTTACGCGTACGCTTACGTGAGACAGGTTCCACCGACTGACATGCACTAGTTGCATAAGGTGGCTAGCGGGTGTCTGTCTCTCCCACTTTAGTCGGATCAGATTTGATGAAAAGGGTCCTTATGAAGGGTAAATAGCAATTGGCATATCACGTTGTGGTTTTGGTGTAGGTAAGAAACATTCTTGCTAGAAACCTATAGCAGCCACATAAAAACTTGCAACAACAATTAGAGGACGTCTAACTTGTTTTTGCAGCATGTGCCATGTGATGTGATATGGCCATGAAGGATGTGATGAATGAAATATATGTGATGTATGAGATTGATCATGTTCTTGTAATAGGAATCACGACTTGCATGTCGATGAGTATGACAACCAGCAGGAGCCATAGGAGTTGTCTTTATTTATTGTATGACCTGCGTGTCAATGAATAAAACCATGTAATTACTTTACTTTATTGATAAACCGTTAGCCATAGTAGTAGAAGTAATAGTTGGCGAGATAACTTCATGGAGGCACGATGATGGAGATCATGATGATGGAGATCATGGTGTCATGCCGGTGACGATGATGATCATGGCACCCCGAAGATGGAGATCAAAGGAGCAAAATGATATTGGCCATATCATGTCACTATTTGATTGCATCTGATGTTTATCATGTTTTTGCATCTTATTTGCTAAGAATGACGGTAGCATAAATAAGATGATCCCTCATAATAATTATAAGAAACTGTTCCCCCTAACTGTGCACCGTTGCGAAAGTTCATTGTTTCGAAGCACCACATGATGATCGGGTGTGACAGATTCTAACGTTCACATACAATGGGTGTAAGCCAGATTTACACATGAAAAAACACTTAGGTTGACTTGACGAGCCTAGCATGCACAGACATGGCCTCGGAACAAAAGAGACCGAAAGGTCGAACATGAGTCATATAGAAGATACGATCAACATGAAGATGTTCACCGATGATGACTAGTCCGTCTCATATGATGATCGGACACGGCCTAGTTTACTAGGATCGTGTAGCACTTAGATGACTAGAGGGATGTCTATCTGGGTGGGAGTTCATTAAATAATTTGATTAGATGAACTTAATTGTCATGAACTTAGTCTAAAAATCTTGTAGATCAAATGGCCCACGCGAATGTTGTCCTCAACTTCAACGCGTTCCTAGAGGAAACCAAGCTGAAAGACGATGGTAGCAACTATACAGACTAGGTCAGGAACTTGAGGATCATCATCATAGCTGCCAAGAAAGCATATGTCCTTGAAGCACCGCTAGGTGAAGCACCTATCCCAGTGAACCAAGACGTTATGAACGCTTGGCAGTCGTGTGTTGATGATTACTCCCTGGTTCAGTGCGGCATGCTTTACAGCTTAGAATCGGGGCTCCAAAAGCGTTTCGAGCAGCACAGAGCATATGAGATGTTCCAAGAGCTGAGAATGGTTTTCCAAGC
The DNA here is from genome assembly GCA_021605205.1 of Aegilops longissima. Taxonomy (NCBI): domain Eukaryota; kingdom Viridiplantae; phylum Streptophyta; class Magnoliopsida; order Poales; family Poaceae; genus Aegilops; species Aegilops longissima. The sequence continues at coordinate 41,829,810 of CM038680.1, read as the reverse complement.
TCATGCCCGGGTCGACAGATATGAAGTCTCCGACAAGTTCTACAGTTGTAAGATGGAGGAGAATAGTTCCGTCAGCGAGCATATACTCAAAATGTCTGGGTTGCACAACCGCTTGTCTCAGCTGGGAGTTAATCTCCCGGATGTCGCGGTCGTTGACAGAATCCTTCAGTCACTTCCACCGAGCTACAAGAGCTTTGTAATGAACTTCAATATGCAGGGGATGGAGAAAACCATTCCAGAAGTATATTCAATGATGAAATCAGCGGAGGTGGAAATCAAAAAGGAACATCAAGTGTTGATGGTGAATAAAACCACTAAGTTCAAGAAAGGCAAGGGCAAAAAGGGTTTCAAGAAAGACGGCAAGGAGGTGCTACCGCAAGCAAGCTGTCAAGAATGGACCCAAGCCACGAGACCGAGTGTTTTTATTGCAAGGGAAGTGGTCACTCGAAGCGGAACTGCCCCAAGTACTTAGCGGACAAGAAGGCCGGCAACACCAAAGGTATATGTGATATACATGTTATTGATGTGTCCCTTACCAGTACTCGTAGTAGCTCCTGGGTATTTGATACCGGTGCGGTTGCTCATATTTGTAACTCAAAACAGGAGTTGCGGAATAAGCGGAGACTGGCGAAGGACAAGGTGACGATCTTGGCGCGGGAATGGTTCCAAGGTCGATGTGATCGCCACAAGACGCTACCTCTACATTTACCTACGGGATTAGTTTTAAACCTCAATAATTTTTATTTAGTGTCAGCTTTGAGCATGAACATTGTATCTGGATCTCATTTAATACGAGATGGCTACTCATTTAAATCCAAGAATAATGGTTGTTCTATTTATATGAGAGATATGTTTTATGGTCATGCCCCGCTGGTCAATGGTTTATTCTTAATGAATCTCGAACGTGATGTTACACATATTCATAGTGTGAATACCAAAAGATGTAAGGTTGATAATGATAGTCCCACATACTTGTGGCACTGCCGCCTTGGCCACATTGATGTGAAACGCATGAAGAAGCTCCATGCAGATGGACTTTTGGAGTCTCTTGATTACGAATCATTTGACACATGCAAACCATGCCTCATGGGCAAAATGACCAAGACTCCGTTCTCCGAAACAATGGAGCGAGCAACCAACTTATTGGAAATCATACATACTGATGTGTGCGGTCCAATGAGCGTTGAGGCTCGCGGTGGCTATCGTTATGTTCTCACCCTCACTGATGACTTAAGTAGATATGGGTATGTCTACTTAATGAAACGCAAGTCTGAGACCTTTGAAAAGTTCAAGGAATTTTAGAGTGAGGTTGAAAATCAACGTGACAGAAAAATAAAGTTCTTACGATCAGATAGTGGAGGGGAATATTTAAATCACGAATTTGGCACACACTTAAGGAAATGTGCAATCATTTCACAACTCACGCCGCCTGGAACAGCTCAGCGTAATGGTGTGTCCGAACATCGTAATCGCACCCTATTGGATATGGTGCAATCTATGATGTCTCTTACCGGTCTACCGCTCTCTTTTTGGGGCTATGCTTTAGATACTGCCGCATTCACTTTAAATAGGGCTCAGTCGAAATCCGTTCAGACGACACCATGAATTATGGTTTGGGAAGAAACCTAAGGTCTCGTTCTAAAAGTTTGGGGATGCGATGCTTATGTCAAGAAACTTCAACCTGAAAAGCTCGAACCCAAGTCGGAAAAATGCGTCTTCATAGGATACCCTAAGGAAACCATTGGGTATACCTTCCACCTCAGATCCGAAGGCAAGATCTTTGTTGCCAAGAATAGGTCCTTTCTAGAGAAAAAGTTTCTCTCGAAAGAAGTAAGTGGGAGGAAAGTAAAACTTGATGAAGTACTTCCTCTTGAAGCGGAAGGTAGCACAGCTCAGGAAGATGTTTCTGTGGTGCCTGCACCGGCTAGAGAGGAGGTTAATGATGATGATCAAGGTACTTCGGATCAAGTTGCTACTGAACTTCGTAGGTCCACGAGGACATGTTCCACAAAAGAATGGTATGGCAACCCTGTCCTGGAAACCATGTTGTTAGACAACGGTGAACCTTCGAACTATGAAGAAGTGATGGCGGGCCCAGATTCCAACAAATGGCTTGAAGCCATGCAACCCGAGATAGGATCCACGTATGAAAACAGAGATTGGACCTTGACAGACTTGCCCGATGATCGGCGAGCGATAGAAAACAAATGGATCTTTAAGAAGAAGACGGACGCGGATGGTAATGTTACCATCTATAAAGCTCGACTTGTCGCTAAGGGTTATCGACAAGTTCAAGGGGTTGACTACGACGAGACGTTCTCACCCGCAGCGAAGCTTAAGTCCGTCTGAATCATGTTAGCAATTGCCGCATTCTACGATTATGAGATATGGCAAATGAACGTCAAAACGGCATTCCTTAACGGCTTTCTTAAGGAAGAATTGTATATGATGCAGCCGGAAGGTTTTGTCGATCCTAAGAATGCTAACAAGGTATGCAAGCTCCAGCGCTCCATCTATGGGCTGGTGCAAGCATCTCGGAGTTGGAACATTCGCTTTGATGAAATGATCAAAGCGTTTGGGTTTATGCAGACCTATGGAGAATCCTACGTTTACAAGAAAGTGAGTGGGAGCTCTGTACACTACAAAAAAATACACTTCCGTGATGATACGTGTTTGTCACAGTAGGTCGCGTTTTTTGTCATGCATGTACATCCATGAAAAATTTATGATGTAATCAAGATAGTCATACGTGTCGTCAGAGAAGTGTTCCATGACTTTACCAAAATTACCATCACGGAAGTGTCCACTTCCATGACGATAAATCCCGCATCACAGAAGTGCTTTCGTCAAGGGTGACCGACACGTGGCATCCAACGTAACGGAACGCCGTTAAGCTATCGGGTCGGATTTTGGATCCGATAACCCGTTAACAGCCATGACCAATACTGATTTTCCACGTGTAAAATTCTCATTGGCCTTTAGCTGGGCCGGCCCATTATGGTCTGCAGAATCTTGTGGGCCTTTAGCTGGACCGGCCCAAAATTGGCCCACAAAGTTTAAATGGGCCGGCCCAACCGAAGGCCCATAAGATTTAGCGGACCATAATGGGCCGGCCCAGCTAAAGGCCCGCAAAATTTAGCGGACCATAATGGGCCGGCCCAGCTAAAGGCCCACAAGATTTTGCGGACAACAATCGGCTGGCCCAGCTAAAGGCCCAACATTCTCTGTCAAATCGGCCCGTCAACGGCCTGGTCTAAACTTGTCATCAATACGGCCCATGGTCACTTCTGGCCCGGTAACAGTCCGCTAAGTAATTGCGCCGAATTATGGCCCGGTGTATTTCCGGCCTGTCAAAGGTCCGACTTCATTTGGGCCCATTTACAGGCCATCAAAACTTTCGGCCCATAAACGGCCATGAAGGATTTGGGTCATATTCGGCCATGTCTGTCATTCGGCCTGTTAGAGGCCCACTAAAGATTTGGGCCACTTTCGGCCTGTTGTCATTTTCGTCCTGTTAACGTCAGACGTAAACCATGGGCCATATGTGGCCCAACGTCATATCGGGCCCATTAACGGCACATATAAAAATGATGATAATCTAGCCCGACCAAAGTTCCGGCCTGTTAAAGGTCCGTGTATTAGGTCGGCACATTTACGGCCCGTCCGAATTTCGGCCTGTCAAATATCCGCGATCGTAAATGGGCCACCATTTCGCCTGCTAAGTCCGATGGGTTATTTGGCACAATCAGGCCCAATCTCACTTTCGGTCTATTAAAGGCCCATGTTTTTATGGCCTCGAGATATTTACACTGTAAACGGCTTATTTTACCGAGGGCCCAAATTATGTTTAGGCTGTTAAAGGCCCACTATGGGCACAGCCTACCGAAAAATTTGAAAGCTTATGCTAATTTAAGCCCAGATATTTTTAGTGGGCTACATGCCAATTTCGCCCGAATCGCTTTTAGCCCAATTGGAATGGGCCCGACGAATGTTGGCATGTTGGGCTCCAACGAAGCTTTCGGCCGAATACATTACTAAGATAAACCTACACTATACAAAAATAGCGTCGTAATTACTGCAGCCTGTGGCAGCATCATAAATGTTGTATCACGACAAAATAAATTCCAATCATACAACAAAAGGCCTGTTGGCATAAAGTTTACAGTCCTTCCAGATAAAAGCACCATCGGTGTATAGAAGCACGATCATTTGACCTGAGTGCTAATGTTTCAGTTGTAGAATCGATGGAGCAGCACGATCTCCACCTTTTTACACCATTGCTCTTCAACAACGGTTAATGTCGATAGTCCGGTTTCAAAACCATTCATATCTTGACGACATTTCTCAACCACTATTCTTGTTTTTGAAACAACGTCCATTAGGGATTGGACTTGTGTCCGAGCACAGATATATCACTGTCTAGCAGGAAGATTTTGTTCAATGGCGATTTGGATGAGGTTACCTTGACAACCAACCCGAATTACGCAGAAGGTGCTTTTTGCTTCGTTAGTGGAGAGATCTTGATGCCTTTGCAGCAAGAGGTGACATTGTGCCTGTAGTAGCCTCGTCACCTTCGTGTGGTTGTGGTTGTTCAATCATTTGTACCATAGCTTCCACGAAAGTTTGAACTTGTAGATTAGTGTACGGATAAGTTACTAATGAGACAAAACAAACAAAGTAGGTTAAATGTTTATACATAACTTATTTTGTGAACTCTGTAATACATTAGCATGTATTGTAGTGCCAACTACATAATAAAATCACTTTCAGAACATATGTCCATGTAGCATGCCTACTGTATTGTCTATTTCCTCACATTCTTTGACATATAAGGATAAAGAGACATGATTTAAAGTAGGATGAACATAGTATGACATCATTCATATCATGGGCAAACAGATATAAAACAAACAGGCTATTTTATCATTGTGTGCGCACGTGAACGTAACAACTAGATTACAGATCAAGACCAAAAGAATATCCTTCGTCTCTTTTAAACCATGTAAGGTGAAATGATACGTTAAGACAATTGTGTATAAAAGTGAACAGAGTAACTGGCATTGGCTGCAAACCAAGTAGTTAAATGAACACATCACAGTACCAATCAGTTCAAGGCAGGAGGAGTAAGGACTTACAACAACAGCTTGAACTGGTGTGCTCATGCCCTTCATCTTGCTGGTGTGGCAATCCTTGAAGATTTGCACTGCATTCGGTTCAAGTTCTTTTTGGTCCGCACGGGCTTTCCTCTGTATTTGGAACAAGTCAATATAAATACGATAATATGGCACAAAAAAGAAGGAAGTAGCAGCTATTTACAAAAGCCTCGCAGTGTGCAATATAGCTACGAGATCCTGTTGTCTGTTGGAATTTCACTTTAGAACGGTTGGTTTTGTTCTTCAAACAGTTAGCCTAGAAGAAGATACACTTCTAAGGCACATACATAAATACAAGTTAAATATGTGGTCGATCAAATACATATAGCCTACGATACTTTGGATCAGACCGGTGTTTAACGAGGGCTGTCGATCTTCATCTGTAATATATTCCATGGAGATGTTTGGGCAATTTGATTATTAGCCTTGCCTTCAAAGTGAGATTTTCTATGGTGCTACGAATCTTGTCGCAGAGCGATCGAAAAACATGAGTGCACGCTTGTTTAGTTGCATCATCTTTCGGATCCAACTTGAACCTCATCATTGAAAAAGAATGTGAGTCTTATTAGGAGGAAGCTAGAAAGTATGGGACAGAGCAAGACAATATTACTAATTGCGATGAATAACATTACTTACGGATAAATGGTCAAGGAAGGTGTTAAACTGGGTATTGTCTTTCTCATTCCTGTACTGCATCCACGTTGGGAGGATACGCGCATGACACCTAACGGCAACGGCTGCCTCTGATACTAATTTGGCTGACTTTGTAGCATCATGTGGCCTTTTTCAACCTGCCTCAAAATGGATCTCCATTCTTCCTCCTTTAGATTTTGTTAATCTGTCAAGCATTATCCCTGATGTCTGTTTCCGCTTGCGTCGTGGTGCTAGTTCAACAATGAATATGGAAAGTGCTAATGTACATCAAACTGTGAGAGTACATATAAAGGAGCATGCAACTGCAACTTGACTCGGTTAGGTACCGTCTTGGTGTTGATGCTCATGAGGTTCATCTGATCTTGCCAAGTCTGTTGTGTCGCAGTGATTCGGAAGTAGTGTTAGGTGTGAAGGCAGCTTGGGAACCGCCGCCCGAGCAAACGAACGAGTAACTGGTTGAGATGCTGGTACAGTTGAAGCGGATGCTGCAGCTGGTGGAGCAGGTGATACTGTGTTTGTAGAGTTAGCCGGTGGACTTGGACCCTCTACTGCACTATAAGTACCAGCAGGATGTCGATGGCAGAACCTTTTTCGTTTCACCCGACGAGTAACAGCACTCCCTACTATATTATTTTCCTTGCTCTTTTTTGACTTTGCCATGTCAAGCTGTACCCACAACACAAAAGAATAAAATCACTCTTCAGAACTCATTGATGCATGATACAAACAAGCAATACTTTGATGTAAGACAACCGTATGAGGATGGAATATGTAAGAAAAATAGGACGGCATGACATATTCACAGCTACGATGTGCAAACTAAGTAGAAGGATTTTCAAGAAAATAGAAGTAATACAAGCTAGACAACAAATGAAAGATGCAACCAATATTACTCTGCTAAGTTAAAAGTGTCTTGTCATAAGTGGCAATTCGAAAAAATAGAAGCAGTACAACGTAGAAATCAATGCAAGATGCAACCACTATCAAACTGCCATGTTAAAAGCGTCCAATCATGAGTTACTGATGCGGGATACACAACAGCAGTACTTTGATGTAAGAACATGGTATGATAGATAGATGCATTGTATTCTAGACACGTAAAGCCATGTCATATGCACATGTATAACGATAAACTCAGCAGGTGCAATTTAATCAAAATAGAAGAAATACAGGCTAGACAACATATGCAACATGAAACCAATTATCACACTATCAACTTAGAGCAAGCACCTGCGATGGTGGAGTCGGAGATGAACTCATCATGTAGACTTGGGACTTCAACTTCATTAGCGATGGCAGTGGCAAATCTAGAGAGTCTCTGCTTTTGCGTCGGTGCGGAGTACCACCAACATCCCCTAACTTACTTTTCCTTCCTATTTTACGATATTGCCTTATGAAGTCAAAACCACAAGAAGATGAATAAAATTAGCTCTGCATAACTGGTTGGTGCATGATCTGCATTTAACACTACTTTGATGTAAGGCAAGCGCAGGATAGGAGGATGGAATATATACAAAAAAAAGACAACATTTCATATTCACACGTACGATAGGAGGATGGAATATGTATGAAAAAACAGTAAGCGGAAGGCATTTCAACAAAATTAGAAGAAATGAAAGCTAGGCACCATATGAACATGCAACAAATATCAGTCTATCAGGTAAAAAGTGTCTCATCGTAAGTGCCATTTCAAGAAATTAGAAGTAGTACAAGCTAGAAGACAATGCAAGATGAAACCTACATCACAGTCCCAAGTTAAATGTGTCTTATGGGTAAGTGATCGTTGCAGGTATAAGATGTAAGCTATGCAGATGCAATTCTACATAATCAGAAGCAATACAAACTAGACATCATACGGAAAATGCAACCACGTATAACAGTTCCAAGTAAGAGCAAGCACCTGTGATGGTGGAGTAGGGGAGATGTGCTCATCATGTACACGTATGTTCTAGAAACAGGAACACGTGTCATATTCACAGGAATTATGTGTAAAGTAAGCAGATGCAATTCAAGTTAGAAGCAATACAAGCTAGACATCATACGCAACATGCAACCACATATAATAGTGTCAATTTAGAGCAAACACCTGTGATGGTGGAGTAGGGGAGATGTGCTCATCATCTACACAGCTACGTTGACTGTCCAGCCTTATGTTGTCTTGTGAATCTTGTTGGGAGGATGGCGGAGTAGAATCTATAGAGACCCCCTGTTTGAGTTGCTCCGAAGGACCACCATCATCCACTGCCGGACTAATTTCCTTCAGCTGTAATGATTTTTCATTGTGAAGTCAAACCGATAAGAAAAAGGAATAAAATTCGCTCTTCAGAACTCATTCATGCATGATACTGACGAACACTACTCGGATGAAAGCCAAACTCATGATGCGAGGATGGAATATGCATGAAAAACAGGATGGTGTGACATATTCACACCTATGATGTGGTAACTAACCAGAAGGCATTTCAACAAATTAGAAGCACTGCAAGCTAGACACCATATGAAAGATGCAACCAATATCACTCTGCCAAGTTCAAACTGTATGGCATTTCAACAAATTAGAAGAAGTATATGCTTGAAATCATATGCAAGACAGAACCAATATCATAGTGGCGACTTAAAGGTGCCTTATCATAAGTGACTGATGCGGGATATGCAAGAATAGTAGTCTGATGTAGAAATAGGAACACATGTCATATTCACAGGCATTATGTGTAAAGTAAGCAGATGCAATTCAACAAAGTTAGAAGCGATACAAGCTAGACATAATACGCAACATGCAACCATATATAATAGTGCCAAGTTAGAGCAAGCACCTGTGATGGTGGAGTAGGGGAGATGTGCTCATCATCTACACAGCTACGTTGACTGTCTAGCCTTGCATTGTCTTGCGAATCTTGTTGGGAGGATAGCGGAGTAGAATCTGTAGAGAACCTCCGTTTCAGTTGCTCGGAAGGACCACCATCATCCAATGCCTTGCCAATTTCCTTCAGCTTTATTTATTTTGCATTGTGAGGTCATACCGACAACAAAAAGGAGTATCATTCGCTCTTCAGAACTCATTCATGCATGATACTGACGAACACTACTCTGATGAAAGGCAAAGTCATGATACGAGGATGGAATATGTACAAAAAAATGGACGGCTTCACATATTCACACCTATGATGTGGTAACTAAGCAGAAGGCACTTCAACAAATTAGAAACACTGCAAGACACCATATGGAAGGTGCAATCAATATCACTCGCCAAGTTAAAATTGTGTCATCATAGGTGGCGTTCATCAAACTAGAAGCAATACATGCTAGAAATCATATTCAAGACGCAAACCAATATCACATCGCTAACTTAAAGGTGTCCCATCATAAGTGGTGATGCGGGATACACAAGAAGAGTAGTTTCATGTAAGAACATGGTGTGATAGAGATATAGTATGTACCAAAAACAGGAAAGCGTGTCATATTCACATGTATCATGTGTAAGCTAAGAAGATGCAGTTTACACTAATTAGGAGCAATACGAGCTACACACCATATGCAACATGCAACCAGATATCACACTGCCAAGTTAGAGCAAGCACCTTGGATGGTGGAGTAGGGGAGCGGAGACTTGGACCATGTAATGCACTATCAGTACAAGGAGAATCGGTACAGATGCTCCATTTACGTTGCTACAGAGGACCACCATTATCGCCTTCCTTACTCTTTTCCTTCCTCTTTCTTGATTTTGCCTTGTCAAGTCAAACCCACAAGAAAAAGGAATAAAATTTGCTCTTCAGAACTTATTGATGCATGATACTGACGAACACTAATTTCATGTAAGGCAGCCGCATGATAGGAGGATGGAATATGTATGAAAAACAGGACGGTGTGACATATTGACATGTATGATGTATAAAGTGTAAACTAAGCACAAGATGCTTGAACTTGTTAGAATCGATGCAAGCTAGAAACCATGTGAAAGATGAAACCAATATCACTCTGCCAAATTAAAAGGGTGCCCTAACAAATGTATTTGACCAAATTAGAAGAAATACATGGAAACAGGCTAGAAATAATATGCAATATGCAATGAATAAAGGTGACTCATCGTAAGTGACTGATGCAGGATACGGAAGAGAGGTAGTTTCATGTAAGAACAAGGTTAACACATAGATGTAGTGTGTACCAAAAATAGGAAGGCATGTCATATTCACAGGTATAGTGTGTAAACTAAGCAGATGCAATTTAGCCTAATTAGAAGCATTACAAGCTAGACACCGTATGCAACATGCAACCACATATCACACTGCGAAGTTGGAGCAAGCACCTGTGATGGTGGTGTAGGGGAAGTGCTGTCTTCAGGTACAGAGCAACGTTCAATATCTTCATTTAGGCTTGCTGTTTCTTGAGAATCATGTGGAGAGGATGAAATTGCATTCTTTATAAGAATATTGCGTCTCATATTAACCCACGCGTGTGATTGTCTCATCACAAGCGATAGACGCAGGATACACAAGAACGGTAGTTTGATGTAAGAACATGGTATGATAGGCAGATGTAGTATGTACCAAAAACAGGAAGGCGTGTCATATTCACATGTATAATGTGTAAGCTAAGGAGATGCAATTTAACAAATTAGGAGCATTGATGAGGGATACACAAGAAAAGTAGTTTGATGTAAGAACATGGTTAATAGAAAGACGTAGTATGTACCAAAAATAGGAAGGCATGTCATATTCACAGGTATAATGTGTTAACTAAGCAGATGCAATTTACCCTAATTAGAAGCATTACAAGGTAGACACCATATGCAACATGCAACCACATATCACACTGCCAAGTAAGAGCAAGCACCTGCGATGGCCGTGTGGGGGAATTGCGGTGATCAACTAGAGAGCTACATTGACTATCTTCATTTATCCTTGTTGTTTCTTGAGAATCAAGTGGGGAGGATGACACTGCACTATTTAAACGAGTAGGGCGTCTCACAGTAACCCACCCAGGTGACTGTCTCATAATAAGTGATTGACGAGGGATACAAAAGAGCATTAGTTTGATGTACGAACATGGTTAATAGACATATGTAGTATGTATCAATAACAGGAAGGCATGTCATTATCAAAGGTATAATGTGTAAAGTAAGCAGATGCAATTTAACCAAATTGGAAGCAATACAAGCTAGACACCATATGCAACATGAAACCACATTTGACAGCGCGAAGTTAAAGCAAGCACCTAGGATGGTTGTGTGTGGCAATTGAGATCATCAACTGCAGAGCTATGTTTACTCTCTCCAACTGCTGACACTGCACCCATTAGAGCTCTGAAATGCTTAGTGCTTATCTTTGAATTACACTAGAGGGCCTTCTGTCTTTTCTTTTCTGCATTCATCAACACTGCGTCTGAGTCTGAAATACCCATGCATAAAAAAACAATAGTGTGAGTATGGGTGAAGTGTGTGCACAATTAGTACAGTGTGAAGGTAGCAGATAGCAGGTCGGTGAGAAATAAATGATGGGAGACATATGATAGATCTACAACATACATGACACACTGAATTACTACAGGATTCTATGAAAATAATAGTCGACTGAAAGCAAATAGGTTAGTCCATTTTTTCTGCATCGTCCGATGTACAAAGAACGGACAGATCGCCTTCATCTACCTCCAGCCAGTCAGTGTTGACGATCTTCCTCGAAACGCATGGCGACCACCGCCCAAGATACTCCCCGCCTGCGCCTCCCTCGACCTCACCGCACCGCCGTGCTTGGCACCCCCCGCCATCCATTCAAGCCCCCGACCTCCAGATCGGGCAAGCAGCTCCTGCGCCCCACACCCCGATGATAGACACCGATGCGCCGCTTCCTCGGGGAACAGGCGAACTAGATGCTCCGTGCGCCTAAGTGGGTGCTGCTTCTTTTAATTGCGGTTCGACTGACCCTGAATTGAAATCCAGGCGGGCTACTAACCTCTAGCGAAAGTGAAATAGTAAAAGGGAGGAAACCTTGTGCATTTAGTATCATGAAGAATATGTAGTAAGAAGCGCTCAACTAGTTTCTTTCGTGGGATGAATACGGTGTGAGCGGAGACGTAAGATTTGCACGAATAAGGGAAGAGGAGTACCTCTTTCTGCTGGCAGTGCTCTGTCCTCCTTCTGTTTTCCCGACGATCTTGTTGTTCGCCGGAAACCAGAAGTTGTGGAGGACAGTGCAGCCTTGGACGAACCCATGGCCAAGTTGTTGAGTATGGTGCGGTGGCCGTCTGTTGGTAGCGGGGAAGCAGATCCGAGGCGGCGAACGATGGCGTAGCAGGAACAGCTCCGGTGCGGTGGACGGTTGCGAAAGTGGAGCCGCAGCAGTGAGGTGCAGGACGGCGTGGTCGAAGTGGTTCTGGTACGGCGCACGTCGGCGTCGGCGTCGTGGAGGCAGCTCTGCCTCGGCTTCAGCTCCTAAGTTCTTGAGGGCGTTGCGGTTGCGGTTGCGTTGGATGACGACGTCGGGGTACCGGCTCCGTCATGATGGAGGAGGGCGGCGGTGGATTGGCCGCTATGGGGTGGAGGATGGAGGAGGATGGGGTTTCGCGGCTGGTGGAGAGGGCGTTTTCGCGCCCACGGAGTATGAATGGGGAAACAGAGGGAGGCGGGGAACTAAGGGGGAACAATGTTTCGGTTTGAGACGTGCTTGTTTGAAAGTTGTGGAAAGTTACAAACTTTGCCCCCACCTAAATTTCGGACATATTGCGAGTTGGGGGTAGGACAGTCATGTCAGGTGTCCCAAATGTGGGCGGGATAGATTTTGGCCGATCGCATGGGTGTTTAGGCGCCCACAGCGTATGAATGCTTCTCGGAGGCGGTTGAGACTGGTGTCTTGGTGAAGTTACAAACCTACCCCAGTTTAGACCTTCGGACATCGGGCCGATAGGCTACATGGGCCAGAGTCAGGACAGTAATTTCCTACCACCAAAACATTAGTCTCGCGCGGTTTCGGGTGACCAGAGGCCTATTTGGCGCTTCGTTCAATATTTGGAAGCAGAAGCATTAACTTTTTCGGTTCTCTTGAATTGAACTTTCAGGATTTGTCAAACTTCACAAATCTTTACTCTTGAAAATCCTAAAGCTACGATTATTTTGGAATGGAGGGGGTACATTTTAATATACATTGTACACGAGTATATATTGAAAAATATGCAACTTACCTCAGTTCATGCATGGTTCCAGGTATAATCTCCTTGGTTGCAAAAAAAAGTTAGATATGCGTATGAACATATATAGCATGTTCAAACTCACAACAAAGATTGATGCCCCCTTTTGCATCTGATTTAAAAATGCCATTATCTCGGGTTCAAATAGATGAATGCACTTCCTATGAATTCGAATCTTCGAAACCCCCTTTATGTTGAATTCGACATGTATTTTATTTCATAGCTAGCAATTTGGAATGTATCCATGCAAGTGACAAATGTATAAAGTGCTTCACACTAACAACATGGAGTACACTAATTAATGTTTATATATGAATTGCAAAAGCATCCATTGCCTGTATTACAAACCGCTCTCACTCTATGGATCGATAATATGAAATAAACACATGCACATGCTAGAATTCAATAGAGTATGGGTGTCTGATAGACCGATTTTCGTCCATACGCAATTTTGCAAAATTCATGATCTCATCCAAAAATAATAATGCCATTTATATTTTAATTTAATGCGTAGAACCGCCTTTTACACGTATATGCACTATGCCTCGCCCCGTTCTCACAAACACGTTATATATCTCTCTATCTAACGCATAAGAGCACACACTTTATATGCATCGGCATTTCTCCTTCACACATGCTCACAATCTCTGTCAGGGTGTCGGGGTGTCTCACGCACATGCTCTCTATGTTTCTCTCTCTCTCTCTCTCTCTCTCTCTCTCTCTCTCTCTCTCTCTCTCTCTCTCTCTCTCTCTCTCTCTCTTTCTGACTACTATGTACCACTCTTTTCACTAATCTCAGTTGGAAAACACTATTTCTCTCACATGCATATATACACATGCACGGTCTCTACTAGCCCTCTATACGCACATATATGTGCCTACGTGTCTCCCGCACGCACATTATCTTTAGGCCTCCTCGCACACATTGCCCCCCGACACACCTCTCTAATAGTAGTTGGCGATATGATTTCATCATATCATTCGCAGGATATCCCTGGCTGTTAGGCTGGATGGTAATATGAGGCAATGTTTTACCCTAGTTCGGATCGGACCCTGCAGGTTGAAGAAAGAGCCTACTCCTGTATCTGTATATTAGTGATAGGGTGTGTACAAAGTACACGTGAATACCGTGCATTGTCCGTGTGTGTATACTATCGATTTAACTAGACCCCAAGCTTGTATAACATACTAAAGGCCTAGGGTTACAAATCATATATAGTCGGCTTATCACCGGTGGGGATAGAGTCCTCCACGACTCGTAGCCGTGTTGTACGCCGAGTCCTCCACATGGGTCTCAGATAACACGTCTCGGTCCAACCTATATGTGGCGCAGGATGGAACCGACCCATGAGTCTTCATGTTGACCCACCACAACTAGAAATGATGTGCCCACTACACCACACACGCAATCGTCCACTAAGAAAATAAGCATATACAATAGTACAACGGGGTCTAACTCACGATACGTCTCCATATTTTGTTGATGACACTAACGGACTTTGCATTTGATGCGTGCTCCGTATATTGTTGACGACACTTATGGTCATTGTATTTGAAGCAAAAGCACGATATGGTCACTGGACTTCAGAATAAGCTCATCACGGTCACCACATACATTTTGTCGTGCTAACCAACATGTGGTTGGATGGTTAGAGGACAGTGGTTTCTCGAGCCCACCAAGGTTAAAGTCCCGGTGCTCGCATTTATCTTGTGTTAATTTCAGTATTTTCTGGCGATGTACGTTCAGTGGGAGGAGACGTTCCACTCGACTACGAGGCACCCATGGTGACTTCATAAAATCTCAAGATCATGTAGATGAAAAAGTCAGTCGACTGACGTGTAGCCTAACCCCGCACGTACACATGCACGCACGCAAGACACGCACGCATGTAGGCGTGCAACACTGACACGTACACATAATGTACACACGCACGCATGCTGGCGTGCAACACTGACACGTACACATGCACTCACAAACACACACACGTACGCACCCATGCATGCAACACTGAAATGTACCCACGCAAGACACACGCTCAACCTATATGTGCATGCACCCTTTGTTAAGGTCATGGATTGTTACGGGTATTAATCAATCTTATCTGTGATAAGCAGAACATTGATGTTTGCATCGGTCCTTATGAATCACAACGTATCGAACGGGCTATCAACATAGTAGGCTTAACTACATGAAAAAGATGACGTCACACTCAATGAACAATCATCGGTTTATGAAATGCCTGCTTCTGACCGCCCTGGCCCACCAAAGGTTCCTCTGCTGTGCGCTGCCTGTGTTGGGTCACTAACATGCAGGCCATGCACCAAAGAGCCCACACGTCAGTGGAAGAACGGTGTGGTGTCCTAGGTCAGAGTCGAGGGCGCCACTCGCGGCACGCCCGGCTGAACACGCCTCCGTGCCGCATTCAAACGCCTCCATGAAACCTGCCCGTGTCGAAGCCGAGAAACCCACTCTGGACACACGTCCATTCAAGACCGGGCCGGTGTTAAACGCAACGCCGACCGAGCTCCTCCCATTCGCCATCTATTTAATCTCCTATTTAAACGAGGCCAAACGCCGGGCAAGAATTGCACACCTCTGCCGCTCCCCTATCTCCTCCACCATTTTGTCCACTCTTACAATGGCTTACGAAGAGTAGTTATTCCGCATCCAAGCCGGCTGGGTAGCCCGCCGGATACGAGGTATGCAGCTCGCTGATCCACCTCCCTCCCCTCACCCGACGGAGCCAGTTGCCGCCCCAAGCTGGCGTGCGGTCCAGCAACTCGCTGCTCCAGGCCAGCTCGACAAGGAGCGGCGCACGGGCGTCGTTGTTGCCGTCCACGCCGCTGCCTCGTACCGCGTCTCCCGTTTCTGTGGCCGAGACTCCCATGCCAGCGGCCGCGCCATGCAAGCAGCGACAGTAGCCGGGTGCGCGGAGAGCGACGAGTCGGTGGCCAGCGCCTCCGCGTCCGTCACCATCATCAAGGAGAAGTAGAACACGGGAGGCCGCCGCCGCTTGGGTCCCATGAAGGCCACCGCGGAGGCGACGCCGGCGTACACAACAGGTGTCTTGCTGGATCCTTTTGTTGCGAGGACCTTCGTCGACCCCGCATGGGCTCCACGGAAGAGGGGAATGTTAGGATGAACTCGAGCCGGTTCCGGCCATGGCGAAGTAGTGGCCGGTGATGAACTCGAACAGGTGCCGGCCACCATCATCTTCGGCACCAGCCAATGATATCAATTGGGTAGTGGGGAAGCGAGCCGTCCTTTGCGCTGAAGCATATACCTCCGGGGCTCCCGGCAGTCCGGTGATCGGGCTGCCGGACATGAGGAACACAAGTCGATCGGCGGGCGACCATCTAGGGTAGGTATTATATACCTGTGCTGCCCAGAACTAGCACCGCGTAGTTCATTTGAATGTAATGAAATCCGTCATGTTTGTGTGAAAATCCGGTATTTTATATGATTTATGTCGTTGTTTATATGAAATATCAGTTTGTCTACATGTTTGCGTGAATTTCGTCCGGTTGGTTGAGTTGCTGTCATAATGTGTGCGGCTACGGTTGGATGGCGTAATTTGCGGGTCGCCGGTCAGTCTGCGGGCGGCTCGGGTGGCATTGTGGGACAAAAAAACACAGCTCGTGCGAGCTCGTCTCCAACGTGCACGCTGGAGGATGCATGACAGCATGAGCACCCGAGCGATTCCTCGTTCATCGGTGGCAAAGGCACCGGTGTACAAAAGGGGCACCGGTGGACAAAAGGGTCGCCAATATTTTGGCTACCCCGGGCAAGATCCAAACAGCCCCTCCCAACAAATTCAAATCCCTCGTTCGCCGTGGAATTTTGCCATGTGTTGTTTTCATGGACTAGCAAGATGCCCGTGCATTGCACGGAACATCAAGATGCATTTTTTTACAAACTCCCACATGCATGCAAGGGATAATTAATGTCCTCCTTTGCTAGTACCACGAGGCAAACACCATTAATATTGCATCGATTAGTGTTAGTGGCCTTGTATATCTGCAAATTGTAATTTTGATAGTGGCCCCTTGTATGTAAAAATGGAGGGATAAATATGAGAGACAAGGTGAGGAGGAGTGGGGCGTGGTGCCGTGGTGGTGACTGGTGGTCGGACTCGGCGGAGGCATGGGGATGGACGGCGCATTATGTCTAGGTTTGTATCTCTCTCACACACACCCACGTAGGTGGGGGACGTGCACGAAGAGAAGAAGTGCACGCACGGTGCACGTACTCCCGTCTCTTTCCCAACCACACCCGCGCGGGTACACGGTGGAGCTCATTTCTGTACGAAAAAGGCAGCCCACGTGGTAATTTGGCACGTGTACTGGTTGTCCACTTGGTGGAGGGAGGATCTGATGTCTACTACACAACCTTCTTCTTGTAGACGTTGTTGGGCCTGCAAGTGCACATGTTTGTAGGACAGTAGAAAATTTCCCTCAAGTGGACGACCTAAAGTTTATCAATCTGCGAGAGGAGTAGGAGGAAGATGGTCTCTCTCAAACAACTCTGCAACCAAATAACAAAGAGTCTCTTGTGTCCCCAACACACCCAATACAATGGTAAATTGTATAGGTGCACTAGTTCGGCCAAGAGATGGTGATACAAGTGCAATATGGATGGTAGATATAGGTTTTTGTAATCTGAAATAATAAAAACAGCAAGGTAACTAACGGTAAAAGTGAGCGTAAACGGTATTGCAATGATAGGAAACAAGGCCTAGGGTTCATACTTTCACTAGTGCAAGTTCTCTCAACAATAATAACATCGATAGATCATATGACAAGCCCTCAACATGCAACAAAGAGTCACTCCAAAGACTCTAATAGAGGAGAACAAACATAGAGATTATTGTCGGGTACGAAACCACCACAAAGTTATTCTTTCGGATCAATCTATAAAAGAGTTCATACTAGAATAACACCTTAAGGTACAAATCAACCAAAACCCTAATGTCACCTAGATGCTCCATTGTCACCTCAAGTATCCGTGGGCATGATTATGCGATATGCATCACACAATCTCAGATTCATCCAACCAACATAAAAGTACTTCAAAGA
The DNA here is from genome assembly GCA_021605205.1 of Aegilops longissima. NCBI lineage: Eukaryota > Viridiplantae > Streptophyta > Magnoliopsida > Poales > Poaceae > Aegilops > Aegilops longissima. The sequence continues at coordinate 41,811,748 of CM038680.1, read as the reverse complement.
GTGCCCCAAAGTTTCTACCGGAGAGTCAAGAACGTGTGCCAACCCCTATGCATAGGTTCCCAATGTCACGAAACCCGCAAGTTGATCACCAAGACATACATCAAGTGTTCTCATAAAAGACTCAATCCGATAAGATAACTTCAAAGGGGAAACTCAATTCATCACAAGAGAGTAGAGGGGGAGAAACATCATAAGATCCAACTACAATAGCAAAGCTCGGGATACATCAAGATCGTGCCATAGATTGGAACACGAGAGAGAACACGAGAGAGAGAGACATCAAACACATAGCTACTGGTACATACCCTAAGCCCCGAGGGTGAACTACTCCCTCCTCGTCATGGATAGCGTCGGGATGATGAAGATGGCCACTGGTGATGGATCCCCCTTCCGGTAGGGTACCGGAAAGGGGTCCCGATTAGTTTTTGGTGGCTCTGGAGGCTTGCGGCAGCGGAACTCCTGATCTAGGTTCTGTTCTAGAAGTTTTAGGGTACGTAGGTATATATGGGTGAAAGGAGTACGTCGGTGGAGCTACGGGGGCCCCACGAGGCAGGGGGCGCGCCCAGGGGGGGTGGGCGCGCCCCCCACCCTCGTGAGCACCTCCCGTATCATCTGACGTGGAGTCCAAGTCCAACAGATGGGTTTCCTTCCAAAAATAACTTCTCCAGTTGATTTCGTTCCGTTTTGACTCCGTCTGATATTCCTTTTCCTCGAAACACTGAAATAGGCTTAAAACAGCAAATCTGGGCTGGGCCTCCGGTTAATAGGTTAGTCCCAAAAATAGTATAAAAGTGTATAATAAAGCCCAATATTGCCTAAAATAGTAGATAAAGTAGCATGGAGCAACCAAAATTATAGATATGTTGGAGACGTATCAAGCATCCCCAAGCTTAATTCCTGCTCGTCCTCGAGTAGTTAAATGATAAAAAAGAATTTTTGATGCGGAGTGATACTTTGGCATAATTTCAATGTAAATCTTCTTAATTGTGGCATGAATATTCAGATCCGAAAGATTCAAGACAAAAGTTCATATTGACACAAAAATAATAATACTTCAAGCATACTAATAAAAGTAATCATGTCTTCTCAAAATAGCATGGCAAAAGAAAGTTCATCCCTACAAAATCATATAGTTAGGCTATGCTTCATTTTCGTCACACAAAGATGTTCCCAACTTCTATACCCCCGGTGACAAGCCAAGCAATTGTTTCATACTTAAATAATCTCAAACTTTTTCAACCTTCACGCAATACATGAGCGTGAGCCATGGATATAGCACTATGGGTGGAATAGAATATGATGATGGGGATTTTGTGGAGAAGACAAAAAAGGAGAAAGTCTCATATTGACGAGGATAATCAACGGGCTATGGAGATGCCCATCAATTGATGTCAACATGAGGAGTAGGGATTGCCATGCAACGGATGCACTAGAGCTATGAATGCTCAACAAAAGAAAACTAGTGGGTGTGCATCCAACTTGCTTGCTCATGAAGACCTAAGGAATTTGAGGAAGCCCATCGTAGGAATATACAAGCCAAGTTCTATAATGAAAAATTCCCACTAGTATGAAAAAGACAACTTATGAAACTCACTATATGAAAAACATGGTGCTACTTTGAAGCACAATATATGAGACTCACTACATGAAGAACAAGGTGCTACTTTGAAGCACAATATATGAGACTCACTACATCAAGAACATGGTGCTACTTTGAAGCACAAGTGTGGAAAAAGAGATAGTAGCATTGCCCTTTTTATTATTTTTTATTTTTTTGGGCCTTTTTTTGGCCATTCTCTTTTTTTTGGGCCTTTCTTTTTTTTTTTTGGCCTTTCTTTTTTTTATTTGGGCAATTCTTTGATAATGATGATCATCACACTTCTATTGATTACAACATAAGGATTACAACTCGAAACTAGAACAAGGTATGACTCTATATGAATGCCTCCGGCAGTGTACCGGGATGGTGCAATGAATCAAGAGTGACATGTACGAAAAATAATGCATGGTGGCTTTGCCACAAATACGATGCCAACTACATGATGATGCAATGGTAATATGACAAAAGTAATGTATGTCATAATAATGATGGTGGAAGTTGCATGGCAATATATCTCGGAATGGCTATGGAAATGCCATAATATGTAGGTATGGTGGCTGTTTTGAGGAAGATATAAGGAGGTTTATGTGTGATAGAGTGTATCGTATCAAGGGGTTTGGATGCACCGGCGAAGTTTGCGCCAACTCTCAATGTGAGAAAGGGAAATGCACGGTACCAAAGAGGCTAGCAATGGCGGAAAGGTAAGAGTGCGTATAATCCATGGACTCAACATTAGTCAAAAGAACTCATATACCTATTGCAAAAATTTAGAAGTCATCAAAAATCAAGTACTACATGCATGCTCCTAGGGGGATAGATTGGTAGGACAAGACCATCGCTCGTCCCCGACCGCCACTCATAAGGATGCACAAGCCAGGTACACTTCATGTTTCAAATTTGTTACACAACTCTAACCATACGTGCATGCTACGGGACTTACAAAATTCAACACAAGCATTTCTCAAATTCACAACTAATCAAATAGCATGACTTTGATATTATCACCTCCATATCTCAAAACAATTATCAAGCATCAAACTTATCTTAGTATTCAACGCACTCAAAAGAAAGTTTCACATATCTTGAACACCAAGTATATTAACATTAAGCAAATTACCATGCTATTAACGACTCTCAAGATAATCTAAGTGAAGCATGAGAGATCAAGTTTCTTTAAAACAAATCCACCACCGTGCTCTAAAAGATCTAAGTGAAGCACTAGAGCAAAAATTATCACGCTCAAAAAGATATAAGTGAAGCACTATGAGCAACTATCAAGCTCAAAAGATATAAGTGAAGCACATAGAGTATTCTAACAAATTCCAAATCATGTATGGCTCCCTCATTTAATAATTTCAGATCTTGGTATTGTATCCAAACAGCAAGTAAAACAAAATAAAACTACAATGCAAGGATAGCACAACTCATGTGAAGAAGAAAAAACTTAGGCTCAACCGATACTAACCGATAGTTGTTGAAGAAAGGTGGGATGCCTACCGGGGCATCCCCAAGCTTTGATGCTTGAGACTTCTTGAAATATTATCTTGGGGTGCCTTGGGCATCCCCAATCTTGAACTTTTGTGTCTCCTTAATTCCTCTCATATCATGGTTTCTCTTTTTCTCAAAAAGCTTCATTCACAACAAACTCAACAAGAACTCGTGAGATAGGTTAGTATAAACCAATGCAAAACCTTATCATTTTCCACTGTAACAGATCACTAACATTATTATTCAACATTCAATACTAAATTTCTCTGCATATTTAATACTCCTATCCTTAAATAGGATCATTAAGGAAGCAAACATATGCAAACATAACAGCAATCTGCCAAAACAGTACAGTCCGTAAAGAATGCAAGAGTATCAATACTTCCCTAACTCCAAAAATTATGAACTACAATTCCCACTGTAATAAATTTATCAGAGCTCAATATGCAAAAAGATTCAACATTATACCACTCTCTGACTTTTCTAGAGAATTTTTTAAACAGCGGTAAACTTTCTGTTTTTCAAACAGCAACATGCATACTAGCAAAATAATCATGGCAAAGGCTATCCTTGACTTTTTTATTGAAACTAAAGATGCAAAACATTATTCTAACTAACATAAATCAAATACTAACAAACGAAAATGACGCTCCAAGCAAAACACATATCATGTGGGGAATAAAAATATAGCTCCAAGTAAAGTTACCGATGAACGAAGACGAAAGAGGGGATGCCTTCCGGGGCATCCCCAAGCTTACGCTCTTGGTTGTCCTTGAATATTACCTTGGGGTTCCTTGGGCATCCCCAAGCTTAGGATCTTGTCACTCCTTATTCCATAGTCCATCGAATCTTTACCCAAAAATTGAAAACTTCACAACACAAAACTTAACAGAAAACTCGTGAGCTCCGTTAGCGAAAGAAAACAAAACACCACTTCAAGGTACTGTAATGAACTCATTATTTATTTGTATTGGTGTTAAACCTACTGTATTCCAACTTCTCTATGGTTTATAAACTGTTTTACTAGCCATAGAGTCATCAAAATAAGCAAACAACACACGAAAAACAGAATCTGTCAAAAACAGAACAGTCTTTAGTAATCTGTAACTAACGCAAACTTCTGGAACTCCAAAAATTCTAAAATAAATTGGTGGACCTGAGGAATTTGTCTAGTAATCATCTGAAAAAATAATCAACTAAATATCACTCTCTAGTAAAAAGTTCTAGCTAATCTTGTGAGTGCTAAAGTTTCTGTTTTTTTACAGCATGATCATAAAGACTTCACACAAGTCTTCTCAAAGGTTCTACTTGGCACAAACAATAATTAAAACACAAAACCACATCTAAACAGAGGCTAGATGGATTATTTATTCCTAAACAGAACCAAAAAGCAAGAAACTAAAATAAAATTGGGTTGCCTCCCAACAAGCGCTATCGTTTAACACCCCTAGCTAGGCATTATGATTTCAATGATGCTCACATAAAAGATAAGAATTGAAACATAAAGAGAGCATCATGAAGAATATGACTAGCACATTTAAGTCTAACCCACTTCCTATGCATAGGGATTTTGTGAACAAACAACTTATGGGAACAAGAATCATCTTGCATAGGAAGGTAAAACAAGCATAACTTCAAAACTTTAAGCACATAGAGAGGAAACTTGGTATTATTGCAATATGTAGAAGCATATGTTCCTCCCTCATAATAATTTTCAGTAGCATCATGAATGAATTCAGCAATATAACCAGCACCTAAATCATTCTTTTCATGATCTACTTGCATATAAATTTTATTATTCTCCACATAAGCAAAATTCTTCTCATGAATAGTAGTGGGAGCAAACTCAACAAAATAACTATCATGTGATTGAAAATTAAGATCAAGATGACAAGTTTCATGGTTATCATTATTCTTTATAGCATACGTGTCATCACAATAATCATCATAGATAGGAGGCATGCTTTCATCATAATAAATTTGCTCAACAAAGCTTGGGGGACAAAAAATATCATGTTCATCAAACATAGCTTCCCCAAGCTTGTGGCTTTGCATATCATTAGCATCATGGATATTCAAGGAATTCATACTAACAACATTATGATAATGCTCATCATTCAAAGATTTAGTGCCAAGAATTCTATGTAATTCTTCTTCTAGTACTTGAGCACAATTTTCCTTCCCATCATTCTCACGAAAGATATTAAAAAGGTGAAGCGTATGAGACAAACACAATTCCATTTATTTTGTCATTTTATTTTATAGACTAACTAGTGCTAAAACAAGAAACAAAAAGATTCGATTGCAAGATCTAAAGATATACCTTCACTTACCTAGCCTCGCCGGCAACGGCTCCAGAAAAGAGCTTGATGTCTACTACACAACCTTCTTCTTGTAGACGTTGTTGGGCCTGCAAGTGCACAGGTTTGTAGGACAGTAGCAAATTTCCCTCAAGTGGATGACCTAAGGTTTGTCAATCCGCGAGAGGCGTAGGAGGAAGATGGTCTCTCTCAAACAACCCTGCAACCAAATAACAAAGAGTCTCTTGTGTCGCCAACACACCCAATACAATGGTAAATTGTATAGGTGCACTAGTTCGGCGAAGAGATGGTGATACAAGTGCAATATGGATGCTAGATATAGGTTTTTGTAATCTGAAATAATAAAAACAGCAAGGTAACTAACGGTAAAAGTGAGCGTAAACGGTATTGCAATGATAGGAAACAAGGCCTAGGGTTCATACTTTCACTAGTGCAAGTTCTCTCGACAATAATAACATAGATAGATCATATGACAAGCCCTCAACATGCAACAAAGAGTCACTCCAAAGACACTAATAGCGGAGAACAAAGGTAGAGATTATGGTCGGGTACGAAACCACCACAAAGTTATTCTTTTGGATCAATCTATAAAAGAGTTCGTACTAGAATAACACCTTAAGATACAAATCAACCAAAACCCTAATGTCACCTAGATACTCCATTGTCACCTCAAGTATCCGTGGGCATGATTATACGATATGCATCACACAATCTCAGATTCATCCAACCAACATAAAAGTACTTCAAAGAGTGCCCCAAAGTTTCTACCGAAGAGTCAAGAACGTGTGCCAACCCCTATGCATAGGTTCCCAATGTGAACTACTCCCTCCTCATCATGGATAGCGCCGGGATGATGAAGATGGCCACCGGTGATGGATCCCCCCTCCGGCAGGGTACCGGAAATGGGTCCTGATTGGTTTTTGGTGGCTCTGGAGGCTTGTGGTGGCGGAACTCCCGATCTAGGTTCTGTTCTGGAAGTTTTAGGGTACGTAGGTATATAAGGGTGAAAGGAGTACATCGGTGGAGCTACGGGGCCCCACGAGGCAGGGGGCGCGCCCAGGGGGGTGGGCGCGCCCCCCACCCTCGTGAGCACCTCCCGTATCATCTGACGTGGAGTCCAAGTCCATCAGGTGGGTTTCCTTCCAAAAATAACTTCTCCAGCTTGATTTCGTTCCGCTTTGACTCCGTCGATATTCCTTTTCCTCGAAACACTGAAATAGGCATAAAACAGCAAATCTGGGCTGGGCCTCCGGTTAATAGGTTAGTCCCAAAAATAATATAAAAGTGGATAATAAAGTCCAATATTGCCTAAAACAGTAGATAAAGTAGCACGGAGCAATCAAAAATTATAGATACGTTGGAGACGTATCAGGATCGTCTACCACGGGTGAACAAACAAATTGCGAGTTGACACGTTATGTTAAATTAAAAAAAGAGGCAAACCATGTGGGCCTTACCTTAGAGGCAAGGCTCTATACACCGGAGTACTTTTGATGTGTCCCGTCAACTCGCAGAACGAGGAGAAACTTGCTTAGTACGCCGTCTCCCCCGCCCACGGGCGCGGTGGCTCGCAGGATGAGGTGAAGCTTACTACTATTGTACGCCATTACGCCCTCTCCCTCGCCCACGCGCGCGGTGGCTCGCAGCACGAGGAGAAAATTTTACTACTCCCTCCATTTACTCCTCGTCCCTACTACGTACTTTGGTTAGTACTCCCTCTATTTACTTATACAAGGCCACTATAAAAAAATACATTTTTCATCTATACAAGGCCACAAATAGTAATCGAGACAAAAGTTACTACTCCCTCCTTTCTAGTTTATGGCTCAATTTCAAAATCTCTCCAACCAAGGTAGACGGTGAGTGGTCGAATTAATTTCGTAGTTTGCAGAGTACGCTCGTTTTTCTCAAGAAGTTATGTTTACCGAGGCATTAATTAGAACGAATGCATGAATGACCACTAAATTTTCATGAACTTGTACATGCATTGGTTAGTTTCCTCTTGACACTTCTTGCGTCGGGTGATCTAACATACCTCGAAATCCAACATGTAATTGTACTACCACTAGTATAGTAGAATTGAGACTTGTCAAACGGAAAAATGAATGTTTGTTAGATGAGCCCTATAAACCCTAGTGGGTAACGACTCCGTAAAAACAGATTTTTCCAAAACTAAGTCGCTCCCTTTCGTGAATTCTGTAGTATACTCCTCCGTCGACGCTCCCTTTCATGAATTCTGTACTTCCTGTCGCCGACATGTGGGACATATAGCAACCGGGTCGACGTTTCAAGCACCAAATAACAGTGCAGAACAGCAGGGGGGACGCACCCCACTCGTACCGGCCCAGTAGTAGTAATGAGCAATGAGACGTCAAATCACAATGCCGCACCTTCCCAGACGGACAAAGCAACCATTATTTCACACTTCGGTTTGACATCATCTCAAACCACGTACTAGTATTGCTTCTGCCTCAAGAGGGACACGCGCATCGCCTTGGTACATCACGACACGTGGGACCGCATGACAGGCCATGCTCCCCCGCCGATCGCTCGATAAAATCACCTCATATTTAATATACTTCCTCCGTATCGGTTTACTACATGGCATGCACGTCGTTCTAGGTTGAGAATTTAACTGGCTATATATATTTAAAAAATGTATACTTTTGTACAGTAGTACTCCACTATCGATGGATTGCGCCATGGAGCAAAAATTGAAATGAAAAAAAAAAGTTGGTACATATAGAGAGTGCTCGTCGCCAAATTATGCATATAGTACTATTAAAAAAGCTAGTACGTGCTTAATTGGAGTGCTAAATTCTATTAAAGAAATACTAGTACTAGTATGTACATACTGAAGAGTTAAAGTAACAAGAAGAAACATAACATAGTTCTGCTGGGGGCTCAGCACAACACACCCCTCAAATTAAACTAAGCACACCTAAAATTAAACTATGCAACTAATCCGGTAGACACTGCATTAGAAGTTTAGAACCACCATGAGCAATGACACTGCCACCTTACTCGGAGTCCTCGTCCACGTCCTCGACTTCGTCCTTGTCCCTCTTCCTCTTGGCCGATACTTCTTTGCTTGAGCCGCCAACTTGGTTGTTGCTCTTCATCCAACCCTTGTAGATATTGAAACAAAGGTAGCCATCCATTGCAGCGTACTGGATGTGGTCTATATCTAGTACATTCCGCTGCCATGCATGCCGATGAAACGTGTATGGAGGTTTCTCCAGTTTACCGTACGACGGATGAACCATGGCTCCTGCCAGGGTCAGCATTGAAGGCTGACGAGAGGGCACCAGCCGATTCTTCTGGAGGTCTAAGTGGTTGCCTACAAAGAGGCCTATCCGACGCAGGACTTCTTTGTCGTTCTTAAAGTCTACAGTAATGAATTTGACTGTTTTGTCCTCGAGGAAGTTCTTAAAATCCTGGCACTCAACGTCGGCATGGCATATGTGGTAGACCAAGAAATCGTTATGTACGCAAACCTGGATCACGGCGGGCTTCTTCCTCTCTTCGTCCTTTAGATCCTTCTCTCGTCCCACGACTGTGGTGTACTCAACATCTAGCCCAGCGACCTACTCATCATCTGAGTTTTCGAACATGCGTCTGAAGCGAGAAAGGCATCCTTTCACCATCGCGTAAGTACGGGTGTAGATGACATCGAACTCATCGCCGGTGATGGTTCTAACCTTGTACTCACCGCCGATCGGGGAGATTTGGGACGCCATGGATTTGGGAGGAGGGTTAGGATTAGTGGAACTGACGTAATGTGAATGGACGGGACGACTAGGAGCGAACCGCTGTAGTATTAAAGGGCGTGCGGGGACGAGTAGGAGTGAACTGCCAGCGTGCGAATGGCAGGGTAGTGGCTTTCCATTCTCCCATGATACGGGCTTCCGAGAGCCTTGGATCTAAGATCGAACGGTTGCATGGCGTGATTCTAGACCTATGGGTGAATATGCTATCCTGGAGGGTTATTCTGCAAATTTTCAGCAACTTAGCATGCGACCGTTTGATCTCAGATCCAAGGGCTGCCAGCATCCCGTATCATGGTCGCGCCTGTTCGGAGCAGCGGTTGGAATTGGAGGCACCCGGTCGAGCGCCTTGATAGTAGAAAATGAGCGATGAGGGTCAAATCACAAAGCCCCACCTTTCCGCATTAAAATTGGACGGACGAAGCAACCATCATTTCATTCTAGCGCGCAAGAGCATAAAGAAAAGAGAAAACAATGATGCGTGCGGTAGCTACCTAGGGCACCCTAGGGTAGGGGTCTCCACTACAGATCCTTTTTTTAAAGCGCCTCCACTACAAATCGGCTTCTCCCTCGTCCTCTTGAAGAAAACCGATGATGAGTGCGGCGGTAGGGTTTGTAGGAGTACTACGGCGTGCGGGGCCACGTTGTAGTAAACGGGTTCGAGTCGACGCCTTAAATATGTGTGGGCTGCTTGGTTTTACGGGAACGAGGTAGCATTTTGGGTTCGGGGACCAGTAGAGATATAGCACATACAAAAAATTGTGGACGTAGGTTCGACCGAAAGGCAATGATGCATGGGCCCTGCAATTTGATATACCCGGGGCCACGTGAAATTTGCTACTCTATTCAAAACTAGTAAGGTACACATGTATTGAACGCATGAGATTTCGAAACCAAATTATGAATAAATACACACTATAGCATGTAAAGCTTTGAGTCATATATGCATGATGTAGATGTTCGTTTAGTTCTTATAGTTCATCTCATTCAAAATCAATTAGTTTTATAAAAATCTTAAGACTCATGGGGTTGTGCATTGTAAATCATAAAGTAAAAACAAATAATGGCAATTCATTTAGAAAAAAATAATCAATTATGATACAGAAGATTCTAGAACAAAGGAGAAGTGCTTTTGTTTTGAGGTTTGTGCATTATGCTTAAGTTCAACCATGGAGTCTTCTAAATTGTACATGTGGCAGATCTGGTGGAATGTTGATGATATCCAACGGCCAGTAGTGCTCGGGTTTGCCCATCTACTGCCTTTGTCGGGTTAGCTTCATCCAGCGACCATCTTTCAAAGTTATTGGCACACTACATAGTTCTTGTGCCATAGTTGCATGTTTTGGAAAAAAGCTACTAGTGGGTTGTACTATCTATTTAGGAATAGAAGATGTATACATGGAAGTTGTAGGCAAAGAGATGACATGGAGGATCTCAATTCCTATGAGTAGGGATTGGAAAAGAAATGTCATTTGGTTCACATCATAGGAACTTTTCTATTGAATCTAGAGATGACATGTATCTCAAGTCCTATGAGGAGGGATTAGTAAAGAGATGTAATTTGGTTCATATCATAGGAACTTTTCTATTGAATATACGCAAATGTTTATTTTCCTTTGAAATTAAGGGAGTATAGGAATCCATTCATATGAACCAAGTGGCTCTAAAGCTATAGAAATGATATCATGTTTATTTCCTTTGAAATGTAGAGTATATGAATCTATTCCTATGAACCAATTGGCTCTAACGGAAAAAATCCCATAAAAATCATATCATATAGAGTCCCTATGATATTCCTCGACACTAAAGGATGGTTGAAATTGCTGCAGGTGATACGATGGTCTTTCTTTGTAGACTCCTCACTCATCTTTATAGTTACCTCTCGAAGATGAATGAAATGATATATCTGAGGTATTCTACATGTGCAATTTGGTACACGAAAACTTCGGTAAAAGTTTGCAAGGTTCTAATTTTCAATAAAGCTATATGCACTGCATTTTGAACGGAGGAGCATCGGCAGTTGCTAACACTCACGTGGAAGATTTGTGTGTAGGAGGAGTGGCTGTTACATTAAATGAGATGGCAAAACCGACCTTTATCGGATGCCTATCTAACGGCTCTTACGGCGTTCATCGGGAAAAGGCTTGTGGCGAACGTTTGTCGGATAATGATTTATAGACACATGCATTGCATTGATACGTGCCCCCCTCTCTCTCACGCACACGCACCCTCACGAGTCACAACACTCCCGAGTCCTCTCGCAGACTCGCACGTGGCACCCATCATCTATCTGCAGGTAAACGTCACGCACATATGTGCTCTTCACACCCTACCCTCAGAACTTCTAAAAAACAAAAGACAACGTGCACATTTTATTTTAGCTCACACGTCACACACTTATATTATTACTCTTGCGGCGAACGTTCTTTGGGCATAGTATATATTGTACTCTCACGAAGAGAAGCGATGCACGCACGCACTAGTTCTCTCACACCCACTCGCGGGTACACGTAGGAGCGCATATTTTTTAAGCCGGTACAAAAAAATCACTCCACTATATATAAAAGCAGAAGCCTTAGCGCTTGCTTTACTAGGGTTCCTCTCGTTCACTCTCTCATGCTCTCCAGATCTAAGCAAGACATAGGTGGCCACACTCTCTCTCTCTCAGCTCACGGCTGGTCACCAACCCGGCCGGACAACCTCGACCGGGGCAGGGGGTGTAGGTGTACCGTTCACGCTGTCGTCGGCCGCGAGGGAGGAGACCAACGGCTGCCCGCGCGTCCCGATCGGCGGCCGTTCCGTTCTCTCCGAGAGAGCGCCGGCTCGGGAGGGCCTCCGACCCCTTCTTCCTCCCTGCGGTATTGTGGCCAAGATGGGCCTCCCGACACCGTCTTTGCCACAAGCCGATAACCCTCAGGTATATATTCCTTCAAAACCTGCCTTGCTCTACTGCCCCAGCTCTTCCCCCTTCGTGTGGATCCTTTTCTACTTCCGTCCGCTGTTCCAAAGCCACCTAGACTTCTACTATTATTAGAAGTAAAGCTAGTTCATACAGTCAACTCAAAGCGTTGGTTCAAACAGGGAAGAAAGTGGGAAAGCTGTAGCATGAATCTAGGACTTGGTTCTAAGAGGAAACGGGGGAAAGTAGTAATATCTGTCACTGTTTAAATAACCGTATTTCGTATTTGCGCAAACAGGGATGTCTGTCTCCATATCGTTTCGGGATGTCTGTCTCCGTATCGTTTCTATCCGCGCAATCAAAAGCACACACCTCAGTTTTAGTACAACTGCGCAAAATGAGATGGCTATCCCTCGTTGCCGTCGTCTAACCTCCCGTCTTCAAGGTATCCCTACATTGGTAGTAACTAAGGTAGAATGACCAACGCAATCTAAACGAAGCTGATTCGTACGTTTTACTTCCTGATTGCAGTGCAGGGACGAGCGAAAACAACTGCATCCTAGTCCGGAATGCACTTTCTACCAGTTCATCCATGGACCGAGGACTAGCTGGCACGGCTGCATGGCGGTTTTTTGGACAGGTGCGCGGACAATAGGCATTGTGGCCTGCTTATTTCTGCAAATAGCGGTGCTTAAATTTAGTGGAATGAACAAGAATTTCACCTGGTCGATTACCTTTGTATGGTTCGATTCAGCATTCCAGCTGAGACCACAATTATAATTGGTTATTCTGGAATGAGAGAACCTAACCCTGGATGGTGGCAACAAGAAAAAACCAGAGTGAACTCCAGGAAATTTAAGCCTGCCGGGAGGCCCTTTGCTCAGAGAAGCCTTGCTTGTTTTTTCCTGATTTGTAAACCTTCTCACAACTTTGTCTTTTGCTGTGAACTAGTATATGTTTGTTATGTTCTATGAATCATTGAGATGTATAAAACTGCTTAACTTATGCTTTTCGAGATTTTTATGAAGACGAGTTTAATGTGAGTGCTCCACATGAGCGCAGGACTAGCGTTGAACGTTTGGAATTTATTACATTGTGGCCTCAATTAACTGCATGAACCACTGTAACAAGATACATAGTTGCTTATATGATTCACGGGCACACAAAAGTAGCAGCAGTTCCCATAGACGGATTCAAGCAGTACTAGCCCGGAGGGGTCGATATGAGCAAGGTTTGGATAATTAGACACAATCCAAACTACTATTAAACACTAGTTGCGGCAACTATTTCATGCCTCGATCTAATTTCGGTTGGACACAAGACGGACCTTGCCATGAACATCATCGAGGACGTCCCGCAACAGCTCAATCATGTGAACCTTCATGAAGTCAACCTTGTGGCCTTGCCACTGATAAACTTGTTTGTGGAGGCATGCCACGTCATCTTCCTGCGTAAGCTTGACAAGAACAATATGCCACACAAACGAAGGAGTAGCTTTGAACTTCTTGTGCTTCAGTACACCCTGGACAACACGCCTGACAACAGTGAGGATGGAATACACCTCTTCATTGGTATAAGCGCAAATGGCTTCCAGGATCCAACAGTCTAAGAACTCTGTTTTCCTAGTGCGTATATTCAGGTCGTCCGCCTCATAGCGAGTGACATGCACAACCACACAATCCTTGTCTGCATCAGGGCTCTAATTGAAACAGAAACAAATTTTGAATTACTTTTCAGTATAAGAAACACAAGTTATTTAAACCACTATGTATAGCATGGCATCGAAGCTAATAAAATTTTGCATTATTAATCACCACATACTTCCTTTTCTAAAAAAATCACCACATACTTAGATGAAAAACCAGAATCGAGATCGGCAAAGAAGGAAATCACCTTGGGCAGCTCAGCGGGGGGGGGACACATCCTCGAAGGGGGAAAACTGCTCTGCAGTGCCACGGGGCTGTAACCTCAAGCAGGCGTTGACCATCTCGAGAGTGGCCGTGGCGATCTGGGGTCGGCTCGGTGCTTGCATCCATCTTCTTGGAGCTCTCTGTCTTGTGGGGATCAGCCTCCCGCGTCTGCTCCAATATCGGAAGATCTTTGCCTGGTTCTCCTTGGTCCACCATGAAACTGACGAATACTAGGAGACCACTGAAAGGAAAACACAATCGCAATGACAATGGAACAAAAAAGAGAGTGAGGATCGGTTACTGCTTTGCAAAAGTTATTTTTTTTCTCTGAACAAAAATATACCAACATCACAGATCCGCTTACCTTCCCTTCGTTGGGAGAGAAGAACAATGGAAGATGCGAGTGTCTCCTTTCTTTAAGACGGTGAGGGAGAAGGGGAATCAATGAAGAGTGAAATGATGGTTGCTTCATCCGTCAAACTTAGACTGCGGGGAGGTGAGGTTTTGTGATACGACGGCTCGTTACTGCCGCACTACCACCAGGGTGACTCTCCGCCTGCATACTGCCTTCTAATTTGGTGGATGGCATTTGGGCCCGCGCGCTGCATGGCCTGCATGTCGGTGAACAAAAGTACAACGGCATTCAGTAGAGGGAGATGTTTCAATGACCTAGGAGGAGCAAGAAGCGGTAGAGTGTCTCCACTGTACTAGTAGTAATTGTTTTTCTGGGTAGTTGTAGAGTGTCTCCACTGTACTAGTAGTAATTGTTTATCTGGGCCCAAGACAAAACAGCCAATCCACACTAGTAAATAGTAAAATAAATTCAAAACGCACTACCCACACCCAAAGACACCCCCCCAAAAGAAAACCTGGGTGCTCTTCTTCCTCCTCGCTCCCACCCACCTCACGTCAGCTCGCTCCACTCGTACTCCCAAATTCCTCACCTCACTCCTACAGAAAACCCCAGCTCCCTTCTTCCTCACTCCTCTGAAAACCCCAGCTCCCTTCTTCTTCTTCGTCAAGACTACAACTAGCCTCGTCATTCGTTACTCTGCTCAAATCCGTGAGCACGACGCGACGCGCCCTCGAGAAAATGGAGTCGGCTGACCCCAGCGCCAAGAAGATGAGGCTCCCGTGGCGGCGCTTTGTGTAGATCCCGCACTCGGCAGCGAGGGGAGAAGCGGCGACCCCGCCATCACCAGATCCCAGGAACCCGTAGAATCTTGGGTAGACCGCATCAACGGTCTCCCGGACGCCATCCTTGGGGAGATCATCTCGCTTCTCCCCACCAAGGATTGCTGCCGCACCCAAGTCCTCTCAATTCGGTGGCGCCCTCTATGGCGCACCGTGCCCCTTAATCTCGACTGTCGTCAGCTATCTCTCTTCAATGATTTTGAAATCCCCAGAGCCATCATCTCCTCCCACTAGTGCTCCGTTCAAAGCCTCTGCATCCCGTCATGCTACCTGAGCAAGCATACCATGCCCTGCACGGTGGAAGCCTGGCTGAAATCCCCTGAACTACAGCTGCTTGAGTTCTACTATTCCCCTGGAAATCACATACCACATACCGAACGCCATGAACTTGTGCCCTCAGCACCGATGTCCATCTCGCGGTTTTCCTCCTCTCTCCACACCACCACCTTTGCGTTGTGCTACCTACCAGACAATCTGGTATTAAACCTTCGACTCCCATTTCTCAAGAAACTTTCACTTGTGCGGGGTCGTATATCGGAGGCCTCATTGCACAGCATCATCCGCTCTAGTTGCCCTGCGCTGGAGTGCTTGGTGCTTGTTTTCATAGTTAGAATCGGTTGTCTCCAAATAAAGTCGCCTAACCTTGTAAGAATTGGAATTTCTTTTGACGGAAGGCAGCTCATCATCCAAGATGCCCCTTCACTTCAAAGGTTGATCCTTGATTCTAGTTATTCACCGTTGCAAATAACCGTCCTCTCTGCGCCTAAACTGGAGACCTTGGGTGTAATACATGATCTTTGTGCTCATTTCAATATGGTGTTTGGCTCCACAGTTCTTCAGGTACTTTATATGATCATCTACACTTGTAACCATAAGCTGCATTTTAAATTTCTGCGCATGATTTATATATCATCTTGGAGTACACATTTTGTACTAATATTATGTTCTATGCTCAATGAAGAGTTTCTCCATGGATGGCCTATCAATGGTGCTGGATTCTGTCAAGATCTTATATATCCAAATGAATTGTTTTGATCTGTACAAGATTATGGGCTTGCTGCAATGTTTTCCATATCTGGAGAAGTTGTATATAAAGGTGATAATTTCACGCACATTGGAAGCCCGCATATAGTGTACTAGAATTAACCGTTCAGCTGTTGCTCTTTCGACACTCTTCTTTTAGACCTTAACTGTTTTCAATCTTCATGTCTATTTAGGCAACAGGACGGGGTAAGAAAGTTACAACCAATCGGTGGATTCGTAAGCATCGGGATTTTCTCACTTCTCATGAGATTCGATTGAAGACAATAACCGTAGAACGATATGTAGCCAACCGTGCAAACACAAGATTTGTCACATTCTTTGTGCTGAATGCGAGGTTACTATTGTCCATCAGGCTTAAGTTTATCAGCAGCATGGTTTTGACGGATGGGTATGTCGAAGAGCAAAAAAACGAGTTTCGGGTTGGCAAAAGAGCTTCTGAACGTGTCGGGCTTCTATTTACAACATATTGTGGTCATAATCCAGTAAATTTTATGACCCAGGATGTTCATTCTATGGACCTGACAGATCCATTTGACTGTGACTGCCGAAAACAGTGCTGGAGTTAGATGTTGTTGCCCTTTTCAATCTGGGTTTTTTTGTAAACCTGATGAACAATCAACCCTCGTGCTTTTGTACAGTTTGTAAGCTGGAGTTAGATGTTCCTGCCCTTTTCAACTTGGCTGTGACTGTCATATTTTCTTTGAAACAAGGCAAATGGCTTGCCATTCGTTTAATTTAGAGTGAAATATTGTAACAAATCACAACCAAGGGAAATAACATCACTCACGCCGGCTTCTTGAGCTCTTGTGCATTCTGAAGCCAAGTGATTAGCCCCCACCAGCACCCAAAAACTTATTTCGAACTAGCACATCAAATGGGCTGTAAATTTTCATAGGAAAGGCTGCATGACCGTGACAGATCTGGATTCTGACATTTGGGACCCGCGAGGAAATAGCCTATCCAAGGTGGTGTCGACTTACTAGCCAGTCAACAAATGATTCTGCCTACCAGCCGTTGGATTGACATCCAACATCTGCCGTGTATCTTCTATCTCTTGTCTTCTTCTTCCTCCAGCCGCCCAAACCAAACCACCCCGTCGGCTCCGCCTTCTCCCGCCTCCCATGGCTGGTTGCGCCTCCACCGTCCTACCGTACGTACCCTCCAACGTTGGCAAGTCCCTCCCAATATTCCCCCACACGCTAGCCCCAACACGCACCCGTGCCCGAACCAGTCAACCCTCATACTCCCTCCGCCTACGACTGGACCGGCGCATCTTCAACGGCTCCTGTTCGTTCCGTCCGAGGCCTCGCCATCGTCCTCCGCCTTGCGGCCTTGGTTCGCTCGCCGTGCGCGGTGCGCCGCCCTCTTGCATTGTCAACGTCGTCAACAACCGAGAGGAACAAGGAGATGACTGCACGTGGAGAGGATGACAGTAGGGACCCACCAGCGTCATGGCGATGCGCAAGCAAGTGCCTCTATAATACAAGCCCAAAATGTGGTTCCTCCTAATGGTTGGACATCGGGGCTCACTCCATTGTCAACATAGTCAATAAGCGAGAGAATTACACCACGAGCGGCCGACACGAGGGACCCGACAAGTCGCGCAGTTTTTTTAGGAACAAGCAGTTGTTATTTATACTAGTTTTAGCGACGGATCAGGGTAACAACGGGGCTGTGCGGGGGCTGTGGACCGTCTAGCCAGGGTTTTATTTATGTTTACCACATCATGAGCCCAGTTGTGTTTTTTTCTTGCTGAAAATGGCTAGCCCAGTTCTATTTTTTTTTAAGAAATACCCAAACAAGGCCTACTTTCTTTATCGGCCCTGCTGGGCTGCAAATCTTTCAAGACGATGAGAGTTTCATTCGGTTTGCCTAGAAATGGCCTGTACATTTTTAAAACACATCAAACCGGGAATTAGTTTCAATTTTTTTCATTACAAGATCTTAAATTCCATTGATTTTTATGCGTGGACAATTATTTGGATTTTATATTTATATAAATTATTTTTCAAAATAGTTTGAATGTGAATCGATATTTCTGGATTAAAAACAGTTGACCGCACCAAAATATGCAAAATTTCGTATACTTTTTAACCGTGGCCACAATATGGGGTGTAATGCTAACAAAAAGAAGATGGGCTCCAAAAAAACCTTAAGAATTAGCAAATGGGTTGTACATTATTAGAAATAATGGCAGATGGGATGTATGTTGTTTTCCACAGATTTGAGGTTGACTTGTGCGCCTACTACAGGTTGACGCGTATGCTTGCATAAAAAAAAGGTTGACGCACACGCAACGCCCTGTCAACTTAGTCAACACACGAGAGCAGTGACTGTTGGATGTCCATCCAATGGCTGTCGTGCTTCTTCAATCTCTGCTTTTCATGCTCCAGCCGCTCAAACAAGCGCCGGACTGACTGCTGCCCTCCTCCATGACGGCTATCTGTTGCCAGAGGCCTCACGGCCCCACCGTACTCCCATCGCTGGCCTAGCCATCCCTCTACTCACCCACACATGTTGTTATTCTCCGGCGACGGCAGACGAACCAGTAAACCCTCGTACTCCTCCGCGTGGGAAACAACTGCCGAGTATTCCCTGGCTCCGTGTCGTTCCCTTCCTAGGCCTCGCCGTCGTCCACCGCACTGGTGCTCTCATCGCGGCCTGGTCAACGTGGTTAATGAACGACATCCATCGGAAGTGGACTGTACGTGGAGAGGCTGACAGCTAGGTCCACGGCCACACGCAAGGAAATGCCTCCTTATTACGTGCAAAATAATAATTCCTCCACCTGACTGCTAGGACCCACAGGAACGGCCTCTGTATTTCGCGAAAAAAACGTCCCCCCCGCTAACAGGTCGGACCCACCAGCTATATCCTCGCATGCAAGGAAGTGCCTCCTTATTACGCCCAAAAAAATGAATACCCCCCTGCTAGCTGGGACCCACCATATTGTTGGGCTGACTTGTGGGCCTACTAAGTTGATGGGGACGGAGGGATTTGTCAACTTAGTCAATACTCCAGTGACCGTATGATGTCCATTCAACGGCCATAGTGCTTCTTCAACCTCTGGTCTTCTTGCTCCAGCCGCCCAAAGAAGCGTCGGTCGTGCCGCCTGCTCCTGCCTCCCGTGGTCAGCTGTGCTACCGCCTGCTCCTACCTCCCGTGTCCCGGCTCCGCGTCCCCTACCTAGGCCTCGCCGTCGTCAATCGTCGTGGTGCTCTCGGCGCGGCGTGGTCAATGTGGTCAATGACCGACTTCCATCGAAAGAGTACTGTACGTGGAGAGGCTGACAGCTGGGTCCACAACAGCCGCAAGGAAGTGCCTCCTTATTACGTGGAAAATAATTATTCCTCCACCTGATAGCGGGGACCCACCGGACGGGCCAACAGTATTTTGCGAAAAAATCGTTTCCCCCTGACTACTGGGACCCACCGGACGGGCCACCGTATTTCGCAAAAAAAACGTTCCCCCCGCTGTCAGCTCGGGCCCATCGGAAGTGTCTCCTTATTACGCACAAAAAATGAATACTCCCCCGGCTAGCTGGGACCCACCTTGGTGGGAGGCTGTCTTGTGGGCCTGCTAAGTTGACGGGGACGAAGGGCTTTCTCAACTTAGTCAATATGAACGATTCTAGCTCTAGTGACCGTACGATGTCCATCCAACAGCCGTAGTGCTTCTTCAACCTCTGGTCTTCTTGCTCCAGCCGACCAAAGCAACGCCGGTCGTGCCGCATGCTCCTGCCTCCCGTGGCCGGCTGTGCTACCGCGGAGGCCTCACCGCCCTCTACTATTCCCACCGCTGGCTAGGCCCTGCGGCGACGGCAGCCTCACACCGCAGCCGAACTAGTGAACCCTCGTACTCCTCTCCGCGCGGGCTTCCACTGCCGCGTCTTCCCCGGCTCCGTGTCGTCCCCTTCCTAGGCCTCCTCGTCGTCCACCGCCGTGGTGCTCTCCGTGCGGCGTGGTCAACGTGGTCAAGGAACGACTTCCATCGGAAGAGTACTGTACGTGGAGAGGCTGACAGCTGTGTCCACGGCAACAGCCCAGTTTTTTTGTGATTTGCCAAGTAAGTCGCTTTGTCAGGCATGTTGGGCTGCAAATCTTTCAAGACGAGGAGAGCTTTCATTCGACTGGCTGAGAAAATGGCCCATCAGTAATGAGAAATGGGCTGTACATTTTTAAAACACATCAAACCGGCAATTTGTTTCAAATATTTTTTTTCATTTCAAGATTTTAAATTACATTAATTTTTATGCGCGGAGAATTTGTTGGATTTCATATTGATATACATTTATTTTTTAAATCAGTTTGAATGTGAGTCGAAATTTCGGGATTAAAAACAGTTCAGACAGCACCGAAATATGCAAAATTTCGTATAATTTTTTAACCGTGGCCACAATATGGGTTGTAATGCTAACAAAAAGAATATGGGCTCCAAAAAAACCTTAAGAATTAGCAAATGGGCTGTAAATTATTGGAAATAATGGCAGATGGGCTATATGTAGTTTTCCACATATTTGAGGCTTTCCTAAGAAAAGGTTGACGCACAAGCAGTGACGGTTGGATGTCCATCCAACGGCCGTCGTGCTTCTTCAATCTCTGCTCTTCCTGCTCCAGCCGCTCAAACAAGCACCGGCGGGACTGCCTGCTCCCTCCTCCCCATGGCCGGCTGTGCTGCCGCGCAGACCTCACCGCCCCACCGTACTCCCATCGCTGGCCTAGCCATCCCTCTACTCACCCACACCTGCTGTTATTCTCTGGCGATGGCAGACAAACCAGTAAACCCTCGTACAGTCGTACTCCCCTCCGCGTGGGAAAAAACTGTCGAGTCTTCCATGCCTCTGTGTCGTCCCCTTCCTAGGCCTCGCTGTCGTCCACCGCCGTGGTGCTCTCGGCACGGCGTGGTCAATGTGGTCAACGACCGACTTCCATCGGAAGAGTACTGTGCGTGGAGAGGCTGACAGCTGGGTCCACGGCCGCAGCAAGGAAGTGCCTCCTTATTACGCGCAAAATAATTATTCCTCCACCTGACAGCAGGGACCCACCGGATGGGCCACCGTATTTCGCGAAAAAAATGTTTCCCCCCTGACTGCAGGGACCCATCAGCTACACCTTCGCATGCAAGGAAGTGCGTCCGGGCAAAAAAAACGATTCGCCCCCAGACTGCTGGGACCCACCAGCTACATCTTCGCACGCAAGGAAGTGCATCCGGGCAAAAAAACGATTCGCCCCCTGACTGCTGGGATCCACCAGCTACATCTTCGCAGGCAAGGAAGTGCCTGACAGTCGGGACCCACCTGGTCGAAGCGTACGTAGCGTTGTCATTCTGGTCGCGAACGTGTACGTACATATATACTAGTGGATGTAGAGGCGTGCACGTGTCGTAGTAGAGGCACGCACGTAGCATGTACACGTACGTACAGCGGCCAGGGTGCAAGAAAGAAAATACGGCCACATATGTGTACATACGGGCGGGGTCTCGAACGCCTACTCGCGCATACGTACGGCAAGGGCTCGTGTACATGGCTGGGTCGGAACGGAGAAACAGCATCGTTGTCGTGTTCATGGGGAGGCAACGGAATGCGTCGTGTTCATGGGGAGGCAACGGAATGCGTCGTGTTCATCGGGAGGCAACAAAACGCGTGGGAGCCAACCGGCTCGGCCGGATCGAAATGTGTAGTCGTGTTCATCGGGAGGGCTTGGACAGAATAGCTGATGGAAATGAGGCCTGGCGTACCGCAGAACGGAGGAAACGGACCTCCTACGTTCGGAACGGGGTCCTGTTGATCGGGAGGGGTGTGGCGTACCGCAAAACGGAGGAAACGGACCTCCTACGGTCGAAACGAGGGTCCTGTTGATCGAGAGGGGTGTGGCGTACCGCAAAACGGAGGAAACAGACCTCCTACGATAGAAACGGGGGTCCTGTTGATCGAGAGGGGTGTGGCGTACCGCAAAACGGACGAAGCGGACTTGTGTTGGAGCGCTACGGTCGAAACGGGGGTCCTGTTCATCGGGAGGGGTGTGGCGTACCGCAAAACAGACGAAACGGACTTGTGTTGGAGCGCTACGGTCGAAACGGGGGTCCTGTTCATCGGGATGGGTGTGGCGTACCGCAAAACGGGACTCCACGGGATACTGTTCATCTCCACCGTCGACCTCCTCCAGCCTCCACGGGCTCCTGTTCATCCAGCCTCCACCGCGCGCTACTCCACCGGCTACTGTTCAACCACCCCTCCACGGGCACCCCTCCACCATCTACTGTTCATCTAGCCCTACACACCACGGGGTCATGTTCAACCACCCCTCCACGGCCACCCCTCCACCGTCTACTGTTCATCCAGCCCTCCACACCACGGGCTCCTGTTCATCCAGAGGCAACGCCACCGCTCACTGTTCATCCAACCCCCCTGAGGGAGTCCCGGATTAGGGGTGTCCGGATAGCCGAACTATCACCGTTGGCCAGACTCCTGGACTATGAAGATACAAGATTGAAGACTTCGTCCCGTGTCCGGATGGGACTTTCCTTGGCGTTGAAGGAAAGCTTGGCGATACGGATATGTAGATATCCTACCATTGTAACCGACTCTGTGTAACCCTAACCTATCCGGTGTCTATATAAACCAGAGGGTTTTAGTCCGTAGGACAAACAACAATCATACCATAGGCTAGCTTCTAGGGTTTAGCCTCCTTGATCTCGTGGTAGATCTACTCTTGTACTACCCATATCATCAATATTAATCAAGCAGGAGTAGGGTATTACCTCCATCGAGAGGGCCCGAACCTGGGTAAAAACATCGTGTCCCTTGTCTCCTGTTACCATCCGCCTAGACGCACAGTTTGGGACCCCCTACCCGAGATCCGCCGGTTTTGACACCGACATTGGTGCTTTCATTGAGAGTTCCTCTGTGTCGTCGCCATCAGGTAGGATGCCTCATCTTGTCTTTAAAGACGATACTATCGCCAAAGAAGCCTTGGCCACTAGTCAGACTCTTCGGCTAGGCGGTTTTCTCATGACCGCTAGTTCGGCCGCCGCGCCGACAGTGACCTCTCGAGTCATCGAAACCAATCTCCATGTTAGTTCGGAACTTGCCGAACAGTTAGATCCGATCGAGCTCTCCTCCATAAACGAGCTCTTGGATCGCATCGCCGCCCTGGGAGTCGCCACAGACTACGACCGGATCGGGCCTAAAACCGATCTGAGAGAGATCAACTCTCCCCAGGCTACCCATCATGTTGCTGTGATAGAGGAGCCATGCGGCAATTCTTCTTCTATCTTAAGGACTAGCTACGTCCGGATTCCCGATCCCTCCATGCCGGATTCCCGCAGAGGGACGGATGTCGATCAAGCCCTGAACTTAAAGTCAGGCGGCGGGTTGGACTCATTGGATAACACTCAAAAATCCAAACTTCCGAGTCTGGAAACTTCTCGGCCCCTGAGTCCTAAATTGGACGGGGTTCCGGATCTAGTTCCACCCGCCCACCCAAACATTAGCGATCTCTCTCGAATTCGGCAAGAGCCCGATGAAACAGTACATCATTACTGGGCCAGATTCCTCCTGGTTATGGACATGATAAAGGACTGCCGAGAGGAGGACGCAATCCCAATTTTCTGCAATAATTGCACGGACAAGGGAATCCTAAATGCCATAAGTCGTCGCGAAATTACACGCTTTGTTGACTTGGTGACCATAGTACAAAAGTACTGCGCGATGGAGAGCGCCTGGAAAACCGAAAGTAAATTTTGGGAAAATCCGGCCCCGAATACATCCCTAGTCAGAAATAAAAGTGTGCATCATTCTCAAGCACCTGGGTTAAATACCAAAAAACCAAAACCCCATAAAGGGTACGAAACCGTACTGGAGGGTTGGCTAAACGGACCCTGCAAAATTCATAGCACAGAGGGCGCCACTCCAACTCATAGCCTTCGAGCATGTTGGATACTACGGCAAGTGGCCAAAAGTGGCGAGGAGCTTCTAGCTTCAGAATCCCAGCCCAGCAACACCAGTACGGTGTTAACAGTCTACGAGACTTTCGCATTAAATAACATGCGAAAACAAACACTCCGAAACCTCGCCGTAGTCTACCAAGTAGCAACAATAAATCCATGGAGTGACACGGCTATTACTTTTAATGCCAGTGACGAACCTAAATTCCGAACAGCCCGAGCACCAGCCGCATTGGTCCTCAGTCCGATAGTGGACGGCTTTCGCCTTACTAAGGTACTCATGGATGGCGGCAGCGGACTAAACCTCATCTATGAGGAAACCCTCCGAAAAATGGAAATAGACTGGAACCGCATTGAGCGAAGCAGCACAACCTTTAGAGGAATAATCCCTAGCCGGGAAGCATGCTGCATAGGAAAAATCACACTGGACGTTGTGTTCGGCTCGCCGAACAATTACAGGTCCGCGGAGGTCACATTTGAAGTGGCCCCGTTCAACAGCGGATATCATGCTTTATTAGGAGGAGAGGCATTCACAATTTTTCAAGCTATACCCCATTATGGGTACATGAAGCTTAAAATGCCTGGACCTAATGGAATCATCACTCTCGCTAGTGATCCGAACATAGCACTCCGCGCGGAAAACAAGACAGCCGCACTAGCCCTTGAGGCACTATCCGAAGCCCTAGCGGCCGAGGAACTCACCGCGATGCGCTCCACGGTGAACAGGGACGATGTGATACTTGATAAAACATCCAAGTCCACTTCTTTTAAACCAGCGGATGAAATAGTCAAATTCCAAGTCCACCCAACGGACCCTGCAAAGACGGCTTCCATTGGGGCACAATTAAACCCTGATGTAGATGCCGCACTACGAGAATTTCTACAAGAAAACTGGGACATCTTTGCCTGGCACCCTTCGGACATGCCAGGAATCCCACGTCAGTTGGCCGAGCACAGCCTAAATATCCTAAAAGGATTCAAGCCAATCAAATAGGCTCTTCGGCGCTTTTCCGAACCCAAGAGACAGGCCATGGGAGAGGAGCTCGCCAAACTTTTAGAAGCCGGATTCATCAGAGATATAAAACATCCGGACTGGCTAGCAAACCTGGTGATGGTACCAAAGAAGGATAAATCGTGGCGCCTATGTGTTGACTTTAAAGACCTTAATAAGGCTTGCCCAAAGGATCCCTTCCCCTCCCTCGAATTGATTAAATTATCGACGCTACAGCAGGACACGACTCATTGTGCTTCCTAGACGTGTACTCTGGCTACCACCAAATCAAGATGGCGGAGCCAGACCTAGCTGCAACAACATTCATCACTCCATACGGCCCGTTCTGCTTCAACACAATGCCCTTTGGGCTCAAAAACACCGGTGCAACATATCAGCGCATGATTCAGACATGTCTGGCAAACCAGATCGGCAAAACAGTTGAAGCATATGTAGATGACGTGGTCGTCAAAACCAAGCACGTCAAAACTTTAGTAGACGACTTGAGGCTCACAGACGACAATCTTCGAAAATATGACATCAAGCTCAATCCGGAAAAATGCGTCTTCGGCGTTCCAGCCGGAAAGCTACTGGGCTTCATTGTGTCCGGCAGAGGAATTGAAGCAAACCCAGCCAAGATCCGAGCTCTGTCACAATTGGATATTCCAAAAGACCTCAAACAAATACAAAAATTGATGGGATGCGTGGCGGCCCTAAGCCGCTTTATTTCCCGTTTGGGAGAAAAGGCGTTACCCCTTTATCGCCTCCTCCGGCGCAACGAACACTTCGAGTGGACGGACGCCGCCACGGCCGGACTCGAAGAAATAAAGGCCATCTTGGCAACAAATCCGGTCCTGGCCGCGCCCAATGTGGGTGAACCAATGCTATTATATATCGCCGCAACACATCAAGTTGTTATTGCGGTGCTCGTTGTCGAACGAGAAACAGACGGACACCGGTTCCCTCTTAAAAAACCGGTTTACTATGTGTCCACTGTCCTAACTCCATGCAAGTCCCGGTACCCACACTATCAAAAGATAGCATACACGGTGTTCATGGCATCCCGGAAGCTCCGACACTACTTTCAAGTGTGCTCGATAACGGTAGCTTCCGAAGTACCTCTTAACGACATTATAAATAACCGCGACGCGACGGGCCGGATTGCCAAATGGGCCATAGAGCTCCTTCCATTCGACATAACTTATAAGCCACGGCGAGCTATCAAGTCGCAGGTTTTGGCCGACTTCGTGGCCGAATGGACTGAAGCCGAACTCCCTAAAGAGTATGGCGCATACTCCAATTGGATCATGCACTTTGACGGCTCCAAAATGTTGGCGGCACGGGGCTGGCGTCGTCTGACATCCCCAACCGGGACACAGTCCAATACGCCCTTGAGATAATGTATACGGACTCCAACAACGCAGGCGAATACGAGGCCCTTCGCACGCCTCCGGATGGCGTCTCCATGGGCATTCAACGCCTAGAGGTGCGCGATTGAACCTCGCTATATCTCAAATAAACGGAGACTTTGATGCCAAAGATCCGAAAATGGCAGCATACCGCAATGCGGTCCTAAAAAGTCAAGACGGTTGAAGGGCTCGAATTTCATCATATAGCCAGGATAACAACCGGCGGCGGATATATTGGCACGCATCGGTGCAAAATGCGATGCCGCCCCACCCAATATCTTTTGGAACGGCTGTTCGAGCCATCCGTATTATGGGAAGGGAGTCCGCAAAACAATCGGACCCAACCGCACTGCCTGACGCCGAACACTCTGACACAATCGGAGGCTCTGCCACCGAGATAACACCCTCCGCCCACGAAATAATGGCGGTTGTCGCCCCGTCGACGGAGCCATTCCTAGCCTACCTAACTAGGTAGGAACTCCTCGAAGACCAAAATGAGGCCCGCTGCATAGTACGGCGATCTAAAGTCTATAAAGTCCATGAGGGAGAGCTTTATAAGAAAAGCACTACCGGAGTCCTTCAAAGGTGTATCTCCGAAGAGGAAGGGCGAAACCTCCTGGCTGAAATTCATGCTGGACTGGGTGGGCACCACGCCGCAGCCCGGGCCCTTGTAGGCAAGGCTTTCCGTACAGGATTTTATTGGCCGATAGCCCGGGCAGATGCGCAGGATTTAGTCCAACGATGCGTCGGCTGCCAGCTTTTTGCTAACCAAAGCCACATGCCACCCACCTCCCTCAAAACTATACCCATCACCTGGCCGTTCATGTGCAGGGGCTTGACATGGTTGGACCCCTTAAGGGAGGAACCCACAAGCAAAAATACCTATTGGCCATGGTGGATAAATTCACCAAATGGATAGAGGCCAAGCCTGTTAATACGACCGAATCTGGACCGGTGATAGACTTCATATCAGGGGTAGTGCACCGTTACGGCGTCCCCACAAGTATCATCATCGATAACGGCACCAATTTCACGGCCGATGAGGTCAAATTATGGTGCAAAACATGAGCATCAAGCTCGACACGCCTCGATCTATCACCCTCAAACCAACGGCCAAGTCGAACGAGCAAACGGTCTAATCATGAGCGGCATTAAACCCGGACTAGTGCGGTCCTCAAGGAATCTAACACACACCGGGTTGAGGAGCTCGACTCCGTACTGGGGCTGCGGACCACGCCGAATCGTACTACGGATTCACACCATTCTTTATGGTGTACGGCGCAGAGGCAGTCTTGCCTGCGACATAATACATGACTCACCTCGGCGCGCATGTACGAAGAAAGAGAAGCCAAGCTCGATCGGCAGGACAGTTTGGACGCATTGGAGGAGGCGCGACGTGGCAAAGGCTCGCTCCACATTTTATCAACAGCAGGCTCAAGATATCAAAGCGAGGAAGCACGGGCCAAAGCTTACAACGTTGGCGAACTAGTTCTACGCTCACGGACAAGAAAAAGGACAAACTCAAGCCCAAATGGGAAGGTCCTTCATCATCGACCAGGTCCTGACCGGCGGAGCATACCGTCTGCGAAACGCATCGGACAACCGACTCGAGCCGAACCCATGGAAAGCAGCCCGTCTACGAAGATTCTACGCCTAAGTGCCGGACTCCAAGTTCGTCTCCTTCCTCCGTCCACATCTTTTATTTTTGTTGTCTTTTATTTGTCTCCTTCCTCCTCCTTCTTTTTTGCAGCCTCTAGAGGCTCGTTTGCGCTTTGTTCGCACATATTTGACGCGCTATACGCGCTCATTATACATGGGGGCTTCTTTACTAGAAGCTTATTTTATACGGGCTTCATGCCCAACACATGTGTTAAACTTCCGCATGTACCTTTTATTCACCATTATATGCATCGATATGACTTAAGTTTTGGCCAAGCTAGGTTGCCTGGCTCCTGTGCTTACCCCTACGTTCCCGATTGTTCGCTAGGTGGTAAAGGAGCACCTCTGCGATTATTACTGCGGGTCAGCGGATGTGTACCTCAGACTGGGTGAAGCCGAAAGCTAGCGTTCTTAAGGGAATATTCGGTCGGTGAACTAAAAGATGATTTTAAACTATTTACCCATCTGCCCCAGATGATTTTCTGCTTTCATAGCAGCTTTGACATGCACTTTAGGGCATGCATCCCAAATAAAGGAACCCTTAACGGAACTATTCTCCTGGAAGATGTTTCTTACTATCCATGTAATATAACATAACTAGTTGGGCACTTGTATGCGATACAGCACTAATGACCCCTACGCCTTGTCTCCATGCATACCACGGTTCTTATATAACCACGAAGGTATTCAGACACACTCCGGACTATTGGGTCCCGAGGTCGAAGCTTAAAAGGTCCGCTATGACAAACGATCTACAATCCGCTAGAAGACATTTTTCATGTCATATTTATTTACAAAGTCAACTTGACTCATTGTATTCCTCCTCAATGCCATATAACAGGCTATCTAATTTACAATCTTGCTGAGAATACTTGGCGGCCAATTCTACTTGGCCATACACTAAGCTTACAGGGATCTCCTTCCCATCAGGCCCCAGGTCCGACCTCGCCATGTGGTTTGGGTCAACCGTGTACCGCGTCTTCACCATGGCCCAGGCCTCCCTGGCGCCCTGACGGCAGGCCGATATCTTCCATAGTCGGAAGCGCCGCCGTTCTCCTTGAAGCCGCTCCGCCAGCTCTCCAATGCCTTCGGGCAGGGAGATAGATGGCCACAAGGCCTGGCCGACACCTTTCATCACCTGCCGAACTCGTTCGTGCAGCTGACGCAGTTCGGGAAGAAGATCACCCGAAGAACTGGGCATCTCCTCTTCAGGACGACCTATGAGCAAACCTACATACATGTTTATGTTAGTCGCCTTCCTCGCCGAACTCTTTCAAAGTTCGCTCAAGCACTTACTGAAAATGCCGCGACGGCCGCCGATTCTCCTTACTGAGTCGCATAACCGGGCACGAACATCCTTTAATTCCTCACCCAGTTGGGTGTTGGCATCTTGGAGGTTATTTTTCTCCTGCCACACCCTCGTAAGCACGCTCTCGCCGGCCTTTAGCTGACGTAAGAGCTGTTGCTTGTCTGGATCTAGTCCGACGCCATCTGCAATATTTTTGTCATATTTACACACCCGCCGCACTTCATAAACTATCTATCTTATGAAGCGTATATTACCAGAGGGGGTCTGTGTGGCTCCCCCTGTAGCGGCTAGTGCGGCCTCGAGTTGGGCCTGGCACTCTTTGAGCTCCTGGGATAGTCGGGTATTCTTTTCTGTAAGATCCTGCATAACAAATGATCCTTAAATCAGTTATTCTAACTATTTTAAGTCTCGGGGGACTCTTGGCATATATAATCTGTCAAATTTTCTCACCCGTATGTCCTTTACATACTGCTCCGTGGCTCTGGCTAGACCATCTTGAGCAGCACGGAGGTGCGCATCTCCCGAATCGAAGGCATTCAAGGCCTCTTGGGAGAAACACGCATCACGAAGAACTGTCCGGCGGCGCCTATGATTCATGGCGCTCTCCACCTCGGAGTTGGTGGCGGACAATTTGTCGGCATCCTCTGTCGGAGGAGCATCCGACGCACGTCTCGTGCTCGCCTCAGCCTCCGAACCCGGCTTTGAAGCCTGGCCGGTGAAGGTTCGATTGGCAACCCCTCCGGACTTAGTCCGGCGAGCGCTCTTTTTCCTGAAAAGAGCACCAGCGTTAGTACGCCTTCCAGGAATCAATCCTGCGAGTATGGAAACACGCCATACCGTTGCGGTGGAGTTTCGATCCGGTCTGCACTCCTTTTTCGCCTGCGGGGCAGTACTGCCCTTTCTTGGCCAGCCGCCGTGGACTCGGCTTCCTGCCTCGAAGGTACCTCCTGCGAAACACCATTGGTATACGGTGATCAAAAATATGCATGGGTGGGTCATTATCAGGATTTTAGGACCTCGGTCTTAGTTACTGTGAGGCTGGAAGTATTCCGGGGTAATCGGCCGTGATGGCGACCAAAGCATTGTCGATGCTAAGTTGGTAGAACACCCCGTCGATCAACTCCACCTTTATATCCGGATCCTCTTCGGAGGTCGGATCGAGGGACCGTTCCGAATCCTCGGGTTGTGGAGGCGGGCTGTGTATCTTCTCCACACTCCGGCGCAGTTCCTACGCAGAAACCTTGAAATGAGATATTTAACCACGGGAACATGGATCGGACAGGTCACAAATATGTTTGCTTACCCAGCTTCGAGGATTATTCGAAGAAAACTCCTTCAGTGGATTGATGCGGAGGAAATCCTCCTCCTCCCCTTTATACATGGCAGACAAGATCTTCACCAGTTCGGTGACCGATCCCGGCTGTCACATCCCAGTTAGACCATGCATTAGGGTGTGCATCATGTTTAAATTCCATTTAATTTTGAAATGGGGAAGGCAGAAACCCCAGAACACCCCCCCCCCCCCTTAATTCAACTAGG
The DNA here is from genome assembly GCA_021605205.1 of Aegilops longissima. NCBI lineage: Eukaryota > Viridiplantae > Streptophyta > Magnoliopsida > Poales > Poaceae > Aegilops > Aegilops longissima. The sequence continues at coordinate 41,780,674 of CM038680.1, read as the reverse complement.
GTTTACTAAAAATTATTTCAATGAATCTGAAATGCCCTTCAAAATGTTCATCCTCTTTGTTTGGGTTCAGAACCCATGTCAAAGAAGGTGTACCATTTTCTAGGTCATCTAAGGGTTCTAGGATTAATCCACAAGTTTTGAACTTGAGCATTTTAAATTATATAAAATATTTTAAATGTTCAAAAATTGTCAAACCAAAATGTTTCATGCTGGGAATATTCCAACAAGTGACCAGGAGCATTTTGGTGAATTTTAAAACAGTTTTGGTATTTTTAAAACCCCACAAAGTTGCAGGAAAATTAGAAAAGACTAAAAAGGAAAAACCTTACTGCCTGGCCTGCCCACCTGCTGCCCAGCCCAAAGAGCAGCATGGTGGCTGCTTGGCTCGGCCAGCAGCAGCCTGGTGCCCGGCGAAGCGCAGGCGCGCCACGCAGCTGGCCGCCGCCTGCTTCACCTCCTCGCCGCCGCCGCCTGGGACGGCCTCCACGTCGTCGCCCGACCCCGTGACACGCCATTCGCCCCTGCCCTCTCTCTCGCTCTCCCCCAACCTGGCCGACGCCATCGCCGACGCGCCACCGCCGAAGTCGTGCTCCCCGCCGTCCATGCTCCTCCCCACCATGTCCAGGAGCTCCGCCGCACTCCACTACCCCTAGCTAGCTGAGTCCCGCTCGCTCCAAGCACCCCGAACCTAGCTCACCGACCTCGACCGAGCTCGAAGCCGCCGGAGATCCCCTTCGCCGTCGCCGCCGCATCAGATCATCCCCGACCCCGACGAGGCTCTCTACGGGATCGCTGTGAGCCTGGCTACCTCCCCGTCCTCTCCGCTCTCTTTCTCGTGCACCACAACGACCCAACCACGATCACCCGAACGCACCGCCGCGGAGCTCGTCGCCGACGAGGCTCCGGCCACCCAACGGCCACGCCACCGTGTCCATCGCACTCACCGAGCTGCGTTGGGTCTAACTCTGCACACCACGCGCCTCACTTTGCCCCCTAGCAACAAGTCCGAGGTCACCCGAGCCCCGGCCGCCGCCAAACTCGTCGCCGGTGCCAACTCCGGCCACCCCGACCCCAACTAACCCCACCAAACGCTGCGGTTCATCTCCAGCTCCACGTAGATGCCTTCCGCACCCCATTTAGTGGCCGGAAAGTGCAAAAGCACTTTGCTCCGCCGCGCCTGGCCTCGCCGGCGGCTAGACGCCGGCGAGTTGACCACTGACCCCTGACTGTGGGCCCTGTTGACTGCTCTGAGTCAATGACAGGTGGACCCCGGTTAACTAATTAGGATTAGTTCTAATTAAGTTAATTAGTTAAACTAACTCATCGACATGCGGGTCCCACTGGTCAGTTTGACCTGGATGACCCGTTGACCCTCGACGTCACGCTGACCTCATCTCGACGCTTAATAAATGAATTCTGGATTTATTTTGATATAGTAAATTCAGAATATAATTCAAATTTCAAATGCTTATAACTTTTATTCTATAATTCCAAATGCAAAGATTTATATATGAAAATTATCAGAAAAATACACTCTATCCATTGGTACAGGTTTCATGCATGTTAAAACAAGTTAACTATGCTGAATAACCAGAATAAGATATTACACCATTAGGACTAACTCAAATGAGCTATCATTTGAATCCTTGATTCAAATGAGTTCATCCCCTGTTCTTTTAACTTGCATTAGGCAACACACATCCATATTGCCATGTCATAGCATGCATCATATTGCTGCATATTGTCTTGTGTGTTTATTTCGGTGTGCTTTCATGATAGGTTCTGCCCCCGAAGATAACCTCGACTACCCATCTGAAGGACAGTTCTCTACCCCAGTTCCATCAGGCAAGCAATTCATTGATCATTCCGATACAAACCCATGTTCTCACTTCGCTCTCGCATCTGCATTAAGACAACGCGATTCAACTGTTGTGTGCTGCGGTAGTTGAACCCACTTCCTTTGCATGACTGTCATTGCCACAATAACTAGATGAAACCCACTAGTATGTGTAGGAGTTGATTGAGCCATGTTTGTGATTCCTACCATGCTATGCTTGCTATGCTTAGAGTTGTGTCAGGTCCGGCTCATCGGGATGATGAACTGGAGTGAAAGGTTGTGTTGGTTCGAGAGTGAAAGTGTTGAACACGATTTGGTAAAGGTATCGATGAGAGGCCATGTAGGAGTACATGGTGGGTTGTTTCATTGAAGCCGATCCTAAGAACTGAGATCTGTGTTTGTGATCCATGAACTAGCTACTACCACGCATTGGGCCCAAACCAATGGACCCTCTCGGCTTCTTAACCACCCCTGTTCTTAGTCCGGAGTTGCAAGTAGTTTCGTGTTTGTAGCTTGTGGGGCCGCACGCAACGCTGACCTTAGGGGCGGGTTGTGTTGCGGTAGGCACCGTGGTCGTGTACCGAGTGCCCGTTTGGTATCTCGGGAACCCTGCACACATCGTTCGGGGCTGTATGGGAAACCTCGGCCGGACTCCCTGCGGATGGAACCCGAATAGGCGATAAACCTGGACTAGGGACTTGAGTGTTTAGGTAGGCTGTGGCCGACACCCACGCTGGGCTTCCGCTGAAGGTTGCGAGTACATGTCGTGTAAACGATTTATAAGTGGTGAGCGTGTGTGAAGAAGTACACCCTGCAGGTTAAATATGATCTATTGAATAGCCGTGTCCACGGAGAAGGACTTCGGGTTACCTATATCAGTTCATAGACAAGTAAATGGATACTACTAAAAGCCTCAAGATAAGTGTGAGTATCGTGGATGGCCCTCTCGGGATGACGAGAGAGGATCCACGGTGGAGTATTGTGATGGTGATTAGTGGACTCGTGTGCGACAAAATGCTTTACAAAGTGTGTCACGAGGATAGCTTAGCCAAGAGTCAAAGCTGGCTTGCTGCAAATAACTCCACCTCCTTCCTTGAGAATGTGCATGTATGATAGGATTCTGTGGTAAGACTTGCTGAGTACTTTTGTACTCATGTTTGCCTAATCAATATTTTTCAGAGGACTATACTACCCCCTCCGTCGGATTCTATGTAGATGTTGACTTCGACGAGTGAACTAGCCACCCAGGTGGCGATCTAAGACTTGTGAAGGGCCATTGTAGATAGAAAGGCTCCAACAAGCTTTCTTTCTTTCTAGAGTCTGTACTCAGACTAGTTTGCTTCCGCATGTGCTTGTATGATTGTATGACTTGAGTGTTGGGTCATGTGACCCCTACCTATATGAATATGTTATGTATGGCTCCTCGGAGCCTCTTAAATAAAGTACTTGAGTTGTAGAGTTTTGTTGTGATGCCTTGTTGTATTTACTCATATCGGGCATATTGCGTGTATGATTAAAATGCTTGGTATGAGTGGGATCCGACAAACTAGTTGTTTATCCTTGGCAGCCTCTCATATGGGGAAATGTAGTCTCGTGCTTCTGAGCGATAGTAGTCCGCTACAGCCCGGTTCACGGAGTCCTGCTAGCCCAAAGACTACTGCTTGGACACTTGACTGGCCGGCATGTGATTCATTTCGTTCCTATGTCCGTCCTTCGGGAAATGTCACGCGGTGAGATTCGAGTCCTGCCTAGCTGCTACAGCCCGAATACCGGAGTCTGTTAGCCAGTGCTACAGCCCGAACTCATACGTTGATGACCGACATGCTCAAGTGATTCATGTATGCCTGTCCCCATAGGTTAGTGCCGCTTTGGGTTCACGACTAGCCATGTCGGCCCGGTTCTTTGTCATGTGGATGCTAGCGACACTATCATATCGTGAGCCAAAGACATAAACGGTCCCGGGCCATGGTAAGGCGACACCGTGGGAATACCGTGCGTGAGGCCGCAAAGTGATATGAGGTGTTACCAGCTAGGTCGATGTGACTTGGAATCGGGGTCTGACAGCGTTGGCATCGAGCAGGGGCTTCCTGTAGGTTCGCTAAGCCAAACTGGTCAAGTTGAGTCTAGAAATGCTTTAGTTATATGTAGGGGAATTGATTGTGGGAGGGAACGTAAGGCTCTTTTTACTTCTCTACCTTATGCCCTCTGATCTGAGTCATCCTCTTCTCATTCGACGTGGGTATAGGACTAGGCTCTCCTCTCTCTATCAGGTTCACGTGTTACTAATCCGTAGTAACTTATAGGATTGTTGGTTATATCCTCAGTTCAGTGCTACTAAATTTTAGCATGCTATCATTTGAACCAGAACCTTGATATGATGTTGTTGAGTGGATTTGCAATCTGATTTTAATGTCTCAAATCTGATTTTGAGCATTTACAGATGTTATGCTGCCCAATTTTCCCTAGGAATTCTAATGCCTTTGCATTGTGGCTGTGCTTTCAGATGGCCACCCGCCCCCAGAACCAAGTGGTTCGCCTGACCCGTTGCATTGATGTGTGCGGTCACACGGCAATGCTGGTTCGGGTGATGATTGAGTCTGGTTATCGATGGTATCCTGAATATACCGTCGAGGAGCAGTTTAGGGATTTCAATCAAAGCCAATATCTATGCACGGTTCGGATTTATCCATCTTATCCCGGAGCTACTGAGCCACTTCACTGTTCTTATGGGCTCGGAATCACTATTGGAATGTCTGTGCAAGATGCAGCTTATTCCATGATGACTATTATTCGAGCCAGAACTGCTTTGCTGAGCAACACTGATTTTCGCTATATGCCAGCATCCCTTCCTGGGGCGCATGGCTACCTTCAGGGTTTGTACAGCGATGCATCCCATGAGGACTCACCTTCGCACTACTCTTGAGTTGTTGGAGGACAAGGACCGTGAGAACCGGGCCTTGCGTATGGAGCTTTTTAATGCCCGTTCTGACCACTGGGCTACTCTGACTAGGTTTGCACCTGCCGTGCAAGCCGGATATATGGACATGAGAGACTTGTACCCTATGCGCGCGAGTCTGCCAGACTTTATGGAGTGGCGTGAGGTTGGAGGCATCACTCCTCCTCGTGGGCCTCGTCTGCCACCGTTTGTTGGTCCACGGCCACATCCGAGTCCTTATGGTCCACAGGCCCCACAGGATTGTCTGTTTCCGGACGATCATGTTCCACTTCCAGGTCTGGGTGGTGACTTCTATGAGGACTACTATGGAGCTGCCTGAGATAGTAGTAGTATTCCTAGTATGGTAATGGTTGTGTTTCCACCGTCCTGCGTGGCTCGTGGAATACGACTTAGTGTGTATCGTTCCGGAAGTGTAGAAAAATAATGTATAGGAGTTGGAATTGCTTCCGATGAGATGTAACGCCTTTCCTTATAGTTGTACTCCGTCAGGCTTGTACTAAACTATGAATGGTGTGTATGACCGTTGGTATATATATATATGGCAGTTTTTATATTACCATGTCATACGGATGAACATCTTCGCATTCCATGCTATCCATTACCTTCCGCACTTCCTTGTTAAATTCTGCCATCCTGGTTTAAACCTTTGCTTTGTCTCCCAGGATGGTCAACACTCGCAATACTCCTGCTGTTCCAGAGCAGGAGAAGCGATGCAGCGAAATGTGAATCTGCCGCAACCGCCATCTTTGGCCGAGGTGATGCTGGAAGCAGAACGCAATAAGCGTGAAACCAACCGCTTATTGGAGCGGATTGAACAAAACACAGCACGCCAGCCAAGAAACGATGTGGTTTCACTCAATGATTTCGTCAAGCTATATCCTCCAAAATTCAAATATTCCGTCGAGCCTCTCGACGCAGATGATTGGCTCCGCAGCATCCACCACAAGCTGCGTTCCGCCAACGTGGCTGAGGCTGACAAGGTTACCTTTGCCGCCTATCATCTGGAAGGCCCTGCTAGTCTCTGGTGGGAAAATTATGAGGCTATGCGTCCGGCTGGACAAGTTACAACTTGGGATGAGTTCAGTGCCGCCTTCCGTGAGCACCATATTCCAGAAGGTCTTATGGATCGCAAAAGGGAGGAATTCTGCAGTTTCACCCAAGGTAGGCTGACAGTGGATGCCTACAGCCGTGAATTTGGGAGGTTAGCACGTTATGCTCCCGAAGAAGTTTCTACCGATGCCAAGAAGAGTGCAAGGTTCCGCAAGGACTTAGCCTCGAGCTACGCCGAGATCTCCGCTTGCATGAGTGTACCTCTTTCCCGAAGCTAGTCAATAAGGCTATCACCAAATCGGGCAGACTGATTTTGAGGCTTCACGCAAGCACATCCGTGACTCGATCGTCATCCGCTCGATCCCGAAGCGCCGGGTTTGGGTTCCAAATACTGCTCTACCACCTAGGTACACCCCGAGGCCATCCTTCGAGGCGCCTCGCCCCAACCAGCCGTATTTTCCACCCAAGACCTATGGAGGTCCAACTGCTAGTGCTGCTCCACGTCCAAATGTGATAACTTGCTTCAAGTGTGGAGAGACGGGCCACTATATCCGAGAGTGTCCCCAGAACAACCCCAATCAAGCTGGAAAGTCTGTTGGCCGCGGCAAGCCAGCAGGAAAGGTGCCCTATGCTAAACCAGTTGCCACCGCCGTGGCCATGTCAACTATGTCTCTGCTGAAGAAACCTATGAGGATCCCAACGCCGCCCCTCGGACGCTTCTTGTTAATTGCCATCCGCAACCGTTCTTTTGATCTTGGAGCATCTCATTCATTTATTTTCGAGAGCTATGCTCGATTGCACAACACCACATTCGTGACATGCCTACCTCCATGGAAATTAAACTCCTGGTTCTAGATGGCAAACCTCTAGAATAAGTCATGGGAATGAAATTCTTGTCGACAGATTAGTCTTTCTTGCATCCCTAATAGCTCTCAAGTCCTCGGACATAAACATCATCTTGGGTATGGACTGGATGTCAGCCCATTACGCTAAGATTGATTGCTCTACTAGAACTGTTCAACTTACCCATCCTTGGGCAAAACAGTGGATGTTTTAACCCGAGTGTCTAAGCGCCGACTTTACTCCTTAAATGCCAACCCTCTTCCGGACCTCAAGATATTCCGGTAGTCCGTGATTTCCGGATGTCTTTCCGAGGAACTGCCAGTGTTCCACCGACAGGATGTCGAGTTCGTGATAGATCTTGTTCCGGAACCGCCCCAATCTCTAGAAGACCTTATAAGATGGCACCCTAGAACTAGCTGAACTTAAGAAACAACTCGATGAGTCCTTGCAAAAGGGTTTCATCCGTCCTAGTTCATCTCCATGGGCTTGCCCCGTCCTCTTCGTCAAGAAGAAGGATGGTACGGATCGGATGGTTGTAGATTACCGACCGTCAATTTGGTCACTATCAAGAACAAGTATCCGCTCCCCAGGATCAACGACCTGTATGATCAGCTCGCCGGATCCTCAGTCTTTTCCAAGATGGATTTGAGGTTGGGTTACCATCAAATCAAAATCAAGAATGGGGACATTCCCAAAATGGCCTTTGTCACTCGTTATGGCCAATACGAGTACACCGTCATGTCCTTCGGTTTAACCAATGCTCCAGCCACTTTCTCTCGGTTAATGAACTCAATCTTCATGGAGTACTTGGATAAATTCGTCGTGGTATACCTCGATGATATACTCATCTACTCCAAGAATGAGGAAGAACATGCCGAACACCTAAGGCTAGTATTGATGAAACTTCGAGAGCACCGCCTTTATGCCAAATTCTCTAAATGTGAATTCTGGTTACCAAGTGACCTATCTAGGACATGTAATCTCCGGTAAGGGCATTGTTGTCAATCCCGAAGCGAGTTCAAGCCGTCCTTGATTGGACTCCACCTGAATCGGTCAAGCAAGTTCGAGTTTCCTCGGTTTAGCGAGCTATTGCCGCCGCTTCGCCGAGAATTTCTCTAAAGTTGCTAAACCTCTAACCGAACTCCTCAAGAAAGATAAGAAGTTCGAATGGGCGCCACAAAGGCGAGATCAGCTTTCAGAACTAAAAGACGCGCGACATCTGCTCCCGCATTTGTTCCACCAGATTTCTAAGGACTTTATTATCTATGCGGCGCCTCGCGACAAGGACTAGGTTGCATACTCATGCAAGATCGTCATGTGATTGCCTACGCTTCTCGACGATTCGTCCACATGAGGATAAATACCCCACACACGATCTAGAGCTTGCAGCAGTGGTTCATGCACTCAAAACCTGGCGACATTATCTTCTGGGTAATCGTTGCGAAATCTACACTGATCACCAAAGTCTGAAATATATCTTCACCCAACCGGATTTGAATCTCAGGCAAAGACGTTGGGTCGAGTTGATTACAGATTTCGACTTAGGAATATCCTACACCCCAGGCAAAGCCAATGTCATGGCTGACGCACTAAGTCGCAAATCCTATTGTAACAATTTGATGTTACAAGAAAGTCAACCATTGCTCCACGAGGAATTTTGTAAGCTTAATCTTCACATTGTTCCTCGAGGATTCCTTTCCACCCTGGTGGCGAAACCTACCCTTACGGATCAGATCATCAAAGCACAGAAGGTAGATCCGGAATCTCCGTATCGGGAGAAACATCAAGAAAGGAGTCGCAGATTGTTTCTCCATTGATGAACAAGGTGTCGTGTTCTTTGGAGACCGCCTAGTGGTCCCCAAGGTGCGCAACCCGAGGCGATTGATCCTTAAGGAAGCTCATGACTCTCCTCTCACCATTCATCCTGGTAGTACTAAAATGTATCAAGATCTACGCCAGAGGTTTTGGTGGACTAGGATGAAGAGAGAAATCGCTCAATACATTGCTAATCGCGACGTCTGTCGTCGAAGTTAAAGCAGAGCATCAACGGCCTGCTGGTACCCTTCAACCTTTGGAAATTCCTGAATGGAAATGGGATAAAATCGGTATGGATTTCATTACCGGGTTTCCGGGACCAAGAGAGGGAACAATGCTATCTTCGTTGTTGTTGATCGCCTTTCCAAAGTAGCCCACTTCCTACCTGTTCGTGAGAGTATAACCGCTAGCCAGCTAGCTGATTTGTACATCTCTCGAATAGTGTCTCTTCATGGTATTCCATTAGAGATTAACTCCGACCGTGGAAGTCTTTTCACCTCTCGATTTTGGGAAAGTTTCCAAACGCTATGGGAACTCGCTCTCCTTTAGCACCGCTTCCATCCCCAATCAAGTGGTCAAGTAGAACGAGTCAATCAAATCCTAGAGGATATGCTTCGAGCTTCGTCATCTCTTTCGCATGAATTGGGAGAAATGCCTTCCATTCGCCGAAGTTCGCTTATAACAATAGTTATCAAGCCAGCTGGGCAAAGCCCTTTCAAGTTCTTTATGGACGGAAATGTCGAACGCCTCTTAACTGGTCAGAAACCGGGGAGAGACAACTCTTTGGCCCGGACATGATTCAGGAAGCAGAAGAGCAGGTTCGCGTCATTCGTGAGAAATTGAAAACAGCCCAATCTCGTCAAAAGAGCCAATATGACCGCAAGCATAAGCCTATGACTTATGAAGTTGGCGAGAAGGCTTACCTTCGGGTTACTCCTTTGAAGGGAACCCATCGATTCGGTATCAAAGGCAAGTTGGCTCCTCGTTACATTGGACCCTTTCGCATTCTTGCCAAACGAGGGGAAGTTGCCTACCAATTGGAACTACCTCCGCATCTTTCCAGAGTCCATGATGTCTTCCACGTTTCCCAACTCGGCGTTGCTTCTCGGATCCTATCCGTGAAGTGGACCATAAACGCTTGATCTCCAAGATAACCTCACCTATCGAGAATATCCCGCTCAGATTCTCGATCAAGCCGAGCGCACCACTCGACGCCGGAATATCAAGTTTCTAAAGGTTCAATGGTCAAACCATTCCGAGCAAGAAGCAACTTGGGAAAGGGAGGATCGTCTTCGACTTGAGTATCCCACCTTTTTCGCAACAGATCCTAAATCTCGGGACGAGATTCTTTTGAGTGGGGGTGAGTTGTCACATCCTAGTTAGACCATGCATTAGGGTGTGCATCATGTTTAAATTCCATTTAATTTTGAAATGGGGAAGGCAGGAAACCCCAGAACACCCCCCCCCCTTAATTAAACTAGGGTTTACTAAAAATTATTTCAATGAATCTGAAATGCCCTTCAAAATGTTCATCCTCTTTGTTTGGGTTCAGAACCCATGTCAAAGAAGGTGTACCATTTTCTAGGTCATCTAAGGGTTCTAGGATTAATCCACAAGTTTTGAACTTGAGCATTTTAAATTATATAAAATATTTTAAATGTTCAAAAATTGTCAAACCAAAATGTTTCATGCTGGGAATATTCCAACAAGTGACCAGGAGCATTTTGGTGAATTTTAAAACAGTTTTGGTATTTTTAAAAACCCCACAAAGTTGCAGGAAAATTAGAAAAGACTAAAAAAGGAAAAACCTTACGCATTGCAGCTGCCCACCTGCCGCCCAGCCCAGCAGAGCCGCTGGGCAACAGCTGCTTGGCTCGGCCAGCAGCAGCCTGGTGCCCGCCGGGCAGCGCAGCGCGCCACGCAGCTGGCCGCCGCCCGCTTCACCTCCTCGCCGCTTCGCCCGCCTCGACGGCCTCCACGTCGTCGCCCGACCCCGTGACACGCCATTCGCCCCTGCCTCCTCTCTCGCTCTCCCCCAACCTGGCCGACGCCATCGCCGCGACGCCACCGCCAAGTCGTGCTCCCGCCGTCCATGCTCCTCCCCACCATGTCCAGAGCTCCGCCAAGACTCCACTACCCCTAGCTAGCTGAGTCCCGCCGCTCCAAGCACCCCGAACCTAGCTCACCGACCTCGACCGAGCTCAAAGCGCGGAGATCCCCTTCGCCGTCGCCGCCGCATCAGATCATCCCCGACCCCGACGAGGCTCTCTACGGGATCGCTGTGAGCCTGGCTACCTCCCGTCCTCTCCGCTCTCTTTTCGTGCACCACAACGACCCAACCACGATCACCCGAACGCACTTGCCGGAGCTCGTCGCCGACGAGGCTCCGGCCACCCAACGGCCACGCCACCGTGTCCATCGCACTCACCGAGCTGCATTGGGTCTAACTCTGCACACCACGCGCCTCACTTTGCCCCCTAGCAACAAGTCCGAGGTCACCCGAGCCCCGGCCGCCGCCAAACTCGTCGCCGGTGCCAACTCCGGCCACCCCGACCCCAACTAACCCCACCAAACGCTGCGGTTCATCTCCAGCTCCACGTAGATGCCTTCCGCACCCCATTTAGTGGCCGGAAAGTGCAAAAGCACTTTGCTTCGCCATGGCGCTGGCCTCGCCCGGATGCCGACGCCTTGCGAGTTGACCATCGACTTCGATCGGTGGGCCCCTGCTGATCTGATTCGAGTCAATGATGTGGACCCCGGTTAACTAATTAGGATTAGTTCTAATTAAGTTAATTAGTTAAACTAACTACTGACATGCGGGTCCCACTGGTCAGTTTGACCTGGATGACCCCGTTGACCCCTGACGTCACGCTGACCTCATGCTGACGCAATAAATGAATTCTGGATTTATTTTGATATAGTAAATTCCAGAATATAATTCAAATTTCAAATGCTTATAACTTTTATTCTATAATTCCAAATGCAAAGATTTATATATGAAAAATTATCAGAAAAATACACTCTATCCATTGGTACAGGTTTCATGCATGTTAAAACAAGTTAACTATGCTGAATAACCAGAATAAGATATTACACCATTAGGACTAACTCAAATGAGCTATCATTTGAATCCTTGATTCAAATGAGTTCATCCCCTGTTCTTTTAACTTGCATTAGGCAACACACATCCATATTGCCATGTCATAGCATGCATCATATTGCTGCATATTGTCTTGTGTGTTTATTTCGGTGTGCTTTCATGATAGGTTCTGCCTCAAGATAACCTCGACTACCCATCGAAGGCAGTTCTCTACCCCAGTTCCATCGGGCAAGCAATTCATTGATCATTCCGATACAAACCCATGTTCTCGCTTCGCTCTCGTTTCTGCATTAAGACAACGCGATTCAACTGTTGTGTGCTGCGGTAGTTGAACCCACTTCCTTTGCATGACATGTCATTGCCACAAGAAACTAGATGAAACCCACTAGTATGTGTAGGAGTTGATTGAGCCATGTTTGTGATTCCTACCATGCTATGCTTGCTATGCTTAGAGTTGTGTCAGTCGGCTCATCGGGATGATGAACTGGAGTGAAAGGTTGTGTTGGTTCGAGAGTGAAAGTGTTGAACACGATTTGGTAAAGGTATCGATGAGAGGCCATGTAGGAGTACATGGTGGGTTGTTTCATTGAAGCCGATCCTAAGAACTGAGATCTGTGTTTGTGATCCATGAACTAGCTACTACCACGCATTGGGCCCGAAACCAATGGACCCTCTCGCTTCTTAACCACCCCTGTTCTTAGTCCGGAGTTGCAAGTAGTTTCGTGTTTGTAGCTTGTTGGGGCCGCACATAACGCTGACCTTAGGGGCGGGTTGTGTTGCGGTAGGCACCGGGTGTTGTGTACCGAAAGAGCCCGCTTGGTATCTCGGGAACCCTGCACACATCGTTCGGGCTGTATGGGAAACCTCGGCGGACTCCTCATGGATGGAACCCGAATAGGCGATAAACCTGGACTAGGGACTTGAGTGTTTAGGTAGGCTGTGGCCGACACCCACGTTGGGCTTCCGCTTGAAGGTTGCGAGTACATGTCGTAAACGCATTTATAAGTGGTGAGAGCGTGTGAAGAAGTACACCCCGCAGGGTTAAATATGATCTATTGAATAGCCGTGTCCACGGAGAAGGACTTCTGGGTTACCTATATCAGTTCATAGACAAGTAAATGGATACTACTAAAAGCCTCAAGATAAGTGTGAGTATCGTGGATGGCCCTCTCGGGGATGACGAGAGAGGATCCACGGTGGAGTATTGTGATGGTGATTAGTGGACTCGTGTACGACAAAATGCTTTACAAAGTGTGTCACGTAGGATAGCTTAGCCAAGAGTCAAAGCTGGCTTGCTGCAAATAACTCCACCTCCTTCCTTGAGAATGTGCATGTATGATAGGATTCTGTGGTAAGACTTGCTGAGTACTTTTGTACTCATGTTTGCCTAATCAATATTTTTTAGAGGACTATACTACCCCCTCCGACGGATTCTATGTAGATGTTGACTTCGACGAGTGAACTAGCCACCCAGGTGGCGATCTAAGACTTGTGAAGGGCCATTGTAGATAGAAAGGCTCCAACAAGCTTTCTTTCTTTCTAGAGTCGTACTCGAGACTAGTTTGCTTCCGCATGTGCTTGTATGATTGTATGACTTGAGTGTTGGGTCATGTGACCCCTACCTGTATGAATATGTTATGTATGGCTCCTCTGAGCCTCTTAAATAAAGTACTTGAGTTGTAGAGTTTTGTTGTGATGCCTTGTTGTATTTACTCATATCGGGCATATTATGTATGATTAAAATGCTTGGTATGAGTGGGATCCGACAAACTAGTTGTTTATCCTTGGCAGCCTCTCATATGGGGAAATGTAGTCTCGTGCTTTCGAGCGATAGTAGTCCGCTACAGCCCGGTTCACGGAGTCCTGCTAGCCCAGCACTACTGCTTGGACACTTGATGGCGGCATGTGATTCATTTCGTTCCTATGTCCGTTCCTTCGGGAAATGTCACGCGGTGAGATTCGAGTCCTGCCTAGCTGCTACAGCCGGAATACCGGAGTCTGTTAGCCCAGTGCTACAGCCCGAACTCATACGTTGATGACCGACATGCTCAAGTGATTCATGTATGCCTGTCCCCATAGGTTAGTGCCGCTTTGGGTTCACGACTAGCCATGTCGGCCCGGTTCTTTGTCATGTGGATGCTAGCGACACTATCATATACGTGAGCCAAAAGACGCAAACGGTCCCGGGCCATGGTAAGGCGACACCCGTGGGAATACCGTGCGTGAGGCCGCAAAGTGATATGAGGTGTTACCAGCTAGGTCGATGTGACTTGGAATCGGGGTCCTGACACCGGCCCTTTGCGGCCATGGCGGGTGGCATCGTCCTCCCTGTTGAAGTCCCACATGGGGTGGCCCCTATATTGGAGCGGCTGCACACCCCTCATAATACAGATTGCCATGACTCCAATCATGGTCAATCCGGCATGAGCCAGTAACCTTATTCGGCTCATCAAATAGAGGACATCCTGGTCATCTTCCCTCCGGGCTTCGAGGCGCCACTTAGGCTTTTTTCAGAGGAGCATTGCTGAACTCCGAAGGCCGATCCAACAGGATCCGTCGCCGGACGTCCTCCATATAAAACCATTCAAGGCCAGTCTTGGACGCCTTCTTTGGGGTTCCGGATAGGTATCCGTCCCGGCGATCGCCATAGCTCGGCTCCGCCCACTTGATATATTGACCCCTCGTGAGAACGGAGTACTAGGCAGAATAATCTCTTCCACAGCCCGAAATGAGCCTCGACGCCCAAGAACAACTCGCAGAGGGCCACGAAGCCGCAATGTGCAAAATGGAGGCAGGCGAAGGTGGTGCAAGCGGAGGCCGAGAACTCCAAGAGCCCCGGAGAAACGGATGGATTGAAATCCGAGTCCTCTTACTAGGTAAGAGATGAAGCATACCCGCTCTCCTTTAGAGGGATCGGGACACTCTCCGCTTGCTTTCCGCCCTTGTAGGTGGCGAGTCCGGCTCGAACCGGAACCATGAAGGCCGGGAAGAAATCCTTGGTTTGGAGCATAACTAGCTCGCTATGCGGGATCGAGCATCTCCCGGTTTCAGGCTGAGGGCTGGGAGTGCGAGAGGAGGAGCCGCGTCGACTGTCCATGATGGAATGGGTTTTGGTCAGGGGCGCTCCGATGAAAGCTTGCAAAGGAGGGATGATGTGACTCAGATCTAGATCCTCGCCCCTTTTATAGGCAGCTCATTTGCGCAGCTAGGGGGGTAATTGTAAAAATACCCTGGCCTTTCGCATTCATTCAAACACATGGAAAATGGCCATTATTGGGCGTAGAAGCCAAGGAGCACAGCATTTATCAGAAGCCGGACACTGTTCGACAAGTATATGGAATTTGGAGAAGAACCCGCCTCGCAATGCCGAAGACAATCAACGCGCCGGACTCATCGTCATTGAAGCCTGGATCGGGGGCTACTGAGGGAGTCCCGGATTAGGGGGTGTCCGGATAGCCGAACATCACCGTTGGCCGGACTCCTGGACTATGAAGATACAAGATTGAAGACTTCGTCCCGTGTCCGGATGGGACTTTCCTTGGCGTGGAAGGCAAGCTTGGCAATACGAATATGTAGATCTCCTGCAATTGTAACCGGCTCTGTGTAACCCTAACCTATCCGGTGTCTATATAAACCGGAGGGTTTTAGTCCGTAGGACAAACAACAATCATACCATAGGCTAGCTTCTAGGGTTTAGCCTCCTTGATCTCGTGGTAGATCTACTCTTGTACTACCCATATCATCAATATTAATCAAGCAGGAGTAGGGTATTACCTCCATCGAGAGGGCCCGAACCTGGGTAAAAACATCGTGTCCCTTGTCTCCTGTTACCATCCGCCTAGACGCACAGTTCGGGAGCCCCTACCCGAGATCCACCGGTTTTGACACCGACACTTCGCAACGCTCACTGTTCATCCAATCGATCGGCTTCAGTTAGCAGCAGTAGAGAAGGAATCGCTTCATCGGGTTCAGCTAACAGTCATCGATCGATCGCTCGGGTTTAGTAACGCGTAGCCTGCACTGCAATCGCTCGGGTTCAGTTAGAGCCCAACGCCTCGATCGCGTTCAGTTAGAGCCAAAGCCTCGCACGTGTACGAGAGAAACGCGCATCGCTCGGCCCCCGACCTCCCACCGTAACCGGCAACTCCCCAAAATTTTCCTCCCCCTCGCTTCTACCACGGTTTTTTTGCATCATGGACGGCCCAAAGTGTTGGGGAACGTAGCAGAAATTCAAAATTTTCCTACGTGTCACCAAGATCTATTTATGGAGAAACTAGCAACGAGGGAAGGAGAGTGCATCTACATACCCTTGTAGATCGCTAAGCGGAAGCGTTCATGAGAACGGGGTTGAAGGAGTCGATTGTCGTGATCCAAATCACCGGAGATCCTAGTGCCGAACGGATGGCACCTCCGCGTTCAACACACGTACAGCCCGGTGACGTCTCCCACGCCTTGATCCAGCAAGGAGAGAGGGAGAGGTTGAGGAAGACTCCATCCAGCAGCAACACAACGGCATGGTGGTGATGGAGGAGCGTGGCAATCCCGCAGGGCTTCGCCAAGCACCAAGGGAGAGGAGGAGGAGGAGAGGCAGGGCTGCACCAAGAGGGAGAGAACTCATGTGTCTTGGGCAGCCCAAAACCTCAAGTATATATAGGGGGAAAGGGGGGCTGCGCCCCCTTTAGGGTTTCCCACCCCAAGGGGTGCGGCCAGCCCTAGATGGGACTTGGGGGGCGGCCAAGAGGGAGGAGTGCCTCCCAAGTCAAGTGGAGGCCCTCCCCTTAGGGTTTCCCCCTCCCATGCGCATGGGCCTTGGGGGCTGGTGCCCCTGGCCCATTAAGGCTAGGGCGCCCCCACAGCCCATGCTACTGTATTGGACGTGGTGGAACAATTTCCGGACCTCCGGACCCCTCCGAATCCTCCGAACCTTCCGAAGCTTCCGGTACAATACCGAAAAACCCGAACTTTTCCTAACCCAACAACAACTTTCCATATATAAATCTTTACCTCCGGACCATTCCGGAACTCCTCGTGACGTCGGGATCTCATCCGAGACTCAACAACATTCGGTAACCACATACAAACTTCCTTTATAACCCTAGCGCCATCGAACCTTAAGTGTGTAGACCCTACGGGTTCGGGAGACATGTAGACATGACCGAGACGTTCTCGGTCAATAACCAATAGCGGATCTGGATACCCATATTGGCTCCCACATGTTCCACGATGATCTCATCGGATGAACCACGATGTCAAGGACTCAATCGATCCCGTATACAATTCCCTTTGTCTAGCGGTATTGTACTTGCCCGAGATCCGATCGTCGGTATCCCGATACCTTGTTCAATCTCGTTACGGCAAGTCTCTTTACTCGCTCGTAGCACATCATCCCGTGATCAACCCCTTGGTCACATTGTGCACATTATGATGATGTCCTACCGAGTGGGCCCAGAGATACCTCTCCGTTACACGGAGTGACAAATCCATCTTGATTCGTGCCAACCCAATGACACTTTCGGAGATACCTGTAGTGCACCTTTATAGTCACCCGATACGTTGTGACGTTTGGTACACCCAAAGCATTCCTACGGTATCCGGAGTTGCACAATCTCATGGTCTAAGGAAATGATACTTGACATTAGAAAAGCTTTAGCATACTGAACTACGATCTTTGTGCTAGGCTTAGGATTGGGTCTTGTCCATCACATCATTCTCCTAATGATGTGATCCCGTTATCAATGACATCCAATGTCCATGGTTAGGAAACCGTAACCATCTATTGATCAACGAGCTAGCCAATAGAGGCTTGCTAGGGACATGGTGTTGTCTATGTATCCACACATGTATTTGAGTTTCCTATCAATACAATTATAGCATGGATAATAAACGATTATCATGAACAAAGAAATATAATAATAATAACTAATTTATTATTGCCTCTAGGGCATATTTCCAACAGTCTCCCACTTGCACTAGAGTCAATAATCTAGTTCACATCGTCATGTGATTAACACTGATAGGTCACATCGCCATGTGACCAACACCCAAAGAGTTTACTAGTGTCTGTAAACTAGTTCACATCATCATGTGATTTAGACTCAATGAGTTCTGAGGTTTGATCATGTTTTGCTTGTGAGAGAGGTTTTAGTCAACGGGTTTTAGTCAACGGGTCTAAACCTTTCTGATCCGTGTGTGCTTTGCAAATTTCTAGGTCATATTATAAACGTTGCTTCCATGCTCCACTTGGAGCTATTCCAAATGGTTGCTCCACTATACGTATCCGGTTTGCTACTCAGAGTCACTCGGATAGGTGTTAAAGCTTGCATCGACGTAACCCTTTACGCCGAACTCTTTATCACCTCCATAATCGAGAAACATGTCCTTATTTACTCCAAGGACAATTTTGACCGCTGTCCAATGATCCATTCTTGGATCATTCTTGTACCCCATGACTGACTCATGGCAAGGCACACTTCCGGTGCGGTACACAACATAGCATACTATAGAGCCTATGTCTAAGGCATAGGGGACGACCTTCGTCCTTTCTCTCTTTTCTGCCGTGGTCGAGCTTTAAGTCTTAACTTCATACCTTACATCTCAGGCAAGAACTCCTTCTTTGAGTGATCCATCTTGAACACCTTCAAGATCATGTCAAGGTATATGCTCATTTGAAAGTACCATTAAGCGGTTTTGATCTATCCCTATAGATCTTGATGCTCAATGTTCAAGTAGCTTAATACAGGTTTTCACTTGAAAAACACTTTTCAAAATAACCCTATATGCTTTCCATAAATTCTACATCATTTCTGATCAACAATATGTCAACAACATATACTCATCAAAAATTCTATAGTGCTCCCACTCACTTCTTTGGAAATACAAGTTTCTCATAAACTTTGTATAAACCCAAAATCTTTGATCATCTCATCAAAGCGCACATTCCAACTCCGAGATGCTTACTCCAGTCCTTAGAAGGATCGCTGGAGCCAGCATACCTTTTAGCATCCTTAGGATCGACAAAACTTTCTGATTGTATCACATACAACCTTTCCTTACGAAAACGGGTAAGGAAACTCATTTTGACATCCATCTGCCAGATTTCATAAATGCAGCTTATGCTAACATGATTCCGACGGACTTAAGCATCGCTACGAATGAGAAAATCTCATCGTAGTCAACTCCTTGAACTTGTGAAAAAATCTTCGCCACAAGTCGAGCTTCATAGACGGTGATATTACCGTCCACGTCCGTCTTCTTCTTAAAGATCCATTTATCTCAATGGCTTGCCGATCATTGGGCAAGTCCACCAAAGTCCATGCTTTGTTCTGATACATGGATCCTATCTCGGATTTCATGGCTCCTAACCATTTTTGAATTTGGGCCCACCATCGCTTCTCCATAGCTCGTAGGTTCATTGTTGTCTAGCAACATGACCTTCAAGACAGGATTGCGTGCATCACTCAAGTAGTACGCATCCTTGTCACCCCACGAGGTACGGTGACTTGATCCGAAACTTCATGATCACTATCATAAGCTTCTACTTCAATTGGTGTAGGTGCCACAGGAACAACTTCCTGTGCCTGCTACACACTAGTTGTAGTGACGGTTCAATAACCATATCAAGTCTCCACCATCCTCCCACTCAACTTTTCGAGACGAACTTTTCCTCGAGAAAGGACCCGATTCAAGAAACAATCCCTATTGCTTCCGGATCTGAATTAGGAGGTATACCCAACTGTTTTGGGTGTCCTATGAAGATGCATTTTGTCCGCTTTGGGTTCGAGCTTATCAACCTGAAACTTTTCCACATAAGCGTCGCAGCCCCAAACTTTTAAGAAACGACAACTTAGGTTTCTCCAAACGGTGTCGTCTCAACGGAATTACGTGGTGCCCCATTAAAGTGAATGTTGTTGTCTCTAATGCCTAACCCATGAACGATAGTGGTAATTCAATAAGAGACATCATGGTACGCACCATATCCAATAGGGTGCAACTATGATGTTCGGACACACCATCAAATTATGGTGTTCCAGGCGGTATTAGTTGTGAAACAATTTCCACAATGTCTTAATTGTGTGCCAAAACTCGTAACTCAGATATTCATCTCTATGATCATATCATAGACATTCTATCCTCTTGTCACGAAGATCTTAAACTTCACTCTGAAATTACTTGAACCATTCAATAATTCAGACTTGTGTTTCATCAAGTAAATATACTCAACATCCACTCGAATCATCGTGAAGTAAGAACATAACGATATTCATCTGATGCATCAACACTCATTGGACTGCACACATCAAAATGTGTTACTTCCAACAAGTTGCTATCTTGTTCCATCTTACTGAAACCGAGGCTTTTCAGTCATCTTGCCCATGTGGTATGATTTGCATATCTCAAGTGATTCAAAATCAAGTGAGTCTAAATGATCCATCTGCA
Organism: Aegilops longissima; assembly: GCA_021605205.1. Taxonomy (NCBI): domain Eukaryota; kingdom Viridiplantae; phylum Streptophyta; class Magnoliopsida; order Poales; family Poaceae; genus Aegilops; species Aegilops longissima. The sequence continues at coordinate 41,760,637 of CM038680.1, read as the reverse complement.
TGGAGTTTCTTCATGCGTATACACCAATAGACATGGTTCGCATGTCTCAAACTTTCCAAAACGAGTGAGTCCAAAGATCCATCAACATGGAGCTTCTTCATGCGTTCTACACCAATATGACTTATATGGCAGTGCCACAAGTAAGTGGTACTATCATTACTATCTTATACTTTTGGCATGAAAATGTGTATTACTACGATCGAGATTCAATAAACCATTTATTTAGGTGCAAGACCATTGAAGGTATTATTCAAATAAACAGAGTAACCATTATTCTCCTTAGATGAATAACCGTATTGCGATAGACATAACCCAATCATGTCTATGCTCAATGCAAACACCAAATAACAATTTTAGGCTTAACTCCAATCTCGATGGTAGAGGGAGCGTGCGATGCTTGATCACATCAACCTTGGAAATACTTCCAACACATATCGTCGGCTCACCTTTAGCTAGTCTCCGTTTATTCCGTAGCTCTTTTATTTCGAGTTACTAACACTTAGCAACTGAACCGGTATCTAATACCCTGGTGCTACTAGGAGTACTAGTAAAGTACACATTAACATAATGTATATCCAATATACTTCTATCGACCTTGCCAGCCTTCTCATCTACCAAGTATCTAGGGTGGTTCCGCTCAAATGTCCGTTCCTCTCATTACGAAGCACTTAGTCTCGGGTTTGGGTTCAACCTTGGGTTTCTTCTTTGGAGCAACAACTGATTTGCCGTTTCATGAAGTGCCCTTCTTGTCCTTGCCCTTCTTGAAACTAGTGGTTTCACCAACCATCAACAATTGATGCTCCTTCTTGATTTCTACTTTCGCGGTGTCAAACATCGTGAATACCTCAAGGACCATCATATCTATCCCTGATATGTTATAGTTCATCACGAAGCTCTAACAGCTTGGTGGCAATGACTTTGGAGAAACATCACTATCTCATCTGGAAGATCAACTCCCACTGGGTTCAAGTGATTGTTGCACTTCAGACAATCTGAGCACAAGCTCAACGATTGAGCTTTTCTCCCTTAGTTTGCAGGCTAAGACAATCGTCGGAGGTCTTATACCTCTTAACGTGGGCACGAGCCCGAAATCCCAATTTCAGTCCTCGAAACATCTCATATGTTCCGACGTTTCGAAAACGTCTATGGTGCCTCTACTCTAAACCATTTATCTGAACTATCACGTAGTTATCAAAGTGTGTATGTCCGATGTTCGCAACATCTACAAACAACGTTTGGGGTTCAGCACACTGAGCGGTGCATTAAGGACATAAGCTTTCTACTGTCCGCATAATCGGTACTATCAACTTTCAACTATATTTTCTCTAGGAACATATCTAAACAGTGGAACTAAAGCGCGAGCTTACGACATAATTTGCAAAGATCTTTTGACTATGTTCAGGATAATTAAGTTCATCTTATGAACTCCCACTCAGATAGACATCCCTCTAGTCATCTAAGTGATTACACGATCCGAGTCAACTAGGCCGTGTCCGATCATCACGTGAGACGGACTAGTCATCATCGGTGAACATCTTCATGTTGATCGTATCTACTATCGACTCATGCTGGACCTTTCGGTCTCGTGTTCCGAGGCCATGTCCGCACATGCTAGGCTCGTCAAGTTAACCCTAAGTGTATTGCGTGTGTTCCGAGGCCATGTCTGTACATGCTAGGCTCACAACACCGTTGTATGTGAACGTAAGAATCCATCACACCCGATCATCACGTGGTGCTTAGAAGCGACGAACTTTAGCAACGGTGCACAGTTAGGGAGAACACTTCTTGAAATTGTTGTAAGGATCATCTTATTTACTACCGTCGTTCTAAGTAAACAAGATGCATAAACATAATAAACATCACATGCAATTATATAGTAGTGACATGATATGGCCAATATCATATAGCTCCATTGATCTCCATCTTCGGGGCTCCATGATCATCATCGTCACCGGCATGACACCATGATCTCCATCATCATGATCTCCATCATCGTGTCTTTATGAAGTTGTCTCGCCAATTATTACTTCTACTACTATGGCTACCGGTTAGCAATAAAGTAAAGTAATTACATGGCGTTGTTTAATGACACTCAGGTCATACAATAAATAAAGACAACTCCTATGGCTCCTGCCGGTTGTCATACTCATCGACATGCAAGTCGTGATTCCTATTACAAGAACATGATCAATCTCATACATCGCATATCATTCATCACATTCTTCTTGGCCATATCACATCACATAGCATACCCTGCAAAAACTAGTTTGACGTCCTCTAATTGTTGTTTGCATGTTTTACGTGGCTGCTTTGGGTTTCTAGCAAGAACGTTTCTTACCTACGCAAAACCACAACGTGATATGCCAATTGCTATTTACCCTTCATAAGGACCCTTTTCATCGAATCCGTTCCGACTAAAGTGGAGAGGCGGCACCGCTAGCCACCTTATGCACCAAGTGCATGTCATCGGTGGAACCTGTCTCACGAAGATTACGTAAGGTCGGTCCGGCCGCTTCATCCCACAATACCGTCGAAACAAGATTGGACTAGTAACGGTAAGCATATTGAACAAAATCAACGCCCACAACTACTTTGTGTTCTACTCGTGCAAAGAATCTACGCAATAAACCTGGCTCTTGATGCCACTGTTGGGGAACGTAACAGAAATTCAAAATTTTCCTACGTGTCACCAAGATCTATCTATGGAGAAACTAGCAACGAGGGAAGGAGAGTGCATCTACATACCCTTGTAGATCGCTAAGCGGAAGCGTTCATGAGAACGGGGTTGAAGGAGTCGTACTCGTCGTGATCCAAATCACCGGAGATCCTAGTGCCGAACGGACGGCACCTCCGCGTTCAACACACGTACAGCCCGGTGACGTCTCCCACGCCTTGATCCAGCAAGGAGAGAGGGAGAGGTTGAGGAAGACTCCATCCAGCAGCAACACAACGGCATGGTGGTGATGGAGGAGCGTGGCAAGCCCGCAGGGCTTCGCCAAGCACCAAGGAGAGGAGGAGGAGGAGGCGGGGCTGCACCAAGAGGAGAGAACTCATGTGTCTTGGGCAGCCCAAAACCTCAAGTATATATATATAGGGGAAAGGGGCTGCGCCCCTTTAGGGTTTCCCACCCCAAGGGGTGCGGCCAGCCCTAGATGGGACTTGGGGGGCGGCCAAGAGGGGGAGGAGTGCCTCCCAAGTCAAGTGGAGGCCCTCCCCTTAGGGTTTCCCCTCCCATGCGCATGGGCCTTGGGGGTTGGTGCCCTGGCCCATTAAGGCTAGGGAGCCCCCACAGCCCATGCTACTGTATTGGACGTGGTGGAACAATTTCCGGACCTCCGGACCCCTCCGAATCCTCCGAACCTTCCGAAGCTTCCGGTACAATACCAAAAACCCGAACTTTTCCTAACCCAACAACAACTTTCCATATATAAATCTTTACCTCCGGACCATTCCGGAACTCCTCGTGACGTCCGGGATCTCATCCGAGACTCGAACAACATTCGGTAACCACATACAAACTTCCTTTATAACCCTAGCGTCATCGAACCTTAAGTGTGTAGACCCTACGGGTTCGGGAGACATGTAGACATGACCGAGGCGTTCTCGGTCAATAACCAATAGCGGGATCTGGATACCCATATTGGCTCCCACATGTTCCACGATGATCTCATCGGATGAACCACGATGTCAAGGACTCAATCGATCCGTATACAATTACCTTTGTCTAGCGGTATTGTACTTGCCGAGATCCGATCGTCGGTATCCCGATACCTTGTTCAATCTCGTTACCGGCAAGTCTCTTTACTCGCTCAGTAGCACATCATCCGTGATCAACCCCTTGGTCACATTGTGCACATTATGATGATGTTCTACCGAGTGGGCCCAGAGATACCTCTCCGTTTACGGAGTGACAAATCCCATCTTGATTCGTGCCAACCCAACAGACACTTTCGGAGATACCTGTAGTGCACCTTTATAGTCACCCGATTCGTTGTGACGTTTGGTACACCCAAAGCATTCCTACGGTATCCGGAGTTGCACAATCTCATGGTCTAAGGAAATGATACTTGACATTAGAAAAGCTTTAGCATACGAACTACGATCTTTGTGCTAGGCTTAGGATTGGGTCTTGTCCATCACATCATTCTCCTAATGATGTGATCCCGTTATCAATGACATCCAATGTCCATGGTTAGGAAACCGTAACCATCTATTGATCAACGAGCTAGCCATCAGAGGCTTGCTAGGGACATGGTGTTGTCTATGTATCCACACATGTATTTGAGTTTCCTATCAATACAATTATAGCATGGATAATAAACGATTATCATGAACAAGGAAATATAATAATAATAACTAATTTATTATTGCCTCTAGGGCATATTTCCAACACAAAGAATGTCACGTAGTTGCGTCTCCGGCCCGCCCAGGACGAAAAGCCCATTTTCTGTCATGATTTTTTGTCATAGAAGTAGGAGCCCACCAAATCTAGGATGATACCGGGTTTTGTCACAATTATCGTCATAGAAGTGTCATATGTATGACAGAAAAAAATTCGTTCGGCCCAAAATGTCACGGATGTGTCTTTTTTTTTTTAGTGGTAGCATTTCTCATATTATATGTAGATGACATACTGTTGATGGGAAATGACATAGAACTCTTGGAGAGCATAAAGGCCAACTTGAATAAGTGTTTTTCAATGAAGGACCTTGGAGAAGCTGCTTACATATTAGGCATCAAGATCTATAGAGATAGTTCGAGACGCCTCATAGGTATTTCACAAAGCACATACCTTGATAAGATATTGAAGAAGTTCAATATGGATCAGTCCAAGAAGGGGTTCTTGCCTGTATTGCAAGGTGCCAAATTGAGCTTAGCTCAAAGCCCGACCATGGCAGAAAATAGAGAAAAGTTGAGTGTCATCCTCTATGCCTCGGCCATAGGGTCTATTATGTATGCCATGTTGTGTACCAGACCTGATGTAAACCTTGCCGTAAGTTTGGTAGGAAGGTACCAAAGTAATCCTGGCATGGAACACGGGACAGCGGTCAAGAATATCCTGAAGTACCTGAAAAGGACTAAGGGTATGTTTCTCATTTATGGAGGTGACAAGAGCTCGTCGTAAAGGGTTACGTTGATGCTAGCTTCGACACAGATCTGGATGACTCCAAGTCACAAACCCGATACGTGTATATTTTGAATGGTGGGGCAGTAAGCTGGTGCAGTTGCAAGCAAAGCGTCGTGGCGGGACCTACATGTGAAGTGGAGTACATGGCAGCCTCGGAGGCAGCACATGAAGCAATCTGGATAAAGGAGTTCATTACCGACCTAGGAGTTATTCCCAATGCGTCGGGCCCGATGACTCTCTTCTCGTGACAACACCGAGCTATTGCCCTTGCCAAGGAGCCCAGGTTTCACAAGAAGACCAGACACATCAAACGTCGCTTCAACTCCATTCGTGAAAAAGTTCAAGATGGAGACATAGATATTTGTAAAGTGCATACGGATCTGAATGTCGCAGATCTGTTGACTAAACCTCTTCCGCGAGCAAAACATGATCAACACCAGAACTCTATGGGTGTTCGATTCATCAAAGTGTAACTAGATTATTGACTCTAGTGCAAGTGGGAGACTGTTGGAAATATGCCCTAGAGGCAATAATAAAATGGTTATTATTATATTTCCTTGTTCATGATAATTGTCTATTGTTCACGCTATAATTGTATTGATCGGAGACCGTAATACATGTGTGAATACATAGACCACACCATGTCCCTAGTGAGCCTCTAGTTGACTAGCTCGTTGATCAACAGATGGTCAAGGTTTCCTGACTATGGACATTGGATGTCATTGGTAACGGGATCACATCATTAGGAGAATGATGTGATGGACAAGACCCAATCCTAAGCATAGCACAAGATCGTGTAGTTCGTTTGCTAGAGCTTTTCTAATGTCAAGTATCATTTCCTTAGACCATGAGATTGTGTAACTCTTGGATACCGTAGGAGTGCTTTGGGTGTACCAAACGTCACAACGTAACTGGGTGACTATAAAGGTGCTCTACAGGTATCTCCGAAAGTGTCTGTTGGGTTGGCACGAATCGAGACTGGGATTTGTCACTCCGTGTGACGGAGAGGTATCTCTGGGCCCACTCGGTAATGCATCATCATAATGAGCTCAATGTGACCAAGTGGTTGGTCGTGGGATCATGCATTACGAAACGAGTAAAGTGACTTCCCGGTAATGAGATTGAACGAGGTATTGGGATACCGACAATCAAATCTCGGGCAAGTAACGTACCGATTGACAAAGGGAATTGTATACAAGATTGATTGAATCCTCGACATCGTGGTTCATCCGATCAGATTATCATGGAGCATGTGGGAGCCAACATGGGTATCCAGATCCCTCTGTTGGTTATTGACCGGAGAGTTGTCTCGGTCATGTCTACGTGTCTCCCAAACCCATAGGGTCTACACACTTAAGGTTCGGTGACGCTAGAGTTGTAGAGATATTAGTATGCGGTTAACCGAAAGTTGTTCGGAGTCCCGGATGAGATCCCGGACGTCACGAGGAGTTCCGGAATGGTCGGAGGTAAAGATTTGTATATAGGAAGTCCAGCCGCCACCGGAGAGTTTTGGGGTCACTCAGATTGTACTGGGACCACCGGAAGGGTCCCGGGGTCCACCAGTGGGTCCACCTATCCCGGAGGGCCCCATGGGCTGAAGTGGCGTGGGAACCAGCCTGGTGGGCTGGTGCGCCCCACCCAAGGGCCCAAGGCGCCTAGGGTTGAAACCCTAGGGGCCGTTGCTTCGAGGGGCATGCGCCCGGTTGAAACCCTAAGGGGGCCGTTGCCCCCCGAGAGGCCGCCTCTAGATGGGATCTCCAGGGGCATCGCCCCCTAGCCCTTATATATAGTGGAGGGGAGGGAGGGCAGCCTCACCCTAAGCCCTGGCGCCTCCCTCTCCCTCCCGTGACACCTCTTCCTCCTCCAGTAGCGTTTGGCGAAGTCCTACTGGAATCCCGCTGCTTCCACCACCACGTCGTCGTGCTGCTGGATCTCCATCAACTTCTCCTTCCCCCTTGCTGGATCAAGAAGGAGCAGATGTCTCCGCTCCATACGTGTGTTGAACGCGGAGGTGTCGTCCGTTCGGCGCTAGGATCATCGGTGATTTGGATCACGACGAGTATGACTCCATCAACCCCGTTCTCTTGAACGCTTCCGCTCGCGATCTACAAGGGTATGTAGATGCACTCCTCTCTCTCGTTGCTAGATGACTCCATAGATTGATCTTGGTGATGCGTAGAAATTTTTAAATTTCTGCTACGATCCCCAACACGAAGATCTATCTGGGGAGGAAAACCTCACCCTGGACCGCATCGTTGTCGATGATCGAAGGGGCCATTGAACCTTGCAGTGACGACACAGTGGAACTCTCAATGAAAGCACCAATGTCGGTGTCAAACCCGGCGGATCTCGGGTAGGGGGTCCCGAACTGTGCATCTAAGGCGGATGGTAACAGGAGGCAAAGGACACAATGTTTACCTAGGTTCCGGCCCTCTCTATGGAGGTAATACCCTACTTTCTGCTTGATTGATCTTGATGAATATGAGTATTACAAGAGTTGATCTACCACGATATCGTAGAGGCTAAACCCTAGAAGCTAGCCTATGGTATGATTGTTCTTGTCCTACGGACTAAACCCTCCGGTTTATATAGACACCGGAGGGGGCTAGGGTTACACAGAGTCGGTTACAACAGAAGGAGATCTACATATCCGTATCGCCAAGCTTTCCTTCCACGCCAACAGAGTCCCATCCGGACACGAGACAAAGTCTTCAATCTTTTATCTTCATAGTCCAACAGTCCGGCCAAAGGATATAGTCCTGCAGTCCGGATACCCCCTAATCCAGGACTCCCTCACACGTTGTACGATATGTGATTCTGTCCTCCTGGTTTAGTCCGCATCATTACTTTGATCTTTGCAATTGTCATCATGATCTATTTACTGTTGATTCAAATTACATCTCATAGTAAATTGCTCATATATTCAACAATCCAATCCAAAAACCTGATTATAGGAAATTTACTCTGAGTGGTTTTGCTGCGCTTTTGAAGCCGCCTACTTTTAAGGGGGTGCAATATAAAAGGTGGCGCACAAGAGCAGTATATTGGTTTTAGATCATGTACTGCTATGATGACACTAAGGGTAAGCCTAAGGGCGATCTTTATCCTACACAGCAGGAAGCTTTTAAGAACATGGATACCCTCTTCAAAGCCGCCCTGCTGAGTGTTCTTAATGATTCCATTGTGGATTCATATATGTCGTTTGACAGCGGCAAAGACATGTGGGTTACGCTCGAGGCCACGTTTGGGGCCTCGGGCGCTGGCAATTAGTTGTACGTCATGGAACAATTCTGTGACTACAAGATGGCTGATGAGTGCTCTGTTGTTCAGCAGACGCATGAGATACAGTCACTCGCTAAGGAACTTGAGTACTTCAAGTGTGTGTTGCCGGACAAATTTGTTGCTGGGACCATCATTGCCAAGCTTCCACCTTCGTGGAACGATTTTGCTACTTCTCTGAAAAACAAGAGTCATGAGTTTTCCATTTCAGATCTCATTAGCACTCTTCATTTTGAAGAGAAGGCAAGAGCAAAAGACACACGTGCTTGGGTGGCTGAGGGAGCTTCTAGTGCCCACATGGTACACGAGAAGAACTTCCAGCCCAACCAGCCCCAAAACAACAAGAACAAATCTCAGGGTAGGGAAAGTTTGATGCAAAGAACAAGCCGTCACATTCTACCTACTTCAAGAAGATTTCTCATAACGGGAAGGGATACAAACCTCAATTTTGGTAGCACCGCACAAAACTTATATGGCTACATCTACCTGTTGTCAGCTAACCTCATGGTGTTCCAGGTATTCCTACATTCTTAACTAGGTACAATCACCACCGCAAGATGAAATAAGCTTATTCGTACGTTGACTTGCTAATTGCAGTGCGGAACGATCCTATCATGTGTGGAGTAGCAAACAAGAAGTGCAGCCGAAGGTGGAAATCAACCAATGACTTATTGCTATGTCTCGAGCTTGCGTTGGATTTTCCCCGAAGAGGAGAGGATGATGCAGCACAGTAGCGTAAGTATTTCCCTCAGTTTTTGAGAACCAAGGTATCAATCCAGTAGGAGACTACGCGCAAGTCCCTCGTACCTGCACAAAACGATAGCTACTCGCAACCAACGCTTAGGGGTTGTCAGTCCATTCACGGTCACTTACGAGAGTGAGATTTGATAGAGATAATATTTTTGGTGTTTTTGGTATAAATATGCAAAGTAAAAAGTAAAAGCAAAGCAAGTAAATAAAGTGATGGAGACTGATATGATATGAATAGACCCGGGGGCCATAGGTTTCACTAGTGGCTTCTCTCAAGAGCATAGATATTCTACGGTGGGTGAACAAATTATTGTTGACCAATTGACAGAATTGAGCATAGTTATGATGTTATCCAGGCAATGATCATGTATATAGGCGTCACGTCAGTGACAAGTAGACCGAAACAATTCTGCATCTACTACTATTACTCCACTCATCGACCGCTATCCAGCATGCATCTAGAGTATTAAGTTAAAAACAGAGTAACGCTTTAAGCAAGATGACATGATGTAGAGGAATAAATTCATGCAATATGATAAATACCCCATCTTGTTATCCTCGATGGCAACAATACAATATGTGCCTTGTAACCCTTTCTGTCACTGGGTAAGGTCACCGCAAGATTGAACCCAAAGCTAAGCACTTCGCCCATTGTAAGAACTACCAATCTAGTTGGCCAAACCAAACGGATAATTCGAAGAGACTTGCAAAGATAACTTAATCATACATAAAAGAATTCAGAGAATTATCAAATATTTTCCATAGATAAGCTGGATCATAAACCCACAATTCATCGATCTCAACAAACACACCGCAAAAAGAAGATTACATCGAATAGATCTCCACGAGAGAGGGGGAGAACATTGTATTGAGATCCAAAAAGAGAGAAGAAGCCATCTAGCTACTAACTATGGACCCGAAGGTCTGAAGTAAACTACTCACACTTCATCGGAGGGGCTATGGTGTTGATGTAGAAGCCCTCCATGGTGGATGCCTCCTCCGACGGAGCTCCGGAACAGGCCCCAAGATGGGATCTCGTGGATACAGGAAGGTACGACAGTGGAATTAGGTTTTTGCCTCCTGTTCTGATCTGTTGGGGGTACGTAGGTATATATAGGAGGAAGGAGTACGTCGGTGGAGCGTCAGGGGGTCCACTAGGCAGGGGGCACGCCCAGGGGGGAGGGGCAGGCCCCCCACCCTCGTGACCGCCTCTGGCACTCTTTGGAGTAGGGTCCAAGTCTCCTGGATCACGTTCGGCGAGAAAATCACGTTCCCGAAGGTTTCATTCCGTTTGGAGTCCGTTTGATATTCCGTTTCTTCGAAACACTGAAATAGGCAAAAAAACAGCAATTCTGGGCTGGGCCTCCGGTTAATAGGTTAGTCCCAAAAGTAATACAAAATTGGAAAATAAAGCCCATTATAGTCCAAAACAATAGATAAAGTAGCATGGAGCAATCAAAAATTATAGATACGTTGGAGACGTATCAGACATCCCCAAGCTTAATTCATGCTCGTCCTCGAGTAGGTAAATGATAAAAAGAGAATTTTTGATGCGGAGTGACACTTTGGCATAATTTCAATGTAAATCTTCTTAATTGGGATATGAATATTCAGATCCGAAAGATTCAAGACAAAAGTTCATATTGACATAAAAATAATAATACTTCAAGCATACTAATCAAAATAATTATGTCATCTCAAAATAACATGGCCAAAGAAAGTTCATCCCTACAAAATCATATAGTTAGGCTATGCTTCATTTTTGTCACACAAAGATGTTCCCAACTTCTATACCCCCGATGACAAGCCAAGCAATTGTTTCATACTTAAATAATCTCAAACTTTTTCAACCTTCACGCAATACATGAGTGTGAGCCATGGATATAGCACTATGGGTGGAATAGAATATGATGATGGGGATTGTGTGGAGAAGACAAAAAAAGGAGAAAGTCTCACATTGACGAGGATAATCAACGGGCTATGGAGATGCCCATCAATTGATGTCAACATGAGGAGTAAGGATTGCCATGCAACGGATGCACTAGAGCTATGAATGCTCAACAAAAAGAAAACTAGTGGGTGTGCATCCAACTTGCTTGCTCATGAAGACCTAGGGCATTTGAGGAAGCCCATCGTAGGAATATACAAGCCAAGTTCTATAATGAAAAATTCCCACTAGTATGAAAAAGACAACTTATGAGACTCCCTATATGAAAAACATGGTGCTACTTTGAAGCACAATATATGAGACTCACTACATGAAGAACGAGGTGCTACTTTGAAGCACAAAATATGAGACTCACTACATGAAGAACATGGTGCTACTTGAAGCACAAGTGTGGAAAAAGAGATAGTAGCATTGCCCTTTTCTTTTATTTTCTTTTTTTTGGGCCTTTTTTTGGCCTTTCTCTATTTTTTTGGGCAATGCTCTAATAATGATGATCATCACACTTCTATTGATTACAACATGAGGATTACAACTCGAAACTAGAACAAGGTATGACTCTATATGAATGCCTCCGGTGGTGTACCGGGATGGTGCAATGAATCAAGAGTGACATGTATGAAAAATAATGCATGGTGGCTTTGCCACAAATACGATGTCAACTACATGATCATGCAATGACAATATGACAAAAGTAATGTATGTCATGATGATGATGAATGGAACGGTGGAAAGTTGCATGGCAATATATCTCGGAATGGCTATTGAAATGCCATAATAGGTAGGTATGGTGGCTGTTTTGAGGAAGATATAAGGAGGTTTATGTGTGATAGAGCGTATCGTATCACGGGGTGTGGATGCACCGGCGAAGTTTGCGCCAACTCTCAATGTGAGAAAGGGCAATTCACGGTACCGAAGAGTCTAGCAATGGCGGAAAGGTAAAAGTGTGTATAACCCATGGACCCAACATTAGTAAAAAGAACTCATATACTTATTGCAAAAATGTAGAAGCCATCAAAAATTCAAGTACTACGCGCATGCTCCTAGGGGGATAGATTGGTAGGAAAAGACCATCGCTCGTCCCCGACCGCCACTAATAAGGATGCACAAGCCAGGTACACTTCATGCTTCAAATTTGTTACACAACTTTAACCATACGTGCATGCTACGGGATTTACAAACTTCAACACAAGTATTTCTCAAATTCACAACTACTCAACCAGCAAGACTTTGATATTATTACCTCCATATCTCAAAACAATTATCAATCATCAAACTTATCTTAGTATTCAACGCACTCAAAAGAAAGTTTCACATATCTTGAACACCAAGTATATTAACATTAAGCAAATTACCATGCTATTAACGACTCTCAAAATAATCTAAGTGAAGCATGAGAGATCAAGTTTCTTTAAAACAAATCCACCACCGTGCTCTAAAAGATCTAAGTGAAGCACTAGAGAAAAAATTATTACGCTCAAAAAGATGTAAGTGAAGCACTATGAGCAAACTATCAAGCTCAAAAGATATAAGTGAAGCACATAGAGTATTCTATCAAATTTCAATTCATATATGGCTCTCTCAAAAGGTGTGTACAGCAAGGATGATTGTGGTAAAATAACAAGCAAAGACTCAAATAATACAAGACGCTCCAAGCAAAACACATATCATGTTGGTGAATAAAAATATAGCTCCAAGTAAATTACCGATGGAAGTGGACGAAAGAGGGGATGCCTTCCGGGACATCCCCAAGCTTTGACTTTTTGGTGTCCTTGGATTATCTTGGGGGTGACATGGGCATCCCCAATCTTAGGCTCTTGCCACTCCTTGTTCCATATTCCATCAAAAGAATTCACCCAAAGCTTGAAAACTTCACAACACCAAACTCAATAGAAATCTCGTGAGCTCCGTTAGAGAAAGAAAACAAAAGACTACTTTAAGGTACTGTAATGAACTCATTCTTTATTTATATTGGTGTTAAACCTAGTATATTCCAACTTCTCTATTGATTGTAAACTATTTTACTAACCATAGATTCATCAAAATAAGCAAACAACACATGCAAAACAGAATCTGTCAAAAACAGAACAGTCTGTAGTAATCTGTAACTAACGCAAACTTCTGGAACCCAAAAAATTCTACAAAACTTAGAAGACCTGGAAAATTTGTTTATTGATCAGAAGCAATTGGAATCAGTATTTTATCACGTTCTGGTGATTTTTAACAATTCGGGAACTGAGCACAAAGATTCTGGAAATTACAGCAAGATCAAATAACTATCGTCCAAGAAGATCCAATAGGTCCAACTTGGGACAAACACTAATTAAAAGATAAAATAACATCTAAACAGAGTCTAGATGGATTATTTTATTCCTAAACAGAACCAAAAACAAAAAACACAAAATAAAATTGGGTTGCCTCCCAACAAGCGCTATCGTTTAACGCCCCTAACTAGGCATTGAGATTTCAATGATGCTCACAAGAAAGACAAGAATTGAAGCACAAAGAGAGCATCATAAAACACGTGACAAACACATCTAAGTCTAACATACTTCCTATGCATAGGCATCTTATAGGCAAACAAATTATCAAGGCAAGCAAAAACTAGCATATGCAAGGAAGCGGGAAGAAACAATAGCAATCTCAACATAACGAGAGGTAAATTAGTAACATGAAAATTTATATAACCATATTTTCCTCTCTCATAATAATTACATGTAGGATCATAAGAAAATTCAACAATATATCTATCACAAAGTATATTCTCAACACGATCCACATGCATGCAAAGTTGACACTCTTCCAAAATAGTGGGATTATCATTAACTAAAGTCATGACCTTTCCAAACACACTTTTATCAAAAACTTCATAAGATTGAACATTCTCCAAATATGTGGGATCTAAAGTTGACACTCTTATGAACCCACTTTCAATATTATTGCAAACAATATTATCAATCTCATATTCATCATGGGGCTTAAATAAATTTTCAAGATCATAATAAGAATCACCCCAATAACGATCATTGCAACAAGTAGTAGACATAGAAAAACTAGCATCCCCAAGCTTAGGGTTTTGCATCTTATTAGCACAATTGACATCAAAAGAATTTATAATAAAATTATTGCAATCATGCTTTTTATTCAAAGTTCTATCGTGAAGCACTTCATCACAATTTTCAGATTTACGGATTTTAGGCAAAAGCTTATAAAGATAATCTAGTGCATCCAAATCACTAGGAATTGGTTCATCATAACTGGATCTCTTAAAAAGATTGGCAAGAGGATCAGGGTCCATAGATATTAGCTTCTCTGTTTTGGAATAAATACCCAACTATTTCAAGCAAACGAGCCAAGAAGACATCAAGGCAAGACGAACGGAAAATAGAGGGTGAATAAAACAGCAAGGGTGAAGTGGGGGAGAGGAAAACGAGAGGGAAATGGCAAATAATGTAATGCGAGAGATAGGGATTGTGATGGGTACTTGGTATGTTGACTTTTGCGTAAGCCACCCAGGCAACGGCGCCGTAAATTCTTCTTGATACGTCTCGAGCTTGCGTTGGATTTCCCCGAAGAAGAGAGGATGATGCAGCACAGTAGCGTAAGTATTTCCCTCAGTTTTTGAGAACCAAGGTATCAATCAAGTAGGAGACTACGTGCAAGTCCCTCGTACCTGCACAAAACGATAGCTACTCGCAACCAACGCTTAGGGGTTGTCAATCCCTTCACGGTCACTTACGAGAGTGAGATCTCATAGAGATAATATTTTTGGTATTTTTGGTATAAAGATGCAAAGTAAAAAGTAAAATCAAAGCAAGTAAATAAAGTGATGGTGATTGATATGATATGAATAGACCCGGGGGCCATAGGTTTCACTAGTGGCTTCTCTCAAGAGCATAGATATTCTACGGTGGGTGAACAAATTACTGTTGAGCAATTGACAGAATTGAGCATAGTTATGATGTTATCCAGGCAATGATCATGTATATAGGCATCACGTCCGTGACAAGTAGACCGAAACGATTCTGCATCTACTACTATTACTCCACTCATCGACCGCTATCCAAAGATGCATCTATAGTATTAAGTTAAAACAGAGTAACGCTTTAAGCAAGATGACATGATGTAGAGGAATAAATTCATGCAATATGATAAATACCCCATCTTGTTATCCTCGATGGCAACAATACAATACGTGACTTGCAACCCTTTCTGTCACTGGGTAAGGTCACTGCAAGATTGAACCCAAAGCTAAGCACTTCTCCCATTGCAAGAACTACCAATCTAGTTGGCCAAACCAAACGGATAATTCGAAGAGACTTGCAAATATAACTTAATCATACATAAAAGAATTCAGAGAAGAATCAAATATTTTCCATAGATAAGCTGGATCATAAACCCACAATTCATCGGTCTCAACAAACACACCACAAAAAGAAGATTACATCGAATAGATCTCCACGAGAGAGGGGGAGAACATTGTATTGAGATCCAAAAAGAGAAAAGAAGCCATCTAGCAACTAACTATGGACCCGAAGGTCTGACGTAAACTACTCACACTTCATCGGAGGGGCTATGGTGTTGATGTAGAAGCCCTCCGTGGTGGATGCCCCCTCCGGCGGAGCTCCGGAACAGGCCCCAAGATGGGATCTCGTGGATACAGGAAGGTACGGCGGTGGAATTAGGTTTTTGGCTCCCGTTCTGATCTGTTGGGGGTACGTAGGTATATATAGGAGGAAGGAGTACGTCGGTGGAGCGTCAGGGGGCCCACGAGGCAGGGGGGCACACCCAGGGGGGAGGGGAGCGCCCCCCACCCTTTTGACAGCCTCTGGCACTCCTTGGAGTAGGGTCCAAGTCTCCTGGATCACGTTCGGCGAGAAAATCACGTTCACGAAGGTTTCATTCCGTTTGGACTCCGTTTGATATTTTGTTTCTTCGAAACACTGAAATAGGCAAAAAAGACAGTAATTCTGGGTTGGGCCTCCGGTTAATAGGTTAGTCCCAAAAATAATATAAAAGTGGAAAATAAAGCCCATTATAGTCCAAAACAATAGATAAAGTAGCATGGAGCAATCAAAAATTATAGATACGTTGGAGACGTATCACTTATGAAATTATATATAATCTTCCTTAGGCAGGTCAGTATCCCCTTCGTCCAGATGATCATGTTTTGTCATGCCGAGCTATTGATATGTGCTACTGTTTTGCAACACCGTTTAAGTATATTTATTGTTTTCCTATCTTTTCAGATTCAGGACAATGAAGATGATTTCAGGGGAACTGCACAATATGGACTCATGTTGAGTCATCTCTATTGCCTCATGTGTTTGCTACAAATGTGTCAGCATCAATTACAAGATGAGGCAACTAGCTAGCTGTGGAGTTGCGAACATGCTCAAAGTGCTCGCAACATTGAGAAGAAACAAGCATGCCCAGGAAATTAAGGAAATTAATGCGTGCGCAGGGAGGCCCTTTGCTCAGAGAAGCATCGATCGATTTTCTTTATTTCCACACCTTCTCACAGCTTTGTATTGGTTATAGTATGGTGAATCATTGAGATGCATAAACATGCTGAACTTTTGTTCTTCTGAATGTTATTATGCATACCATATCTTCTGAAGCTTAGTTTAATGTAAATGTTGACTAGCCTGTGAACCTTCAAAATCTAGTAAGTATATTGTAAGCCTGTTATTTGACACCTCACTTTGCCACACTACGCGACCAGTGTGAGTGTCTGCATCCAGTACCACATCCTCTAATTTGGTGGATGCCAGTTTGAAAAAGGTTACAGATGAGTAGCCATAAGCTGGAAGCGTCTCTTTTTTTCTTTTGAATGAGCAGTAAGCTAGAGAGTGTCTCGGGATTCCTCTAGCACAAGGCCCTCCAGTATGAAACACGGGCAGCCGACAGGGCCGATACAAAAGCATATCCATCTTAAAGCCCATTTGTTTTTTTTTGCATGGAGAAGCCCATATTTCTTGAAGAGGGGGCGATCCCAGGAAAACCCTCCTTCCTCCTCGCTTCCACTTGCGCTTCCGTCTCGCCCCAATTCCCCCTGCTCCCCATCTTCCTCACTCTTCCAAAGAAAACCGCTCACCTTCTTCCTCACTCATACATAAAACGCCTGCTCCTCTTCTTCCACTCCTACAGAAAACCCCGCCCTCCTTCTTCCCCACTCGCACTGCCACTAGGCTCGTCTTTGGCTACTCTGCTCAAACTCGTGAGCTCGGTGCGACGCCCACAAGGAAAATGGAGTCGGTTGGCCCCAGCGCCAAGAAGATGAGGCTCCCGCCAGCGGCGACGCTGGTTGTAGATCCCGCACCCGGCATCACGGGGAGAAGCGGCGAGCCCGCCACCCAGATCTGAGGAACCGGTAGAATCTCCGGTGAAAGGCATCAACGATCTCCCGGACGTCATCCTTGAGGAGATCATCTCGCTTCTCCCCACCAAGGATTGCTGCCGCACACAAGTCCTCTCAACTCGGTGGCGCCCTCTATGGCGCACCGCGCCCCTCAATCTCGACTGTCGTCAGATATTTGTCCTTCCTGAATTTGATCTCCTCAGAGCCATCGTCTCCTCTCACCAGCAGGGCCCCGTTCAATGCCTCTGCATCCCGACACGCTACCTACTGTCCATACCCAGCACCGTGGACACTTGGCTGACATCCCCTGAATTCGGAAAACACTAGCAGTTTGAGTTCTACCATTACCACGAAAGTTTCATACCACGAACATACCAATAATTTGTTCCCACACCACCGTTGTCCATCTCGCGGTTTTCCTCCTCTCTCCACACCGCCACCTTCGCCTAGTGCCATCTACCAGATGATCTGGTACAAATGCTTCGACTCCCACTGCTAAAAGGACTTTCGCTTCTGGTGGTTTATCTATCGTAGGCCTCACTGCACAGCATCATCCACTCCAGTTGCCCTGCCCTGGAGCGCTTGCTGATTGTTTTGGGAATAGAAATCCCTATCAGTTGTCTCCAAATAAAGTCGCCTCACCTTAAAAGCATTCGAATTTGTTTTGAAGGACAACAACTCATCATCGAAAATGCCCCTTCACTTGAAAGGTTGCTCCTTGATAATTGTTATAAACCTTCACAAATAATTGTCGTCTCTGCGCCCAAACTAGAGACCTTGGGTGTAATTTGTGATCCGTTTAATGATCACAAGAAGTTGGTGTTTGGCCCCTCACTTTTCAGGTACCGTATATTATCATCTACACATTTCTAATCATAAGCTGCATTTTTCATTTGTGCGCATAAGTTTTATATCATCCTGGAGTACACTTTGGGTACTAATATTATGTTATATGCTCAATGGATAGTTCGTCCACGGATAGCCTATCGATGCTGCTGGATTCTGTCAAGATCTTATATATCGGAATGTATAGTTATGATCTGAACATAATTATTGGCTTGTTGCGATGCTTTCATTCTCTGAAAAATTTATATATGGAGGTGATGATTTCATGCACATTGAAAGACTGTATATATTGTACTAGAATTAACCGTTCAGCTGTTGCTCTTTTGACATACTCTTTTTTGAGACCTTAACTGTTTTCAAATATTCATGTCTACTTAGGTACTGCAAGCACATGGAAAAAACGTATAACCAATCGGTGGCGTAATAAGCACTAGGACTTTCTCAGTTCTCATGACATTCCTTTGAGGACAATAACGATGGAAGGATATGCACCAACTAGGCAAACAGAAGCTTTGTCACATGCTTCCTGTTGAATGCGAGGTTACTATTGTCCCTGAGGCTTAAGTTTTACCGCAAGAGATTTCTCACTGACAGACACGTTGAAGAGCAAAAAAAGAAGTTTGAGGTGTACAAATGGGCTTCTATACGTGCTCGGCTTCTATTTACAACAAGTTGTAGTCGTCGTGCATTAAATTTTTATGCACAGGATGTTGATTTTATGGATCAGACCGATCCATTTGTTTGTGACTGCGAAAAAGAGTGGTTGGGTTAGATGTTACTACCATGTTCAATCTTGGTTTTGTCTAAAAATTTGATGAACAATTAATCCTTGGGCTTTCTGTACCGTTTGTAAGCTTGAGTTGCATCTTGGTGCCCTCGTACTCCCCTCCACTTGCCACTACACTGCCGCATCGTCCACGGCTGTTGTTCCTTCTCGTCCGAGGCATCGTCGTCGTTCTCCACCTTGGTTCGCTCGCTGTGCCCGTCTCCGTCTGGCATTGTCAACATGGTCAACAACCAAGAGGAATCAGGAGATAACTGTATGTGGAGAGGCTGACAGTAGGGACCCACCAGGGTCATTGCATTACGGAAGCAGGTGCCTCGTTACTACAAGCCAAAAAAATACTTCCTCCTAATTCCTCACTGCTAGAAAATCACTTAACTGTCTTAAAAGGTCAAATGACCCCTGAAATTTTCAGAAAATTGAAATGACAGTTGTATTAGTACTACAAAATTTCTCGTTCATTTAAAATATCACAGCTAATAAAAAATATGTACAACATCACACAAAGTTGTTTTCTAGGAACCGTTTGCAATGAAAATATCTGGGTCTATTTAAGTCTCCCTCCTTAAGCTTCGCCGGCTCGTCTGCTCCAGTGCCGGCAACCCCCGAATCCATGAATCCCAATCTCCATTCCCGCACCCCCTTCTTGCAAAGATGATGCCGTGGAAATGCTTCGTGAAGGCTCGTATGATGGCCGCGTCCCCCCCGAGCGTCGCCGCCTGTGCCGAGAGCGCCGCCGCCTACGCTGAGAGTGCCGCCGCATCCACATTGAGCGCGACTGCTTATGCTGAGAGGGCGTCTGCGGCAGCCGACAGGGCAGCCGCAGCAGCCGAGACGGCTGCAGCTGCTGCTGCGATGGCGGCTGCAATAGCCGAGAGCGCTCGAGCTGCCGTCCGTGCCGCCGATGTCGCCATGGCCCGGGTTGAGGCCATCCACACCAAGATCGAGGATGCACACGCCAAGATATTCCAGGCCACCTCAAACTCCAGCATGCAACCCACGTCTGAAAAGGCGGTGGTGGCCATGGAGCACCTGCTTCCTCAAGAGGTCGCCGAGCAAGAGCTGGAGATGCAGGAGGCGGCGGAGATCGAGGAGCGTCAGGAGGAGGAGTTGCGCGTGGCCCAGGTTGAGGTCGAGAAGTGTCTGTCCGTCGAGGAATCAGCGGTGGAGTACCAACGCGAGCTCTGGCGCAGCCACTACTACGAGTACTACAACCTTGAGGGTGGCGTCGGCGACGAGGACGAGGACGCGGTCGACTTCAGCAAGGGGGACATGGAGTCCACCAACGGCGGCATATCTCCAGGACAAGTCATCGACGTCTCATCTCACACCGGTGATGCATAGGCCGGCGCGGCGGCGGATTTGTTAAAATTACACAACGAGCGGATAACACCAGGGACCCAGCAGCTCGCCCAGTTGTTTTTTTAGTTCCAGAGACGAAGCTCAACTGCGCACTATGGCCCATCTAGCCCACGCTTCCGCTTTTATTTAAGTACATGACGAGCCTAGTTGATATCTTTTTTCTTTCTGAAAATGGCTAGCCCAGTTCTTTTTTTTAGAAGACCAAAACCGAGGCCTACTTACTTTTCTCAGCCCTGCCAAGCAGAAAATCTTTCAAGACGAAGAGGGAGGGATGTAAAGTAGTAAGAAATGGGCTTCCCCAGAAAATGGGCTATAAGTTGTAGGAAATGGAATGTAAATTTTTAAACCAAAGCCAACCGGCAATTACATTAAATATCATTTTTTTTCTGGATTTCTCTACTTTCTACTCTTATAAAAACCAAAGCCAACTGGCAATTACATTAAAATATTGTATTTTCTCCCACAATATAAACTACTCATACAAATGCATCTTCATATTCCGTGCAACGCACGACATCTTGGTAGTTAAGACTTTAAATTTCATTCATTTTTTTGCGGAGAATTGTATTTTGAATTTTATTTTGATATAATTTCTAAAAAATTATTTTTAACGTGACTCAAAATTTCGTGATTAAAAGAGTTCGGTCCCCACCGAAATATGAAAAAAAAGTCGTTGAATTTTTTAGCAGTGCCCAGAATATATGGTCTGTAATGCTAATAAAAAGAATATGGGCTTCAAATATCCTTAAGAATTAGCAAATGGGTTGTAAATTATTGAAAATAATGGCTAATGGGTTGTATGTTGTTTTCCACATATTTGGAGGCTGACTTCTGGGTCTACTAGGTTGACGATGACGATGTCCTAATTTTTTTTGACCACTACTGCAGGATGCTGCTAATGCAACACTAGGATCAGAGACCCTTCAAGAAACTGTGTGCGATGCAAAAAACGGTGGTGTATGAAAACCGTCAACAAAGGTCAAAACATTTGCGATGGAGGATGCATCAAACACGGTTCAGATTTTAGTTGCGTGTGCAACGAAGAGCACACGGTTCAGTTCAATTAACTGTTTGCAGTGAGGAGGAACAAAAGAAACGGGCAGCCAGATGAAGGCGTGTGCGATACACAGCATACGGTTCGCTCGGATGAACTATTTGTGATTAGGCAACACAAAAGAAACGGTCAGCCAGATCAAGGTGTGTGCGATGTACAGCATACAGGTCACTCGGATGAACTGTTTGTGATTAGGCAACACAAAAGAAACGGTCAGCCATATCAAGGTGTGTGCGATGTACGACATGCGGTTCACCCGGATGAGCTGTTTGCGTTGAGACAAGAGAACAGAAACGGTTCAATATAACAAATACCATAAATATTGCAAGGTTCAAATTCAAAGATTACAACACCCAAATTCAAACATTGCAAACCGCGTCATTTCTGAAAAGGGATCAGCCGCTGACAAGTCATGTATGGGTTTGACACAACGATTTCCAATTGCTTTGCCATCTGCTCTTCCAATATGAAGTTTGGCATTTTTGGAGGCACTTCCATTCCGCAGTACTAGCCTCCTGTGATAATCATACCATTGATGTTTCCTAATTAAATGCTTGTTCAACCTCAGTAGCCTCCGCACCTTTGCTCTGGCAAGAAAGAACATGGTGAGTGTAATATCCGGTGGAGTCCCTTTGTAGGAGTTCAAAGTAATATTGGAGAGATGCAGATCCAGGCATTCGATGTGATTGTCGTTATCAACATCTTCAACTGGGCCTAATATGCACTGCAAAAGAAGAGAACGTGTTAGTGCCTACATGTAGTTTTGAACACTGCTACATGCCCATTTGGTTTGCAGGATTTGTAAAATGCACCAACGTGCCATCTTCGATCTGTCATGATTAACATGGGCATTAATTTGATTACAATCTAGAAACATGTAGCCTTCTTCACAAAAATTGAACTCCCTTATGGTTAACATTTAACAGGAAAGGAACATCACCTTGATATACAGCTTATTCAAGCACGGAAAGCATCTCAGGCAACTGAAAACTTGTTCCAGGTTGGGGATGACAGATTCTAGTGCCAAGACCTTCACTGTGCCCAGATTCTGGGTGAAGCTTCGCTGGATGACAGACGAACATACATCTTCAAAACTAGAAATAACATGATATCAAGAAGGAGAGGTATATAAGGCGACTGTTGTACCTGAAAGTTGTAGTATTTGTCAGAAGAGTAGCCCACCACTTTCAATTTCGGCGCAGAAATGACGTTGATTCTTGTTGGACCCTGTTGATCAACTACAAGTAATCTCTCAAGTGAAGGTGTGTCCTGGATGACTGGTCCACCTTTTGCGATCTCTCGTTACAGCACCAGCAACACACATAAATAGTGCGGAGAGTCCTGGAGGTGATGTGCAAGGTACTCGACCAATTCATCGCCTGAAGACGAAGGAACTCGAGTGCAGTACAAACGCGAAGCGGGCGCTCCATGTCACCCTATGGGATGCGGACAGCGACGAGCTTGAGGTGCTTCAGTCGTGGTAGAAAAAGAGCGGGTGCATCATTGATACGTCTCCAACGTATCTATAATTTTTGATTGCTCCATGCTACTTTATCTACTGTTTTAGGCAATATTGGGCTTTATTATCCACTTTTATATTATTTTTGGGACTAACCTATTAACCGGAGGCCCAGCCCAGATTTGTTGTTTTATGCCTATTTCAGTGTTTCGAGGAAAAGGAATATCAGACGGAGTCAAAACGGAACGAAATCAACTGGAGAAGTTATTTTTGGAAGGAAACCCACCTGATGGACTTGGACCCCATGTCAGAAGATACGGGACGTGCTCACGAGGGTGGGTGGTGTGCCCTCCCCCCTGGGCGCGCCCCCCTGCCTCGTGGGGCCCCCGTAGCTCCACCGACATTCTCCTTTCACCCATATATACCGTCGTACCCTAAAACTTCCAGAACAGAACCTAGATCGGGAGTTCCGCCGCCGCAAGCCTCCAGAACCACCAAAAACCAATCGGGACCCCTTTCCGGTACCCTGCCGGAGGGGGATCCATCTCCGGTGGCCATCTTCATCATCCCGGCGCTCTCCATGACGAGGAGGGAGTAGTTCACCCTCGGGGCTGAGGGTATGTACCAGTAGCTATGTGTTTGATCTCTCTCTCTCGTGTTCTTGAGGTGATATGATCTTGATGTATCCCGAGCTTTGCTATTGTAGTTGGATCTTATGATGTTCCTCCACCTCTAATCTCTTGTGATGAATTGAGTTTCCCCTTTGGAGTTATCTTATCGGATTGAGTCTTTTATGAACACTTGATGTATGTCTTGGTGATCAACTTGCGGGTTTCGTGACATTGGGAACCTATGCATAGGGGTTGGCACACGTTCTTGATTCTCCGGTAGAAACTTTGGGGCACTCTTTGAAGTACTTTTATGTTGGTTGGATAAATCTGAGATTGTGTGATGCATATCGTATAATCATGTCCACGGATACTTGAGGTGACAATGGAGTATCTAGGTGACATTAGGGTTTTGGTTGATTTGTGTCTTAAGGTGTTATTCTAGTACAAACTCTTTTATAGATCGATCCGAAAGAATAACTTTGTGGTGGTTTCGTACCCGACCATAATCTCTACATTTGTTCTCCGCTATTAGTGGCTTTGGAGTGACTCTTTGTTGCATGTTGAGGGCTTGTCATATGTTCTATCTATGTTATTATTGTTGAGAGAACTTGCACTAGTGAAAGTATGAACCCTAGGCCTTGTTTCCTATCATTGCAATACCGTTTACGCTCACTTTTACCACTTGTTACCTTGCTGTTTTTATATTTTCAGTTTACAAAAACTTATATCTACCATCCATATTGCACTTGTATCACCATCTCTTCGCCGAACTAGTGCACCTATACAGTTTGCTATTGTATTGTGTGTGTTGGGGACACAAGAGACTTTTTGTTATTTGGTTGCATGGTTGTTTGAGAGAGACCATCTTCCTCCTACGTCTCTCGCGGATTGATAAACCTTAGGTCATCCACTTGAGGGAAATTTGCTACTGTCCTACAAACCTGTGCACTTGCAGGCCCAACAACGTCTACAAGAAGAAGGTTGTGTAGTAGACATCAAGCTCTTTTCTGGCGCCGTTGCCGGGGAGGTCAGTGCTTAAAGGTATATCTTTAGATCTTGCAATCGAATCTTTTTGTTTCTTGTTTTAGCACTAGTCTAGTTTATAAAATAAAACTACAAAAAAATGGAATTGAGTTTGTCTCATACGCTTCATCTTTTTAATATCTTTCATGAAAATGATGGGAAGGAAAATTGTGCTCAAGTACTAGAAGAAGAATTATATAGAATTCTTGGCACTAAATCTTTTAATGATGAGCATGATTGCAATGTTGTTAGTATGAACTCCTTGAATATCCATGATTCTAATGATATGCAAAGCCACAAGCTTGGGGAAGCTATGTTTCATGAAGATGATATTTTTTGTCCCCCAAGATTTGATGAGCAAATTTACTATGATGAAAGCATGCCTCCTATCTATGATGATTATTGTGATGACACGTATTCTTTAAAGAATAATGATGACCATGAAACTTGTCATCTTGATCTTAATTGTCAATCACATGATAGCTATTTTGTTGAGTTTGCTCCCACTATTATTCATGAGAAGAATTTTGCTTATGTGGAGAGTAGTAAAATTTCTATGCTAGTATATCATGAAACGAATGATTTAGGTGCTGTTTATATTGTTGAATTCATTCATGATGCTACTGAAAATTATTATGAGGGAGGAATATATGCTTGTAGGAATTGCAATAATGTCAAGTTTCCTCTCTATGTGCTTAAATTTTTGAAGTTATGCTTGTTTTACCTTCCTATGCAAGATGATTCTTGTTCCCATAATTTGTTTGTTCACAAAATCCCTATGCATAGGAAGTGGGTTAGACTTAAATGTGCTAGTCATATTCTTCATGATGCTCTCTTTATGTTTCAATTCTTATCTTTTATGTGAGCATCATTGAAATCATAATGCCTAGCTAAGGGCGTTAAACGATAGCGCTTGTTGGGAGGCACCCCAATTTTATTTTAGTTTCTTGATTTTTGGTTATGTTTAGGAATAAGTAATACATATAGATTCTGGTTAGATGTGTTTTCATGTTTTAATTAGTGTTTGTGCCAAGTAGAACCTTTGGGAAGACTTGGGTGAAGTCTTTATGATCATGCTGTAAAAAACAGAAACTTTAGCTCTCACCAGATTAGCTATAACTTTTTGCTGGAGAGTGCTATTTAGTTGATTATTTTTGCAGATGATTAATAGACAAATTCCTCAGGTCCAGCAATTTATTTTATAATTTTTGGAGTTCCAGAAGTTTGCGTTAGTTACAGATTACTACAGACTGTTCTGTTTTTGACAGATTCTGTTTTTCGTGTGTTGTTTGCTTCTTTTGATGACTCTATGGCTAGTAAAATAGTTTATAAACCATAGAGAAGTTGTAATACAGTAGGTTTAACACCAATATAAATAAAGAATGAGTTCATTACAGTACCTTGAAGTGGTGTTTTGTTTTCTTTCGCTAACGGAGCTCACGAGTTTTCTGTTAAGTTTTGTGTGGTTGAAGTTTTCAAGTTTTGGGTAAAGATTCGATGGACTATGGAATAAGGAGTGGCAAGAGCCTAAGCTTAGGGATGCCCAAGGAACCCAAAGGTAATATGCAAGGATAACCAAGCGTCTAAGCTTGGGATGCCCCGGAAGGCATCCCCTCTTTCGTCTTCGTTCATCGGTAACTTTACTTGGAGCTATATTTTTATTCACCACATGATATGTGTTTTGCTTGGAGCGTCATTTTATTTTCTTTAGCTTTTCTTGATTTTAGTTAGAATAATGTTTTGCATCTATAGTTTCAATAAAAAAAGTCAAGGATAGCCTTTGCCATGCTTATTTTGCTAGTATGCATATTGCTGTTTGAAAACAGAAAGTTTACCGCTGTTGCAACAATTCCTCAGAAAAGTCAGAGCATGATATAATATTGAAACATTTTGCATTTAAATATCTGATAAATTTATTACAGTGGGAATTTTAGTTCATAATTTTTGGAGTTAGGGAAGTATGACGAATCCTGCATTCTTTACAGACTGTACTGTTTTGGCAGATTGCTGTTATGTTTGCATTGTTTGCATATGTTTGCTTGTTTAATGATTCTATTTGAGGATAGAAGTATTAAATATGCAGAGGCATTTAGTATGCATTGTTGAATAATAATGTTAGTGATTTGTTACAGTAGAAAATGATAAGGTTTTGCATTGGTCTATACTAACCTATCTCACGAGTTCTTGTTGAGTTTGTTGTGAATGAAGCTTTTGATAAAAAGAGAAACCATGATATGAGAGGAATTAAGGAGACACAAAAGCTCAAGCTTGGGGATGCCCAAGGCACCCCAAGATATTATTTCAAGAATTCTCAAGCATCTAAGCTTGGGGATGCCCCGGTAGGCATCCCACCTTTCTTCTTCAACAACTATCGGTTAGTATCGGTTGAGCCTAAGTGTTTTGCTTCTTCACATGAGTTGTGCTATCCTTGCAATGTAGTTTTCTTTAGCTTTGCTTGCTGTTTGAATAAAGTATCAAGATCTGAAATTATTAAATGGGAGAGTCTTCACATAGTTGCATAATTATTCGACTACTCATTGATCTTCACTTATATCTTTCGGAGTAGTTTGTTTTTGCTCTAGTACTTCACTTATATCTTCTAGAGCATTGTGGTAGTTTTATTTTGGAGAAATAGTTGAACTCTCATGCTTCACTTAGATTATTTTGAGAGTCTTAAATAGCATGGTAATGTGCTTAATTCTAATATGCTAAGCATACAAGATTTGTAAGAATTCTTATGAGTGTGTTGAATACTAAGATAAGTTTGATGCTTGATAATTGTTTTGAGATATGGAGGTGATAATATCAAAGTCGTGCTAGTTGAGTAGTTGTGAATTTGAGAAATGCTTGTGTTGAAGTTTGCAAGTCCCGTAGCATGCTTGTATGGTTAAAGTTGTGTAACAAATTTGAAACATGAAGTGTACCTGGCTTGTGCATCCTTATGAGTGGCAGTCGGGGACGAGCGATGGTATTTTCCTACCAATCTATCCCCCTAGGAGCATGCGCGTAGTACTTGATTTTTGATGACTTCTAAATTTTTGCAATAAGTATATGAGTTCTTTTGACTAATGTTGAGTCCATGGATTATATGCACTTTTATCTTTCCGCCTTTGCTAGCCTCTTCGGTACCGTGCATTGCCCTTTCTCACCTTGAGAGTTGGTGCAAACTTCGTCGGTGCATCCAAACCCCGTGATACGATACGCTCTGTCACACATAAGCCTCATTATATCTTCCTCAAAACAGCCACCATACCTACCTATTATGGCATTTCCATAGCCATTCCGAGATATATTGCCGTGCAACTTCCACCATCATCATCATGACATACATTACTTTTGTCATATTGTCATTGCATGATCATGTAGTTGACATCGTATTTGTGGCAAATCCACCATGCATTATTTTTCATACATGTCACTCTTGATTCGTTGCACCATCCTGGTACACCGCCGGAGGCATTCATATAGAGTCATATCTTGTTCTAGTTTCGAGTTGTAATCCTTATGTTGTAATCAATAGAAGTGTGATGATCATCATTATTAGAGCATTGCCCAATAAAAAAACAAAAAAAGGAAGGCCAAAAAAAGAAAAAAGAAAGGCCCAAAAAAAGAAAATAAATAAAAAGGGCAATGTTACTATCCTTTTTCCACACTTGTGCTTCAAAGTAGCACCTTGTTCTTCATGTAGTGAGTCTCATATTTTGTGCTTCAAAGTAGCACCATGTTTTTCATATAGTGAGTCTCATAAGTTGTCTTTTCATACTAGTGGGATTTTTCGTTATAGAACTTGGCTTGTATATTCCTACGATGGGCTTCCTCAAATGCCCTAGGTCTTCGTGAGCAAGCAAGTTGGATGCACACCCACTAGTTTTCTTTTGTTGAGCATTCATAGCTCTAGTGCATCCGTTGCATGGCAATCCCTAACTCCTCGTGTTGACATCAATTGATGGGCATCTCCATAGCCCGTTGATTATCCTCGTCAATGTCATACTTTCTCCTTTTTTGTCTTCTCCACACAATCCCCATCATCATATTCTATTCCACCCATAGTGCTATATCCATGGCTCACGCTCATGTATTGCGTGAAGGTTGAAAAAGTTTGAGATTATTTAAGTATGAAACAATTGCTTGGCTTGTCATCGGGGGTATAGAAGTTGGGAGCATCTTTGTGTGACGAAAATGAAGCATAGCCTAACTATATGATTTTGTAGGGATGAACTTTCTTTTGCCATGCTATTTTGAGAAGACATAATTGCTTAGTTAGTATGCTTGAAGTATTATTATTTTTATGTCAATATAAACTTTTTTCTTGAATATTTCGGATCTGAATATTCATATCACAATTAAGAAGAATTACATTGAAATTATGCTAAGTAGCACCCCGCATCAAAAATTCTTTTTTATCATTTACCTACTCGAGGACGAGCAGGAATTAAGCTTGGGGATGCTTGATATGTCTCCAACGTATCTATAAT
The DNA here is from genome assembly GCA_021605205.1 of Aegilops longissima. Classification (NCBI taxonomy): domain Eukaryota; kingdom Viridiplantae; phylum Streptophyta; class Magnoliopsida; order Poales; family Poaceae; genus Aegilops; species Aegilops longissima. The sequence continues at coordinate 41,731,560 of CM038680.1, read as the reverse complement.
TTTTGATTGCTCCATGCTACTTTATCTACTGTTTTAGGCAATATTGGGCTTTATTATCCACTTCTATATTATTTTTGGGACTAACCTATTAACCGGAGGCCCAGCCCAGATTTGTTGTTTTATGCCTATTTCAGTGTTTCGAGGAAAAGGAATATCAGACGGAGTCAAAACGGAACGAAATCAACTGGAGAAGTTATTTTTGGAAGGAAACCCTCCTGATGGACTTGGTCCCCACGTCAGAAGATATGGGAGGTGCTCACGAGGGTGGTGGGCGCGCCCTCCCCCCTGGGCGCACCCCCTGCCTCGTGGGGCCCCCGTAGCTCCACCGACGTTCTCCTTTCACCCATATATACCGTCGTACCCTAAAACTTCCAGAACAGAACCTACATCGGGAGTTCCTCCGCCGCAAGCCTCCAGAACCACCAAAAACCAATCGGTACCCCTTTCCGGTACCCTGCCGGAGGGGGATCCATCTCCGGTGGCCATCTTCATCATCCCGGCGCTCTCCATGACGAGGAGGGAGTAGTTCACCCTCGGGGCTGAGGGTATGTACCAGTAGCTATGTGTTTGATGTCTCTCTCTCGTGTTCTTGAGGTGATACTATCTTGATGTATCCCGAGCTTTGCTATTGTAGTTGGATCTTATGATGTTCCTCCCCCTCTACTCTCTTGTGATGAATTGAGTTTCCCCTTTGGAGTTATCTTATCGGATTGAGTCTTTTATGAACACTTGATGTATGTCTTGGTGATCAACTTGCGGGTTTCGTGACATTGGGAACCTATGCATAGGGGTTGGCACACGTTCTTGATTCTCCGGTAGAAACTTTGGGGCACTCTTTGAAGTACTTTTATGTTGGTTGGATAAATCTGAGATTGTGTGATGCATATCGTATAATCATGCCCACGGATACTTGAGGTGATAATGGAGTATCTAGGTGACATTAGGGTTTTGGTTGATTTGTGTCTTAAGGTGTTATTCTAGTACGAACTCTTTTATAGATCGATCCGAAAGAATAACTTTGTGGTGGTTTCATACCCGACCATAATCTCTACGTTTGTTCTCCGCTATTAGTGGCTTTGGAGTGACTCTTTGTTGCATGTTGAGGGCTTTTCATATGTTCTATCTATGTTATTATTGTTGAGAGAACTTGCACTAGTGAAAGTATGAACCCTAGGCCTTGTTTCCTATCATTGCAATACCGTTTACGCTCACTTTTACCACTTGTTACCTTGCTGTTTTTATATTTTCAGTTTACAAAAACTTATATCTACCATCCATATTGCACTTGTATCACCATCTCTTCGCCGAACTAGTGCACCTATCCAATTTGCTATTGTATTGGGTGTGTTGGGGACACAAGAGACTTTTTGTTATTTGGTTGCAGGGTTGTTTGAGAGAGACCATCTTCCTCCTACGCCTCTCGCGGATTGATAAACCTTAGGTCATCCACTTGAGGGAAATTTGCTACTGTCCTACAAACCTATGCACTTGCAGGCCCAACAACGTCTACAAGAAGAAGGTTGTGTAGTAGACATCAGTCATTAAGGGGGAGGGAAATGGCAGTTCATGAACTTGGCGAGGCGTAGCGTGGGCGCGAAACAGAGCGCGGACGTTGGCAGCAAGCTCATATGCCCATCATTATAACTTAGCTTCTCGAGCTGGTCTATGGCGCGGGATCAGAACCACTCGTCAAGCTTGGCTCGCTCCTTGCCATTGGAACGGAACTTGCCCGCGATAAGGCCTTTGATTGGGCCATGGTGACTGCCGAGGATCTGGGAGAACGCATCCAAGCTTTGGCGATAGCCATGGTAGAGCTTGTGGGCGTGGAGGAGATTGACAGGGGTGCGGAGCCATAGGGTGCGCCACCGCCGGGAAACGGCGGTTGTCCTCGCCCGATTTCTGATTGGGAGGAGGGATATGATGATTATCAACATATCATCGGGGAGGTTGTTGATGAAGTCTAGGCCTGCTGGAGTCGCTTGCGGTTCTTTCTCGACCCGCCTCCGCTTGTTGGCCGCCTCGTTCTCCACCTCGTCGGCGGGGACAGGAACTTCGGTCTCCGTATTCACGACGTGCTCTAGTGCTTCAGCAGCCCAGGCGTCGCCACTCCATCCGATGGGGAGCTTTAGCGGCATCATCGTACACTGACGGCTTTGAGGACTCAGAGCGGCGTCGAGGATGTTGGCAGAGAGAGAGGAATTGTGTGTGTGGCAAGGATGGGGGGTGCGGCCGCTCGGCGGCGCCATTAATATAGACCAGTGGGAGCGAGGCGGGCGGCGGTCCAAGGCTGTCTCGTTTCCCGGTGAGAACGACTGCTTAATCTCTAGTATTAATGAAATATATGCTTAATTACTGCATTTTAGTTGCAAAAAATAGATAGTGATATTGATTTTTAGCTGCATACTCAGTTAATGCTGCTAAAAATCACAGTGTCTCTTGGCTTAGCGCTGAAGTTTGGCTTTAATTTGCATACGTAATCTGAACCGTTTGCGTTGAAGAGATGCACATATCCTGCATTGAACAGCTTTTACCCTTCCCGGTAAGCTTTTGCACCGGACTGCGCTTGCACGCCTCCCGTTCAGTCAAGCAGCTGTTCACACGGCACCTCCTATAGCCATTAAAACCAAGACACGTGGTGTCACGTGAATGGTTAACCGAATGCACACGGTTTGAATTATACAAACGTTTGAGATATTAAAGTGGCAGTTGTTTTCTTTTTCAAAATGCCTTGGTTGGCTGTGATTATTCGAGTGCGCCATCTCTCAAAATGGACACGAAAAATACCACAGCATGTCGGGTTCCCTTCCATGATAGCATGCCAAGTTTCATGAATTTAAGACGAGTTTTGGATTTACTAAAATTTAAAAACCAGGCATCTCAATGTTTTGCCGGCAATCAATGGTGCCCTGGTGTATGAAATTCATTCCCGTTTCTTGCATGGGACCTAAGCATGCACCCAAGGACACAGATTTGATTTTTCAACCAATTTATATGCACTGGAGCATGCGCATGTAGTTCAAATTTGAATTATGCACATAAATGCATTGAAAACTCACTTAATGCATAAAAATGTCCAAACGAACCCCAAAAATCACAAAAATCACACAACACTCCTGTTGTTCTATGTTGACACGAGAAAAAAACTTGAAAGCAATAAGAGGCAATGGATATCATTTCGTCCCCAAAGGTGGGACGTTCCCTACCGGAAACCATCATGCTTGTTGTGAGAAGCTCCGGTTTGTGAGAAACGTATACCCAAACCTACCCCAAATGGGACAAAATTTGCACCACGGCATGTTGATGCTGCTCCATGATAGCATGCCAAGTTTCATGAATTTCAGACGAGTTTTGGATTTACTAGAATTTAAAAACCAGGCATCTCAATGTTTTGCCGGCAATCAACGGTGCCCTGGTGTTTGAAATTCATTCCCATTTCTTGCATGGGACCTAAGCATGCACCCAAGGATACAGATTTGATTTTTCAACCAATTTATATGCACTGGAGCATGCACATGTAGTTCAAATTTGAATTATGCACATAAATGCATTGAAAACTCACTTAATACATAAAAATGTCCAAACAAACCCCGAAAAAATCACAAAAATTCACACAACACTCCTGTTGTTCTATGTTCACACGAGAAAAAAAACTCGAAAGCAATAAGAGGCAATGGATATCGTTTCGTCCCCAAAGGTGGGACGTTCCCTATCGAAAACCATCATGCTTGTTGTGAGAACCTCCGGTTTTTGAGAAGTGTATACCCAAACCTGCTCCAAATGGGACAAAATTTGTACCACGGCATGTTGATGCCGCTCCATGATAGCATGCCAAGTTTCATGAATTTCAGATGATTTTTGCATTTACTAGAATCTAAAAACCAGGCATCTCAATGTTTTGTCGGCAATCAACGGTGCCATGGTGTTTGAAATTCATTCCCATTTCTTGCATGGGACCTAAGCATGCACCCAAGGACAAAGATTTGATTTTTCAATGAATTTATATGCACTGGGGCATGGGCATGTAGTTCAAATTTGAATTATGCACATAAATGCATTGAAAACTCAATTAATGCATAAAAATATCCAAACAAACCTTGAATAATTCCAATTCTTTTATGATCACTGCAGATAAAAGGTCTAGCAATTCAAACACCGTCCATGGCCGCGGTGACCCCATTATGTAATTCAAATCAAGACCAAAAATCACATAGATCCCACACAGTTTATTATAACCAACCGTGTGAGATGCAACACAAAATATCTTCCGACCGTGTCTGAATAAGGGACCGTGTCTGATGACGCTTTGCGCGCCAGTTTTTTGGCTGAAGAAATTCCAAATTTTCGGCTTGCACGGAAATATCTACCTGCCCGCCCCCTTCCCCTTACCAAAAGCCACATTTCCCTTCTTTCCGCCTTCCTTTCCAAGTTGAAACCTTCACTCCTTGCTTGCAGCGTTGCACCTCCTTGCTGGCGACCCTCCTTCACGCTGCTTGGCCTCACCTATCCAGGCAGGTAATCCACACGCGACCCCCATCCTCCTCCTCCTTCCACACCCACATGCCGCGAGCACCGGCGCGAGCGCGACACCTTCCACCCAAATCACCGACCCCTCCACCAAATAAGCATCGGCCTAAGCCATGGTGCACGCAGTATAGCCAGGACCTCAAGGAGCATTTGGCAGTGGAGAAGAAAATCGCGCCGCATGCGCGGATGAGGTCGAGATGGCTGCCATTCGTGCCGACCCCAGTTCTTGGAGGAGTACCTCGCCATCGAGGCCACTGTTGACGCCTCGCGCGCCGACCCCGCGACGTGGTTGGCTGCTTTAAACGATAGTTCGTGGCGTTTTCTCGAGGCCACCGTCGGTGCCTTCGACGAAGACTACTGGGTGTTTTCTCAGCATGCATGTGCTTACCTCATCTCGAGAGCCAGAAGGTTGGTGCCCGGAGCGGCTCAGGCAACTCACCACTACAACGAGGGCACCCACGATGCAGAGGCCTCGCCCTCTTCCATGTCCAAGGAGCCAATTGTAATCGATATTTCCGACAATGAGGAGTAGCTTGTCTTATTAGCTAACTATAAGGACACATGTTCAGTTAGCTAGCTACTGCCTTTCCATAACAAATTCTAGTGAATTGTGTTATCTACTTTCACCATGCAATCTTCTGCTATAGTGTATATGTTCTATATGTCGTGCAATGTGGTGTTAAATTAACTGCTTGGTTCAATTTTGCAAATGTGATGTTCAATTCTTCAGGGTGCAATATTTCCAAGTTGTTAAGCATGCTTGGTTTGGTTAACTGTCTGATCTTCTATTAGGAGTATGTTATATTGTTCAATTGGTGTTTACTTAACTGTTCGGTTCATTTGTTGTGGCTTGGTTCACTTGTTGTGGTGTTTACTTAACTGCTTGGTTCAATTCTGCAATGCGATGTTCAATTGTTGTGGCTGCATTCTGTTATTGTATACCATGTGAGGAATAAATCGAATTTGGTTGTACTAAATACATGAGAAACAAATACAATTGCTATATTTCCAAGTTGTTAAGCATGCTTGGTTTGGTTAACTGTCTGATATTCTATTAGGAGTATGTTATATTGTGCAATGTGGTGCTCAGTTAACGTTTGGTTCATTTGTTGTGGTGTTTAGTTAACTGCTTGGTTCAATTCTGCAATGCGATGTTCGATTGATGTGGCTGCATTCTCTTATTGTATACCATGTGAGGAATAAATCGAATTTGGTTGTACTAAATACATGAGAAACAAATACAGTTGCTATATTTCCAAGTTGTTAAGCATGATTGGTTTGGTTAACTGTCTGATATTCTATTAGGAGTATGTTATATTGTGCAATGTGGTGCTCAGTTAACGTTTGGTTCATTTGTTGTGGTGTTTAGTTAACTGCTTGGTTCAATTCTGCAATGCAATGTTCAATTGTTGTGGCTGCATTCTCTTATTGTATACCATGTGAGGAATAAATCGAATTTGGTTGCACTTAATACACGAGAAACATATACAAGTGCTATATTTCCTAGTTCTTAATCATGCTTGGTTTGGATAAATGGGTTTTCCATGTGGCTTGAATTAATCTGATGAATCTACAATGTGCTTATTTATCATCAACATATTTTACTGATAGCATGTGAACCCTTACTTAACCTGATGACTAACTACCTTATATGTGTTGCAGGGAAACAATGGGAAGCACTGAGGTTTACAAGATGGTACTAACTATTATACCTTGCCTTTTTGTATTTCTTTTCCCCATTTCAAATATAGAGAAGATATTTATGCACATCCTTGTTTTCAGGCTTCACTGATGATTACCTCTCAAACCACCTATGTGGTCGGGAGGCGAGGAAAGTTTTCATACAACACCCATGGTTCAATATTGAAGTGTTCCTGAAGAGGTCGAAGGATGGACGGTCAATCATCCACAGGCACTGGCCTAAAGTTGCAAAGACCTTCAACATGAATGAAGGCTCAATATTCGCCTTCCGCTTCAGCAGTTTTCCAGATGAGATGCATCTCTCTATGTACTATCTATGATGCTAATTTTGAAAGGTTCTAGATGTTGCATGTGAAACTTCCTGCTGGTGCAGTTGTGTAATGGGGTAGCTGAGTGCTGAAGCTATATCATGTTGTACTCTGATGTATTTAAATTACGAAATCCTACTTCCTTAATATGGAAATGGAATATATTATGTGCTTAATATGAATGTCAATTAGATTAGTAAATGGATTATTAATAATAGGGCAATTAGCCTGCTAATTGGCAAATTAGCTTGCTAATTGGGTTTTCCTATTGCAAACGGTTATTGAGAAACCACCGTGGGCGATGACCTCAGGCAACGCACACAGTTTCTAGGAATAAACCGTGTTGGATCAATGAACAATCACACACGGCATTCTCTTCAAAACTGTTTGCGTTACTCCACCTTGCGCAAACGTTTTCCTTGTAGTGACTGTGTGGGATGTATATACGAATGGAAACGTTTAGTGGTGACTGACTGTGTGGGATGTACTTACGACCGGAAATGATTTCGATTGTATAATTGTATTTTTAGCACTATTGTACGTATTTGTGTATTTGAGTGCTCGATGGTCGCACACAACCTCATTTTGCCGAGCGTGTGTGCCAGGAGCGCATATCCCCAACGGTTTCTGGGTCGTGTGGGAAGGACCCCCTATCGCCCACGCTCACTTGGCGACAGTTTCGAATGCCGTCGCGGAAAGGGGTTAAAACCGTTTGTTTAGGACCGACGCGCACCAGTGGACGTGTACGCAAGGCTTTGTCAACTTAGTCAACACAGAGCGGTGACTGTTGGATGTCCATCCAACAGCCGTCGTTCTTCTTCAATCTCTGATCTTCATGCTCCAGCCGCCCAAACCAGCACCGACGGGACTTCCTGCTCCCTCCTCCCGTGGCTGGCTGTGCTGCCGCCAGGCCATCTCTCCACACACCCGCACATCCTATTATTTTCTGGCGACGTCAGCCTCACCCCGCAGTCGACCAATCAGCGCTCGTACACCCCTCAGCATGGGAATCTGCTGCGGTGGCTTCGCCGGCTCCGGGTCGTTCCCTTCCTGGTCCTCGCCCTCGTCCATCGCGTTTGTGCTCTCGGCGCGGCGAGGTCAACATGGTCAACAAACAACAACCATTGGAAGAGGCTGACAGTGGGGGTCCACACAAGGAAATGCCTCCTTATTAAGCGCAAAATAATGATTCCTCCACCTGATAGCTAGGACCCACCGAAAGGGCCTCTGTATTTCTTGAAAAAAACGTTCCCCCTGCTGTTAGCTCGGACCCACCAGCTATATCTTCGCACACAAGGAAGTGCCTCCTTGTTACGCACAAAAAAATGAATACTCCCCCTGCTAGCCAGGACCCACCATTGTGGGAGGCTGACTTGTGGGCCTACTAAGATGACATGGACGGAGGGCTTTGTCAACTTAGTCAATATGACCTACTCTAGCTCCAGTGACCGTACGATGTCCATCCAACGGCCGTAGTTCTTCTTCAACCTCTGGTCTTCTCGCTCCAGCCACCCAAAGCAGCGCTGGTCGTGCCGCCTGCTCCTGCCTCCCGTGGTCGTCTGTGCTTCCGCGGAGGCCTCACCACCCCCTACTACTCCCACCGCTGGCCAGGCTATCCCTCCACTCACCCACACCCCCTGTTATTCTGCGGCGACGACAGCCTCACACCGAAGTCGAACCAGTGAACCATCATACTCCTCTCCGCGTGGGCATCCGCTGCCGCATCTTCCCCGGCTCCGCGTCGTTCCCTTCCTAGGCCTCGCCGTTGTCCACCGCCCTGGTGCTCTCGGTGCGGCGTGGTCAACGTGGTCAAGGAACGACTTCCATCGGAAGAGTACTATACATGGAGAGGCTGACAGCTGGGTCCACGGCCGCAGCAAGGAAGTGCCTCCTTGTTACGCGGAAAATAATGATTCCTCCACCTGACAGCGGGGACCCACCAGACGGGCCACCATATTTCATCGGGAAGGGTCTGGTGTACCACAAAATGGAGGAAATAGAATTGTGTTCAACCGCGTACGACCGAAACGGGGTCCTGTTGATCGGGAGGGCTATGGCGTACCGCAAAACGGAGGAAACGGACTTGTGTTGGAGCACTACGGTCGAAACGGGGGTCCTGTTCATCGGGAGGGGTGTGGCGTACCGCAAAATGGGACTCCACTGGGTACTGTTCATCTCCACCATCGACCTCCTCCAGCCTCCACGGGCTACTGTTCATCCACCATCGACCTCCTCCAGCTTCCACCTGCGACTGTTCATCCACGGGCTCCTGTTCATCCAACCTCCACCACGCGCTCCTCCACCGGCTACTGTTCAACCAGCCCTCTCCACGGGGGTCCTGTTCAACCAACCCTCCACGGGCTACTGTTCATCCATCCCTCCACCGGCTACTGTTCAACCAGCCCTCCACCGGCTACCATTCAACCAGCCCTCCACGGGGTCCTGTTCATCCAGCCCTCCACGGGGTCTTGTTCATCCACGGCTCGATCGATCATGGTACTGTTCATCCAGTGGCAACGGCCTCTACTACCAAGGGTTCCTGTTCATCCAACCCCCACCGGGAACTGTTCATCCAAACCTCCCACCAACGCTCTTGTTCATCCAGAGGCAACATCGACCGGCTTCAGTTAGCAGCAGTAGCGAAGGAATTGCTCGATCAGTTGATTAACAGCCATAGATCGATCGCCGGGTTCGATAGAACGCGTAGCCTGCAGTCAATCGCCGGGTTGATTAGAGCCCAACACCTCGCTCGGGTTCGATTAGAGCGCAATGCCTCGCATACACGCAGCAGACACGACGAGAGAAACGCGCATCGCTCGGCCCTGACCACCCACCGCAACCGGGAACTCCCCTGATATTTTCCTCGCCCTCGCTTCGACCACGGTTTTCTCCGTCATGGACAGCCCAAAGAATGTCATGCAACTGCGTCTCCGGCCCGCCAAGGACAAAAATCCCATTTTTGTCATGATTTTTTGTTATAGAAGTAGGAGCCCACCACATCTATGATGATACCGGGTTTTGTAACAATTATCGTCATAGAAGTGTCATAAGCATGACACAAAAAAAATTCTTTCGGCCCAAAATGTCACGGATGTGTCTTTTTTTGTAGTGTACCTTGCTTCTCAAACTAGGGAAAATACTTACTCTACTTTGCTGCATCACCCTTTCCTCTTAAAGGAAAAACCAACGCAAGCTCAAGAGGTAGCATTGACTACGTTGAAGACTTCATGGGTTTCACCGTCTCAGACGTCAGCATTATTTTTCCATCGTGATATTATAAGTGCATGCACTTGCTTGCATACGGCCATGGACCTCCTGGTTCCGTATGGTTAGGATCTGTATGGACAGCCGTCTTGTGGTTCCACGGATGAAATTCATGCAAATCAGATGGTTTTCAGTGAAAGCGGACTAAATTCATTGCATTTTACATATTTATTTTCATTATGGAATATTTTACATATTTCAACTAATAGTAATGGACTAGGCCTTTTTTTAGTCCATGGGAGGCGCTTCAGGATCGAGGTCGCGACACTTAACTATTTTGGAAGGCCCAAGTCCATCGCTCCTCTCTTTTAACAATTTGCAGCTGGGCTTGGCATGCCACAGCCCAGTTTCGACGTGTTGCATCCAACTATCAACCTGTGAAACCGGATGAATCACCTGCGTACTTCGAAGATGTAATTTTTTTTGGAGAATTAGGAATTCGAACGGCAGGTGCTGATGCTACCCATCAAATAAAAATCAGGTGCCTGAAAGTTCGTTTCGAAAAAAATGATTCAGATTTATATTCACGTCGACCCTCGACATGATGGTTGGAAGCAAATGCCAAGTTCATACCGAAAGATCGTTAACAACAATACCAACTTGCAGACAACCACGTAGCACAAGTACCAATACCAAACTAACTTATAATCTTTTTAGTCATGGCCCTAGTGTTCGTCTGGTAGAAAATCTTACAGAGGACCAGCTCCTGATCCTTCTCATGCAACAGGTCCCCGAGGTGGTACTAGTGCATCACCCAGTTGGTCCTCTGCTGGTCGAAGTTCTTGTTGGTGTACAGCACCAGAACCTTTTTGCTTCCCGTCTGCAGGCTGTTGACCATCACCGGCAAGGTATTGCCGGTCTTGTGCCACATCGTGTGCATGCCGCACTCCAACTGTATCTTGCGACGCGTCCACATGCCCCTTCTGAACGCCCTGGAGTTGCGCCGGAAAAATGCTTGCTTAGGCCACTCGGTGCGATACCTGCAGTATTGTCAAATACAGGTTTTATTGTACGTAGTTGTAACGCCCAATATGCGACCCTATCCTAGAGGAACTCGAAGGTCCCACCAAGGATATAAGCGCATATTGAAGTAGCTATTGCAAGGTGGATATCATTACATCGTACCATTACATAATAGTTGGGGATACATACAAAGGCATGAAATGCCACATGAATACAACAATACATTGTACATGAGAAGAACATCTGACTACGGATGCAACACAAAAAGGAACTCAAGCAATATCCACCCTGCTATCCTAGGCTGCCGACCCGGAACCTATCCCCAGATCGACCAAGAAGAAGAAGAACTCCAAAACAAGTAAACATCGGTCTCATGTCATGATCACCGCGTTAGCTGCACCTACAACTGTTGTTGTAGTAATCTGTGAGCCACGAGGACTCAGCAATCCCATTACCATGGGTATCAAGACTAGCAAAGCTTAATGGGTATGGAAAGGATAAGTGGTGAGGTTGCAACAAGCGACTAAGCATGTATGGTGGCCAACTTACGAGTACAAGAGTAAGGTGAGAAACTACACAAACGGTCACAAACTAGTAATGATCAATAAGTGATCCTGAACTACTTACGAGCCAAACATAACCCCACCGTGTTCTCTTCCCGAACCTCGTAAAAAGAGACCATCATGGTTCACGCGGTTGGTGTATTTTAATTCGAATCTGGTGTCAAGTTGTCTACAACCGGATATTAAAAATTCCCATCTGCCACTTAACCGCGGGCACGGCTCTCGAAAGTTTAAACCTTGCAGGGGTGTCCCAACTAAGCCCATGACAAGCTCATGATCCGCGGAGACAATCCTCCATCGCGGGACATCCTATCAAACTCGGGATCCCGTTGCACAAGACATTTTGACAATGGTAAAACAAAACCAGCAAGACCTCCCGACGTGCTGACACCCTGATAGTAGCCGCGCGTATCTCGTCTCAGGCCACGATCGGATGGGAAAGCCTACGAGTAAAACCAATCCTCGAGTTGCCCCTTAGTGGCCCCACAGTCTGCCCATGCTGGACCAACACTCAAGAGGAGCACTGGCCCGGGTTGTAAATTAAGTCCTCGGGGTTGGAAAGTCCCTATGCAAGGTTTAGTTGTTATTAGGAAAATGGTAAAACCAATGTTGGACCTTCCTGGAAGAGTTTTATTCAAAGCGAGCTGTCAAGAGGGGCCCATAAACCCTCACTGTGTTAGGGACGCAAAATCAAGAAACATAACACCGGTATAACGGAAACTAAGGTGGCAAGAGTGGAACAAAACACCAAGCAAAAGGCTAAGCCTTCCACCCTTTACCAAGTATATAGATGCATTAATTAAATAAGAGATATTGTGATATCCCATTATATTCATGACATCCATGTCCCAACATGGAACAACCTGCAACTGCACCTGCAACTAGCAACACTATAAGAGGGGCTGAGCAAAGCAGTAACATAGACAAACAACAGTTTTGCTAGGATGGTGGAAAAAGGTTAGGGGCTGTTTCAAGGCAATTTGGGAGGCTTTATAAACAAGTGGTGGGTAGCACGACATCGCGATAGCATCGAGACAACTAGCAAAGCAAAGATAGTTGTGAGATCCAAGGTGACGGTCATCTTGCATGAAATCCCGCTAGGAAGAAGATCAAGTCCATGAAGAAGATGAACGGCGTACACGAACCAAGCGTAGTCGAACGAATTCTCACGATCGCAACGAAATAAGAACTATCGGGAAGGACCACAAATGGAAAGAAGCAAACAACATTGTAAATACACAAGCATAAACATGACATGATGCACAACCAATCATGATGCATGTCAAGATTAAATGTTGTTACTCATGGCAAGGGATGCTACATAAAATAACCCCACATCAAAGCAAGTTTAAGTGAGGCCGGAAACAACACATAACAATTCCAGAAAATCCCCATATGCATATTTTGAATTTGCTACTGTTCTGCCCTATACACAATTTTTGTTTTGTTAAACAGCAAGATAAAGTGCTCTATGTTAATCTTTGTATTTTTCTACCCATTTTATATATAAATTTTATTTAATTCGGAGCTACGGTTATTTAGTTATGAAATAAACCATTTGAACATGTCATTTGTGCAAAATAATGCAAAAACAATTTTAATCATTTTATCATGGATGAAAGATGCAGATTGTGAAAGTAGAGAAAAAGCTGGGCATTTTACATATATGACATGTTTAAATCCGATACACGGTTATTAAGTTATAGGCAATGCAAAAATAATGGCATTTTTGTAAATATGCAAAAGAAAGTAAAACAACAGGGGGACACGCGCTCTGACAGCCACTGCCAATGACAAGTGGGGCTGGAGGGTGGTCAACCGAGTCAATGAGGACCGGTCAACAGGGCTGTGCGGCCAAGGCGCCATACACACAGAGGAAAAAGAAGGAGCACAACCGAACGGCGTGGATGAACCAAGCGTAGTCGAACGAATCCTCACGATCGCAACGAAACAGGATCTATCGTGAAGGAGCACAACGGGAAGAAGCAAACAACATGGTAAATACACAAGCATAAACATGACATGATGCACAACCAAGCATGATGCATGTCAAGATTAAATGTTTTTACTCATGGCAAGGGATGATGCATAAAAGAACCTCACATGAAAGTAAGTTTAAATGAGGCCGGAAACAACAATAACAATTCCAGAAAATCTCCATATGCTTATTTTGAATTTGCTACTGTTTTGCCGTATACACAATTTTTGTATTGTTAAACAACAAGATAAAGTGCTCTACGTTAATCTATGCATTTTTCTACCCATTTTACATATAAAGTTTATTTAATTCGGAGCTATGGTTATTTTGTTATGAAATAAACCATTTTAACATGTCATTTATGCAAAATAATGCAAACAATAATTTTAATCATTTTATCATGGATGAAAGATGCAGATTTATGAAAGTAGAGGAAAAGATGAGCATTTTACATATATGACATATTTAAATCTGATGCACAGTTATTAAGTTATAGGCAATGCAAAAATAATGACATTTCTGTAAATATGCGAAAGAAAGTAAAACAACAGGGGGACACGGGCTCGGTCAGCCACTATCAATGAGAAGTGGGGCTGGAGGGTGGACAATCGAGTCAATGAGGACCGGTCAACAGGGCTGTGGGGCCAAGGCGCCATACACACAAGAGGAAAAAGATGAGCATTTTACATATATGACATATTTAAATCTGATGCACAGTTATTAAGTTATAGGCAATGCAAAAATAATGACATTTCTGTAAATATGCGAAAGAAAGTAAAACAACAGGGGGACACGGGCTCGGTCAGCCACTATCAATGAGAAGTGGGGCTGGAGGGTGGACAATCGAGTCAATGAGGACCGGTCAACAGGGCTGTGGGGCCAAGGCGCCATACACACAAGAGGAAAAAGAAAAAAAAGGCTAAGGTTAATAAGGAGGCTGGCATTCGATCACAAGTCTCCTGGGTGGAGATGCAGCGCGACGACCAGCTGGGCTGAGATCTGCTTGTACATCGGACGGGGTTCGGGACTTTGTGAACTAGGGAAAAGCCGAGCTTTCTTCCCATGGCGCACATGGAGCCAGGGGACGCGCCAGAGGCGAGGGCGGCTGAGCAGTGACGCGTGCGCGGAAAAAGGAGGATGGTGTACTATACGACGCACGCGTGTCAGAGGCTCGGGCTCGACTCGGGAGCAGCAAGGCACGGCAACGCCGGCGGCAACAACAGCTTGACGGCCACGGGGTGAGATGCGGGGCGAGCTGCGGTGTGAGTGTGTTGGCGTGAGGGTGTGTGAGCAAGTTTGGGTGTGCAGCTAGCGACAGACCAACGGCGGAGTACGCGCGCAGGTCGGTCTGCCCGGGGACGAGCGCATGCTCGCCTCGGTTGTTTCGGCGGCTGTGGCCAGGCCCTAGTGCTCGTGTTCGAGCGCGGGCGGGCGCGCGGGACTGCTCACGTAGAGGGGCTTGGAGGAGTCGATCGAGCTCGGGGACGAGGGGACGCGATGAAGGGGACACGGTGTTGGAAACGTGACATGCACCCGCACCCATGTGTGCAACGAGGCGGCCCGAGTCCTACGGCGCCCATGCTCCTGCGCACGTCGCCTCCGCCCACGTAGCCACGCTCGGCATTATCTTCAGTTCTGTTGTAACAGTAGGCCACGACTCCTCGTGAGCATCAGTGTATATAAACACTTGTAACCTGCGATGATGAATATATAGAGAGTTGATCTATCTTACTTGGTATCAGCTTTTCTCGATCCTGCTTCCGCCATGAGCATCCGCCGCACTCGTTCGTTTGGGGACGCCAACGCCGTCTTCATCCTGCCGAACTCGCCCCCAACCCCGCGCCGGCCACTCCGGCTGCTGCCCAGCCGGTGCCGCCCGCCACCCCGGCGCCCCTGTCGCCGAACGCCCGCGCTCTGCGCCGGGCTCCTTGTGCTCCCGTTGTGCCGCCCATGGTGCAGCCCCTCCGCGCCATTCGCCTTCACGTTGAAGCCCTTGCGATCCGGCCACCCCAGGTTTCCCTGCGCCTCTCCCATCGATGCACCATATTAACATCACGTCGTGCATCCCCTTCAAGCTCTCCGTCGACTCTCGAAATTACTCCAAGTGGCGCCACCTCTTCTGGTACGTGTTGTGCAAGTACCGCGTCGAGGAGCACGTCCTTTAGGAGGCCGAGCCGCTGCACAAGGACGCCACTTGGCGCAATGACAACATCACAATCATCCTGTGGGTGTACGGGATGATCTCCGACAAGCTCTCCGACACCATCCAGATGCCGGAGGCCACGACCTTTCACCTCTTGCAACAACTCGAGGTCTTCTTCCGCGACAATGCCGCCGGCTGCGCCATCCACATCGGTGCCGACTTCCGTGCGACGGTGCAGGGCGACATGACAATCGCCCAGTGGTGTCGCCGCCTCAAGCAGCTCGCCTCCGCCATGGCCGACGTGGGCGAACCTGTCAAGGATCGGTCGCTCACTCTGCGGAGCATGGAGTGCGGCCAGGTGGCGTGGTTGGGTTGGGGCCACGCGGGGGAGGAGCGAGCCCGGGCGAGCAGCACAGGCTGGTGGGGTTACGTGATGGGGGAAGGCGCGGGGCAGGGGGAACCCAAGTGAGGGATGCACTGATCCCGGGACGACCTGCGGTGGATCGTACGAGGTAGGTAGGATTTGGGTGGGTGCTGGATGGAGAGAAGGATCCGGTGCGGGAGGAGGGATTGGGGGATCCGGTGTGGCGAAGGGAAAGGTGGCTTCGTCAAAAACTACGTGACGGGAGAAGTAGCCGCGGCGAGTGCGAAGAGCAAGGCATCGGTAGCATTTGTGCTCGAGCGGGTAGCCAAGGTGCACACGGAGAGTGGATAGGGGAGCGAGTTTATGCGGCGCTAGGTGAGTGAGATTGGGAAAACATAAGCACCCGAAAATGCGTAAGTGGTCATACGTGGGGCGGTGGCCATGTAGGAGGAAATATGGTGTGAATTTGTTGACAGCAGAAGAGGGGCGCCGGTTGATGAGCTGGTTGGGTGAGAACGTAAGAGAAGAAACGTTGTAAGGTGGCAGCGGTGTCACTTTTGTTGCGTAAGGGAAAGGCCCTTGAGTAATGCATGTAATCGTCAAGCACAGTGAGATAGTATTGGTAACCGAGAGAAACTACACACAGGAGATGTCCATAAATCGCAATGAATTAGTTGGAAAGGGGCAGTAGTACGGGAAACATAATCATGAAAGGGTAAACAGGGTTGCTTGCCAATTTTACAAGATTCACATACCGCAGAACCTTGAGAGTTATTATTACATGAATCAAGAAAGTTTGAAGCTAAAATGGAAAGGAAACATGACTAGGGTGGCCAAGCTGCAAGTGCCACAAGTAGCCATTGCTTGAGACGGCGAAAGCGCGAGAGCCACCATTATTTTGGAGAAACGGGTAAAGATCACCGGAGCTACTGGACCTCATGAGCACCTTCCCCGTTGCCATGTCCTTCACAGAGAAGCCAAACTGGTCAAAAGCCACAATACACCAATTGTCACGGGTAAAACGACGGACATAAATAAGGTTTTGTATGATGCCGGGGGAAATGAGTATTTCATTGAGATGAAAGGGAGGAAGGGAAGTACAGCCGCATGAAACAACGGGGAGTACAAAACAATTGCCGTCAGTTTTGCTAGATGGATAATGCGATAAAGGGGAGACAATAGTGAGGGTACCTGACATCCCGGCTATGTGCGAGGAGACTCGGTGTCCATGTACCACTCGGAACCGGATGGCGGCTGCTGCACCTGCATGTTGGCAAACCGGGACAGGAGCGCCTGCTGGTCGTACTGCGGGGTGGCGGAGGACGAGCCGATGACGGGGTAGGCCTGGTGCGGCGCGGCGGGACGAGGTTTTCTCTTCCCAAAACGCACGTTAGTCTCTCTGTTACTATGCCGATCAGCCCCATTCCTTCATCCTACCACGCTGCACTTATGGATCCAAACTGGCCCCTGCTATGCTTGATAAATATTATGCGTTGTTGCGGAATGACACTTGGTCGTTGGTCTCTCATCCTGCAGGTACTAATGTGGTGAGCGGCAAATGGATATTCCGGCACAAGTACAGCACGGATGGCTCCTTGGCTCGGTACAAGGCGTGATGGGTGCTCCGCGGCTTCACCCAACAGGCCGGGGTTGACTATGTTGAGACGTTCAGTCCCGTTGTCAAGCCCGTCACTATCCTGCGTCGTCCTCAGCCTCGCCATTGTACTCTGAGAGTATTCGAGCTTTATTGTGAATATATATATATATATATATATATATATATATATATATATATATATATATATATATATATATATGGTGGGTCTATTATGATAAGTATGGTGGGTCTATTATGATAACACCCTCTAAGACTATTATTCCAATAACACTAGCTTATTCTGATAACACCCCCACCGACCCGACCGCCTCAAAACAAAACAAAAAAAGCCCCGCCCCACCCGCCTTTACGCCGCCAACAACAACCCCACCCCGACCCACCTTCTCCCACCTGCCTCTGCCGCTCCGATTCCAACCAGGCCGCCTCCCACCCCCACTCCCCGGCGGCTACACTTCAACGGATCTGGCTAGATCCAGACACGCCGCCCACTACCCACCTTCCTCTCACACCAGAACGTGCCGCAAACCCCTTCCCGGATCCCTGGTGGCCGCCTGCCCCTCCGCCCCAAACCATCACCGGTCAGGGACCCGAGGCGCCGCCGGTCCTGGCGAGCACCACCGCGCTCCTGTCCGCCGCCCACCCCACGCCATGGCTCCGCTCCCAACTCCCTGGATCCCTCGTGACCTCCTGTTGGCCGCCACGGCAGGATCCATCCTTCCCACCCCCGGATCCGCAGCAGCCCTACATCCCCGACCTCCGCCTGTCCCGCGCCGGCGCCCTCGGATCCACGCCTTCCCCGCCCTTCCTCCACAGGATCCACCCGCCCCGCCACCTTCCACCATGTCAACGCCGCCGGGGGCCAGGGTCTTCCCCTCCCTCTCCGGCAGGGCGGCCCCATCGAGCAACTCCCCTCTCCCGCAGGTTGCTGTCGCCGGTGTAGCTGTAGTAAATTCCCTGCTCGCTGCAGTCCGCACGGTGGTCTCTGATCCGCGACGTGCAGTGCACCTTGCCGTGCGGGTGCGGATTAGAAGAGTTTTTTTCGTTTTTTTATGGATTTTGCTTATGTTGTTCTGCCAGATCCCGCGAGCAGTGCGCCGCACCCCCCGATGTGGTTCATCCATGGCCACCTCGCGTGATCTCCGCGAGCAGGTCAACTTTGTGCTGGACCTCCTTGGGTTGGCAAGTGGACTGCACGGCGCATGGCTAGCGGTGGTGCTCGGGCGGCGCTCCGTGCAGCTCGGTTGCTGGCTAATGCAGTTCGGTTGAGCCACTGGTGAGCTCCTTCCTGTACCGGCTTCGCGCCCAGTGCGGCTCGGTTGGTGCTGCCGTGCAGTTCCGGAGGTACGCCCTCGACGACGATTGCTTGCCAATTTTACAAGATTCACATACCTCAGAACCTTGAGAGTTATTATTACATGAATCAAGAAAGTTCGAAACTAAAGTGGAAAGGGAAACATGACTAGGGTGGCCAAGTCGCAAGTGCCACAAGTAGCCATAGCTTGAGACGGCGAAAGCGCGAGAGCCACCATTATTTTGGAGAAACGGGTAAAGATCACTGGAGCTACTGGACCTCATGAGCACCTTCCCCGTTGCCATGTCCTTCACAGAGAAGCCAAACGGGTCAAAAGCCACAATACACCAATTGTCACGGGTAAAACGACGGACAAAATTAAGGTTTTGTATGATGCCGGGGGAAATGAGTATTTCATTGAGATGAAAGGGGGGAAGGGAAGTACAGTCGCATGAAATAACAGGGAGTACAGAACCATTGCCGTCAGTTTTGCTAGATGGATAATGCGATAAAGGGGAGACAGTAGTGAGGGTACCTGACATCCCGGCTATGTGCGAGGTGGCTCCGGTGTCCATGTACCACTCGGAACCGGATGGCGGCTGCTGCACCTGCATGTTGGGAAACTGGGACAGGAGCGCCAGCTGCTCGTACTGCGGGGCGGCGGAGGACGAGCCGATGACGGGGTAGGCGTGGTGCGGCGCGGCGGGACGAGGTATTCTCTTCCCAAAACGCACGTTAGTCTCTCTGTTACTATGTCGATCAGCCCCATTCCTTCATCCTACCGCGCTGCACTTCAGGATCCAAACTGGGCCCCTGCTATGCTTGATGAATATAATGCGCTGTTGCGGAATGACACTTGGTCGTTGGTCTCTCATCTTGCAGGTACTAATGTGGTGAGCGGCAAATGGATAATCCGGCACAAGTACAACACGGATGGCTCCTTGGCTCGGTACAAGGCGTGATGGGTGCTCCGCGGCTTCACCCAATAGGCCGGGGTTGACTACGTTGAGACGTTCAGTCCCGTTGTCAAGCCCGTCACTATCCGCGTCGTCCTCAGCCTCGCCATTGTACTCGAGAGTATTCAGACTTTCTATTGTGAAGATATATATATATATATATATATATATATATATATATATATATATATATATATATATATATATATATATATATATATATATATATATATATATATATATATATATATATATATATATATATAGGTGGGTCTATTATGATAACACCCTCTAAGACTCTTATTCTAATAACACTAGCTTATTATGATAACACCCCCACCTGACCCAACCCGCCTCAAAACAGAAAAAAGGCCCCGCCTCACCCGCCTTCTGCCCGCAACAACCCCCACCCCAACCCACCTTCTCCCACCTCCCTCTGCCGCTCCGATACCAATCAGGCCGCCTCCCACCCCCACTCCCCGGCGGCTACACTTCGACGGATCTGGCTAGATCCAGACACGCCGACCACTACCCACCTTCCTCTCACACCAGAACGGGCCGCAAACCCCTTCCCGGATCCCTGGTGGTCGCCTGCCCCTCCGCCCCAAACCATCACCGGTCATGGACCCGAGGCGCCGCCGTTCCTGGCGAGCACCACCGCGCACCTGTCCGCCGCCCACCCCACGCCATGGCTCCGCTCCCAACTCCGTGGATCCCTCGTGACCTCCTGTTGGCCGCCACGGCTGGATCCATCCTTCCCACCCTCGGATCCGCAGCGGCCCTGCATCCCTGACCTCCGCCTGTCCCGCACCGGCGCCCTCGGATCCACACCTTCCCCGCCCTTCCTCCACAGGATCCACCCGCCCCGCCACCTTCCATCATGTCAATGCCGCCTGGGGCCAGGGTCTTCCCCTCCCTCTCCGGCAGGGCGGCCCCATCGAGCAACTCCCCTTTCCCGCGGGTTGCTGTCGCCGGTGTGGCTGTAGTACATTCCCTACTTGTTGCAGTCCACACGGTGGTCTCTGATCCGCGGCGTGCAGTGCACCTTACCGTTCGGGTGCGGATTAGAAGAGTTTTTTCATTTTTTAAGGATTTTTCTTATGCAGTTCTGCCAGATCCCGCGAGCAGTGCGCCGCACCCCCCGATGTGGTTCATCCATGGCCACCTCGCGTGATCTCCGCGAGCAGGTCAACTTTGTGCTGGACCTCCTTGGGTTGGCAAGTGGACTGCACGGTGCATGGCTAGCGGTGGTGCTCGGGCGATGCTCCGTGCAGCTCGGTTGCTGGCTAATGCAGTTCGGTTGAGCCACTGGTGAGCTCCTTCCTGTACCGGCTTCGCGCCCAGTGCGGCTCGGTTGGCGCTACCGTGCAGTTCCGGAGGTACCCCTCGAAGACGGTTGACCATCCCATTCCTCCCCCAAAAATATGTGCCATAGTTTTATTTTGCTTTATATTGTATTTGAAGTGCAGCTCGCATGGACGTGCAGTGTGGCACATGTGCGCAGGAGAAAAAAAGGATATCATTGTTTTTCTGAAGTTCGGTTTTATTGTTTGAGAAAACACTTGTGTATGATGCGAGCTGGCTGTGTGCTAACATGTGTCGAGAGGTTCACTTTCTTGCGTTCAAGAGGTTCTCTTTTATATTCCTTGGGTAAAAATGCTAAGAAAAACAGTGCAGTTTGTTTTGACAAAAAAGAAATCATCGGTTCACTCTGAAGACAAAAAAGACAATACTCCGGCGAGTGACACGACTATATCTTTTTTGAAGCAGCAGGGGAGTCGCGGTGTCTTTTCTGGCTCTGGTTGATATGGTCGTGTAGTTTGGTTGTGCCCCCTAGAGTACTCCTCCTTGACTACTCGCCACCTTGCAGTATGGGCGGCAACGAATTCTTCTTCATCGAGGACTTGCAGCTTGTCGGCGAGTGGGTCTCGATTCGTGCAACTTGGGCATGCAGTACACTATTTGACTTCTTGTTTGTGCTTTGAGGTAGTTGTAGTTCGTCGGGCATGGGCGTGCAGTGCCGCGCTCATGTGGGTGCAGTCCGTGAAGATGGGGTGTTGTTTTGTGTGTAGTTTTCTCACGGTTGACATTTGTGTGTTTTCAGATTTTGGTTGCAGTCACATGGGCGCACAGGTGCAGTGCTATGGGGGTTGGAAAGCAGTGCGCCGGCGACCGGCTTGCATTTCACGGACAAAATGTTGATTTCTTTTTTAAGTAATTCCTCATTGTCATCTTGTATGTGTTTGTACTGTGGATTATAAAGAGCAGCATTGCAGTTGTCTCGAGTCCAGGGACGTACCAATCGCAACTCTCTCAAAAAACTATGCACTGAAGAAAACAATAGTTCTTTTTTGAAATGCAGCTCACCTGTTTGAGTGCCTTGTAATCTTCTTTCTCCAGAGGTTCACTATGTTGTCAAGTGCAATTTTTTAGAAAAGGTTGATTTTTTTATGCAGCTCACTTTGTTGTTGTGTGTGGTAGAAAAATATTGAAAGAAAAATTGATGCAGTAGACTCACCTCGTCCCTGCAGTATATACTCGATAAAAAAATGCTCGCTTAGTACTTCACTTTGATACATGCTATTGTTGATGCAGTACACTTGCCTTGTCTGAGATGCATTCATAAAAAAAGTGAGAAAAAAAATGAAAAATAATAGTGCAACTCACTAAACTCAACCATGCAAACTTCAAAAAGGAGTTTGGAAAAAAATGCAGTACACTAGCCTCGGTAATTCAGTTTGAACATATTTATAAAAAAAGGTAGTTTGAAAATGACAAAAAAGCCATGCAGCCCACTCCGATTTGTGTTGTGGTTCACTTTACCTTTGATGTGCACTGCACTCATCCCACAAGGTGTTTCGTGTTTCATAAAAAGGTTAGGAAAATGACTAAAGAAACCATGATGTTCACTTCACTATTTGATGCAGTGCAGATTTCAGTCCGAAGTAGTGCGATGTTCTGTCTGATGCAATACACACGTCGATTTTGGTGTCGTGAAAAACAGAGTGTCCGCATTTTGGTAAATTTAAAACTGCTCTTAAACCATAACGAATTAGAGAGAGTATTCTACATGAAAAAGTTGCGTCTCGTCGATATCTTTCCAAGGGCATATTATTTGAATCATTTCGACAACCGGTTTGTAAAATTTCGCGAAAAACGGCCGCTGCCTCTCGTCGTCCGCCGCACGATTTTTAAAATTAACTAAAAACCGTAAGGAATCTCAAAAACATTTCAACATATGAATGTTGCGCCTCGTCCGTTGCTTTCCAACAGCGTATCGTACGCCTCGTTTCGACAAATGGTTAGAAAACTGGAGGGAAAACAGTAGCGAAAATTTGAAATTTTTTGAAAAACAGAATTCCGCGATTTAATAAATTTGAAACTGCTCTTAAACCGTAATGAATTAGAGAAAATGATAGATATGAAAAAGATGCGCCTCAATGATATCTTTCCAACGGTGTATCATTTGCTTCGTTCGGACGAGCGGTTTAGAAGAAATGAAAAAACGCTCGCTGCCACTCGTCATGGGCTGCACCATTTTCAAAACTGCTCTTAAACCGTGTGGAATCTCGAAAAGTGTTCAACATATCGAAGTTGCGCCTAATCCATAGCTTTTCAACGCTATATTACACACCTCATTCTGATAAACGGTTAAAAAACTACAGCGAAAACAGTGCCGAAAAAACAACACGTGCAGTTTTTTCGACGAGAAGTTCACTCGTGTGAGTACTGTAGCACACTTAGTTCAAAGAATGACGTGCATTTGCATTGAGCGTGCAGTGCGGAAGTGTTATAAGAATAGTTATTGTGCTAATATATATACACACACACACACACACACACACACACACTGGCTACTCTTCTGTTACCCTACTTGAACTGATGAATTCAAGCGGTTGAACTGATTAAATTCGAGCGGTTGAATTGATGCTTTCTGTTGCTGTTAAAAATAGTCTTCTTTAGTTCAAATATTTTTACAATTTTTTTGTCAAAACGGGGCATGTAATATATAGTTGGAAAGCTCTTGACATCCACATTGCAATCTTATAATTTGTTTTTGCAAAAAATATGATTTCAGAGCAGTTTTGAGAAAACCGTTTTTTTTTCAAAACCGGAAACGCGAATCGTATTTTGGATTTAATTTTCAAACGGTGTGTCGGAATTGAGCAAATGAGATGGCGTTGGAAAGCTTGTGAAAATCCGCATCTTCCATATATCTACTATTTTTTCAAATTATATATGATTTAAAAGTAATTTGAAAAACGATGAAATTCTGGGCGAAACGTGTTTTCACTGTTTTTGCAAACGGTTTGTCGGATTGACGCAAATGATATGACGTTGGAAAGCTATGGAAAATGCGCAACTTTTGCGTATAGAATGTTTTTTCTATTTCCTTACGGTTTAAATACGAATTCAAATACGGTTAAAATTGGTTTTGAACGTGGTTTTTTTTAAGTTTGTCGAATTGGGGCAAATAATATACCGTTGGATAGCTATCAAAAATGCAAAACTTAGTCATGTTGAACGTTTTCTCTACTTCGCAACCGTTTAAGAGTAATCTTGAATACAGCATGACGGATCCTGCTGTTTTCTCGTCTGAAAAATAGAGTAGTCCTACTAATATATGTGTATGTTTGTACTGAGCTATTTTTTCTAGAGTAATTTTAAATGGTTCCGAAAAAAGGTAATTGTACTAATGCTTGCATGGGTTTGTACTAAGCGTGTTTTCACTAACTAGACTTTGCTCTGTTTTTTGGGTAATATTTTTCTCGTAAATTTTCAACGGTTTACTGTATCCTAGCCCTGAACTTGCATGGTTTATATTGTTGAACTGAATGTTATTGTATCGTCGGCCCTGTACTTGCATGGTTTATATCATCGAACTGAATGATATTTTTTTCAAAAAGAAAATGTTTTTTTTGAACTAAACATTTTTTTACAATAATGTTCTGGACTTCTCTTACTTTATGACTTATACTTTTTACCATTTGAATTGCATGGGGTTTCCTTTTGCTTGAACTTTTACAATTTAAATTTCTGTCATTTCTTTTATTCCGAACGGACCATCATTTTTAACTTGTACTGATCAATATTTTTAATTAAACCAATTTTCCTTTGTAGAACGGACCATCGTTTTTGTTTGTACGGATCAGTTGTAGAACTTGGACGTCAACATCACAGAATTAATTTGTGAGCTTCTCACGTTTCCTTTTAAAGTTGTTTTTTCCCTCAAACTTTATTGGCACCAAATTTTCTTTTCCGTGCCTCTCGAACTGATGCGATTTTTTTCGACGAGTATGTACCAAATTTCTCTGTACTGTTATGTTTTTAACACACACACATATTGAATTGTTCCCAAATTTCATTGTGGATTTATTATATATAAAAGTTGAACTATACGACACTTTTTAAATGAATCTAACAAGTATTTTCGCTCGCTAAACTTCCAAATGTTTTTCCGTTGTAAACTCAAGTCTGAACAGTTGTAAATACTTCTAAATTGAACTGAAATAAAATATAGGAACACTCGAGTCTGAACAATTGCAAATAGTTCTAAATTGAACTGAAAAATAGTTATAAATTGAACTGAAATAAAATATAGGAATTGAACTGAGTGTATCTTCAGATTTCTGCTAGCATGCATCATGACATTTTAGATATGTTTTTACAATAGAACATATACTAATTTTTATGTCAAGTAACCTCAAACAAAACAAAAGTGGAGCTTCAATTACAAGAATAGAACAGAACATATGCTAGTTTCGATCCATACAAGGTTTTCTCAAATGCTTATTAAGGCATAACACACAACTCGTGTTGTGCTATAGGAAGAACACTTACACAGGGGAAATTGGACATAGAATCGTTAAGTTGGTGTACTAAAAAGCACACAAAACATGTACTGAAAAAGAACAAAACATTCTTAGCGTTGCATCGGCCTTTTGTGGCAGAGGTGAACATTCTGATAGTTGCGTCGTCGCACGGCCTCGTGTGGCGGAGGTGAACGACTTGTGGTGGTAAGGGTGAATGGCTTGACCGCTGCATGTCCAAAAAATTGGTTTTATTTGACAACATGAGAACATAAAAAGGATGATTTCAGTTTCATAAATTAACTCAAGAGGCAGTACCTCTAGCAATGGAAGATTACTGAGCCAAATGCCCATTCCGTGGCTACAAAAAACTGATTATTTTGTTTTTCTTAGTGGTGCCACTACCTTCAGATTAGAAGGACATATATAATACTCATCCACTGAACTGCACATATTTTTTACATCATTTTCACGGCCTGATAATACATCCATCTCATTTATTCAGTTTATCGGTTAACAAAAAGTATCAGCTATCTAGAAATTGAAGCAGTACTAAACATGAACACGGACAGTGAAAGAGAGAGAGAGCTCACAAGGGAGAAGATTACAAGCCTTGTATCACCGTATGAAAGCACCTAGGTGGAAGAAAGTGGAAGCCGAGAACCATGTACTGATGCTTGCGACGAACTCGACCTCCCTGATGCCATGGGGTTGGACTGAACACATCTCGACTGTGCATGTCGAGACTACAAACATATTACCCATATGAATAGTTACATATTACATCTAGGTGATATCTCTGTACTTACAAAGTTATTGAAATAAATAGTTACATATTACATCTAGGTGATATCTCTGTACTTACAAAGTTATTGAAGGTGAACTATAGCAAATGTTTATAGTCCACATGTCCATATAAAGATTATCTCTGTATTTACAAAGTTATTGAAGGTGAACTATAGCAAATGTTTACATCTAGCTAATATCTATGTACTTACAAAGTTATTGAAGGTGATCTATAGCAAATGTTTATTGTCCACATACAAGTTTAAATACATGTACTTCTCCATAGCAAATGTTTATAGTCCACATGTCCATAGAAATTAGCTTTTATTTAACAACAAAGAAACATCACAAAATATTACTTCAGTTCTTCTAGGCATATCAACAAAAAGCTTGCGAGCAACAAGAATAGAATAAGTTCTCCCATGCAAACTGTACAAGTTCTCCAAGCATAAGAATAAACACCTAGATTGCACCTAATTTTTGCGGCACTCTTTTCTGAACTTTTGTGCATGCTAAACTTGAACGAATAAGGAATCAATGATTACAAAAAAATAAGAAGAGAGACATTGCAGCACATACACTGAATCTTGTGAAGAAAGAGAGAGAAAGAGGAATAATCACAGAAAATTGTTGTACATGCTGCCAGGCCACTATTCATCAACTATCCCCGGCTCCCCTTCTACTGAATAGCAATAGAACGATATAAACAAAACAAATTTTTAACACGGTTCAAACATTTTTATCAAGACACATCAAACTGCCAAAATCCCTTATAGCGTACTATTTTCAAAAACAACATTTTCCTTTGAACTCGGTAGTAACACACATCGATCTTTTTTCTGTGATTATTTTATGAACTGATGATACAATTCTTAGTGAACTGTGAAACCTAGTGTATGTTTTATTTTTTTGTACATGGCA
The DNA here is from genome assembly GCA_021605205.1 of Aegilops longissima. NCBI lineage: Eukaryota > Viridiplantae > Streptophyta > Magnoliopsida > Poales > Poaceae > Aegilops > Aegilops longissima. Next base: position 41,704,370 of record CM038680.1, on the reverse strand, counting down.
TGATTGGAACTAGTACTAAGTAAGCAGTGTGGAGATTAGAAGAGGAGGCATACGTACATGAGGATGACGACGGGAACTTGCAGACCAAGGCAAGGAAGAAGGTCGAGCGCCGCGGCGAGTTTCTGATGGCCATGACGACATGGGCCCTGCGTGCCACCAGCACTTGTACTGATCCCTCTCGACCCCTGGTAGGCAACCAATTCGCTGACCCAATCGAATAAGATGGATTTCGGGACAGAGTGTTGAAGTTAATTTCAATGTTCCTGAACTTGTCATGTTGCTTATCTCTGCATGTATCAATAAAGCTAGAAAATGTATGTGGCAAAGGAGATTCGTTGAACGACCATGGTTGTCGACAGTGAACGAACTATGGTGCCGGTGGTGAACGCCATATGCCGGAGGCCATGGGACTGTCCGTTCAGAGTGAAACAAATTAGTGAGAGAAAATAGCACTAGAGAGGAAAGTGATAGGGCAGGTGCATGAACTGTTGCTGTTCTTTTTGTCGAACCACATATGAAGAAACTCATTTAGGTCGCAGCTGAAGAATAACTGTGGCTTCATAACAAGTTTAACAACATAACATTTTTAACAAAAAGTACGTGCAGGTAGAGGTCATCCCATGCTATAGGAACAACATGAAAAAACAGATGAAATTGGACTTATGATCGGCAAGTAGATGTACTGAATAGAATAAAAGGTTATGTGGCTATACTACTAGGCACTAACAGTGGCAGTCTCAACAACAACCATCGTCACAGGTTCCCTTAAATCTCTCTGCAGAAAGTAAGCATCCACTCCATTAGAGGTTGGCGATCTAGGCCCCAGTGATTCCTGACATCATCTTGTTTTTACCTGGTGAAAACAAAGATACATTATTACCAATGAGGAGAAAGACCTTTCTACAAAGTATCAGCTAAATACGGGTGGCGTTTGCTTTATCACTGTGTCCTGCAAAAAGTAGAAAATGAGATACAAATATATGACAGATAAATGTAACATTTTCAGTGTAATTAAATATTTGGCACAATCCTTATTATTAAAAGTAAAACTAGAACATCATCAATCATGTATCAGTATTTTAAAAACAATGTGTATAGCAAAGTGTGTGCTCCGGACACATGCAGTTCCAGTGCAGTTTGACACACACACACACACACACACACCAACTACTCGATGGAGATCTAAACAGAGCTGAGCTGTATGATGAACTGAAAAAACAGAAAAAAAAGCCTACAAGGTGGTGTTATGCTGTATGACTCCATTTGGGGTTTTTATCCATAAAAGCAAAGAGAAAAACTACATGGCAGACTTAAAATATTGGTATAAGAAGTAGAGACAGCTCCTCTACTAGAAGAACTCAATATTCGGCATATTTCAAGTATCTATTTACTACATAAACACAGACACGATATTGGGATCGGACTTAAGGCTATCATCAAGCATCACTAATTCAGTTTAATTTCACCTTGGGTAATTTTTGTTTGAGTTGATCTCTTGCAGGTCGACTAGTCCAGCGAGGAGAAGCAATGTGAGGCGTGCCGCAGCTAAGCCATGACCTGCGCCGAAGAGTAAGCTCAACAGTCACTACAATGACCCAAGTCAACAGCAAAACTGAATATATGTAATGCTCCAATACACACAACACGCACACACTTAAGTTCAGAGAACCAACCCGTTTAATGTTCAGGGAATAAATGCATTTAAGCTCAAAGAACAAATGCGTTTAGATTCAGAGAACAAAACAATCTCCAGTGTGATTTTCTGCGTACGGCTAATTGCATAAGCAACATAGTTGGACTAAAGCTATAGAATTTTTAGAACTTATGAAAAAAATGTGCAGTCGGAGGTTATACTGCTGCTAGTTAGTAAACTGAATGGCAGAGGATGAACAAGGGATACACACCGTACCAGGATGGCAACGAGGAAGTTGCCGACCATAGCATCTCCTTTCCTTCTCACTATAAGGTCTTTGAACTTGTTACAGGGGCGGTGTTGTACTGCATGAGAGGCAGCGGGGACTGGCGGCTCTGTGTAGTCTGCAGTGAGCTTGGAGCAGGGAGGAGGCACTCGCCATGGCTAGGAGAAGCCAGAAGGAAGGACAGTGGGCGGCGTCGCGATGGAGCAAGTGGCGACCTAGGGGTTGGCGCGCTGGAGATGGGGGCTGCAGGTGCGCAGCAAATGAGAGCGGCCAGCGCGCTGCGGATGGGGGATGGGGCATGGCCAGGGTCCACGAGATGGTGGGGATTGGGAGGCGACCGGAGCCAAGGGAGATGGTGGGGCGCGGGGCGGTGGCCGAAGCCGGGGGGAGAAGGTGGGGCACGGGGCGGCCGCCTGAGCCAGGGAGAACGTCGGGTGCAGAGCCGCTACCAGATCCAGAGGAGAAGGTGGGGCGTGGGGCGGCGGCCGGAACCAGGGGAGAAGGTGAGGCGCGGAGCGGCGGCCTGAGTCATAGGAGAAGGTGGGGCTCGGTACGGCGGCCGGAGCCAGGGAGAAAGTGGGGCGCGGGATGGCGGCCGGAGCGAGGGAGAGGAGGTGGAGGGAAGCAGCCACACGGGAGAGATAATAACTATATCGGTTCGGGAAACAACATCGGGCTCTATATAGGGCACGAGGGTAACATTACGTTACTAGTCACAAAATAGTCCGGTCATATATATATATATATATGGATTGTCTATTCGTCACCCTGGGTGAGGAATGGTTATTCTTCACCCCCTCTATTTTACCATTAATACACCGTAATTTTATGTTTCGTAAGTTTTGTCTTATTTTCGACATAAAAAGAGACCGTAAGAAAATATATAATCGTCGTAAAAAATATTTTATGTTATGTAAAATTACAAACATAAAAACATAGTGTAAAATACACATAAACTGCAAATTTTCTTGTTTTATGACCTATATTTTTATTTTCTTATGTCAAATATTACGTAGTGAATGAATATGAATGTAACTATTTGAATTTCAAACATAATTTAATTATGAAATGATCGTAAAATTACCTCGGTGAAGAATAAGTTATTCTGCACCCTGGGTGATGAATAGCATCACTATATATATATATATATATATATATATATATATATATATATATATATATATATATATATATATATATATATATATATATATACACGAATAGAGCCCCTGGCAACTAAAGTCGTACCAAGGTATATATGCCAGTTCGGACATGAAGTGGGAAAACAGATTACGAATAAGTCAAGACCGAACAGGGTTGGGCGAAACTGCTTTTATTATAGTCTGATTAGTACGTCAAAACATATTTTTACGGAAGATTCAATAAGCATCACGGCTAATTTACATGTCGAAGACAAGGGAAAGCTTTATACGGGTCCTAAAATTAAGAAGATGATCTTGATGATCCTTTGGACACTCTGCCGCACGTCTGCACCGCTTTTCACCTTGGTGTATGATCCTTTGAGAGGATATACAATCGAGTGTGCGTAAGGGGCCTAGAAGGAAGCCCTTGTTACCACCAGAAATTAATGTAAGAACCTGAAAAATAAAAACGAGAAAAAGGTGGAACAATATGGAGGTCCGGATAGGGTTGAGCCGTACTGGGGACCTTATGTTTAGCATGCCTCCATCCAAGCCCATGGTATTTTTAGCATGAAGTTATGTACACGTGGTACGTGTGCTGCTATTAGGCTGGGGCGGTGACGGAGGCCAAATTGCTAATCCAACTCTGGATGAGCCGGACTGTCGTTTTGCAGGGTGGACCGGACTCTTTTAAGAGTGACCGAGGGCTTGACTGCCAGTGTAGTATTCGGCTTAGCGAGGCCACCCTGCACCTCGGCTGCGAGGGCCGCGGTATGCTCCTCTGTCAGGAGGAGCACTCTGTGTTTCCATTGACTGTTATGACGCCACGTGGTCCAGGAATTTTGAGCATTAGATAAGCGTAGTGCGGGACTGCATTGAAGCGAGTGAAAGGGGTTTGTCCGAGTAGTGTGTGATAGCCACTGTGGAACGGGACAATGTCGAAGATCAGGTCTTTGCTCTGGAAGTTATCCAGTGAGCCGAAGACGACTTCCAGTGTTATGGATCCTGTGCAACAGGCCTCTACGCCGGATATTACTCCTTTAAAGGTGGTTTTAGCGGGCTTGATTCTTGATGGATCAATGCCCATTTTACGGACGGTGTCCTGATAAAGCAGATTTAGATTGCTACCGTCGTCCACGAGGACTCGCGTGAGGTGGAATTCGTCAATAATTGAATCGAGGAGCAATGCAGCTGAACCCACATGACAGATACTGGTCGAATGATCTCTGCGATCAAAGGTGATCGGACAGGCTGACCATGGATTAAATTTTGGGGCGATTGGCTCTATGGCGTAAATGTCCTGTAATGCGCGTTTGCGCTGCCGCTTAGGGATATGAGTAACGTAGATCATGTTCACCGATTTGACCTCGGGGGGAATTTCTTCTGTCCCCCTGTGTTCGGTGGGCGAGGCTCTTCATCGTCGTCCTTGCTGGGTGGCCCTTTCCCCTTATGTTCGGTGTTGAGCATGCGGGCCTGTTTAAAGACCCAACAATTTATGTTGGTATGATTGGCAGGCTTATCAGGGGTGCCATGAATCTGGCAAGGTCGGTCGAGTATTCTGTCGAAACTAGATGGACCATCTCTGTTTCCTTTGAATGGCTTCTTCCATTGACCGAGTTTAAAGCCACTGAATCCGACGTTGACCGTCGTGTCTTCGGTACCTTCAGTATTGTTTCGACGCTTGTGCTTGTTGCGTCGTGGCTTGCCATTGCCATCCCTGCCTTCGGAGGTGCCAGGGTCGCTGGTCCTATTGCTTCTACGAGCTAGCCAGCTATCTTCTCCCGCGCAAAAGCGGGTCATGAGTGCGGTAAGGGCTGCCATGGACTTCCGCTTTTCTTGGCCGAGTGTCGGGTGAGCCACTCATCTCGGACGTTGTGTTTAAAGGCCGCGAGGGCTTCAACGTCTGGACAATCCACAATTTGGTTCTTTTTAATTAAGTACCTGGTCCAGAGTTTCCGGGCTGATTCTCCGGGCTGCTGGACTATGTGACTAAGGTCATCGGCGTTTGGAGGCCGAACATAGGTACCTTGGAAGTTGTCTCTGAAGGCATCCTCCAAGTCTTACCAGCTACCAATGAAGTTTTCTTGGAGGCTATTCAGCCAGTGCCGTGCTGGCCCCTTGAGTTTAAGGGGCAGGTACTTGATGGCGTGGAGGTCATCACCGCGAGCGATATGAATGTGGAGAAGAAAATCTTCGATCCATACTGCGGGATCCGTCGTACCATCGTATGATTCAATGTTCACAGGCTTAAACCCTTCTGGGAACTGATGTTCCATCACTTCGTCGGTGAAGCATAAGGGGTGTGCGGCGCCTCTGCACCGGGCGAGGTCGCAGCGTAGCTCGGATGAAGGCCGTATGCGCTTTTTGGCCCGGGTGAGGTTATGCCTGTCCCGCTAGGCCTGATGGCCGTCCTCTCGCATTGGAGTACGCCCCCTTGATCCATAGATTGATCTTGTCTGACCGGCTCTATTGTCTAGGTCCTTGCGTAGGTCATAGGTATAGCCCGGGGCCGTTTCCTCCTTGCCTCGACGGCGTGCTGACGCGGGGTGGTGTTCGGCATGAGTAGTCGATCTGTCCCGTCCACGTGATGGTCGGTCGAGCTCATCGGCAGTTTTATGCTTTGGTGGTATTGGCTCAAGGGGCTCTTCGTCAAATTGTGGCAGTAGCTTGCGCTTCGGGTAACTCTTAGTTGGGCGTTCGAGGTCGTATTCCTCGGCTGCCAGGACATTAGTCCATCTGTCATTGAGTAAATCCTGATCAGCTTGAAGCTGTTGCTGCTTCTTTTTTAGGCTTCCTGCAATGGCGATTAGTCGGTGCTGGAAGCGCTCTTGTTCTAGGAGTTCCTCTAGAATGATGAAATCTTCATCGCCAAGGCTCAGCTCGTCCTCGGAGGGTGGTAGATAGTTGCTATCTTTCGAGTTTCGTTCCCGATAGGACCGTCGGGGTTAACTTGCCCATCCTCCAAATCATCCTGCTCAGATGTTTGCTCGACAGGGGCTTCGGGGTCTTCGGCATTCTTCAGAGTGTTATTGTCTCACGTGCCGGTATTGCTGTCTTTGCGACACGATTTTGAGCGGAGCCGCTGACGTCGACGCTTTGGAGGTGCTTCGGCGGGCTCGTGCTCAACCAGATCCTTCTTGCCGTCGTCCTCATCCTCTTTGGGTGTATCCACCATGTACACGTCATATGTGGAGGTGGCCGTCCATCGCCCGGTAAATGGAGGGTCTTGGCCTTGTTCGCCTCCGGCATCGTTGTCCATGTCGTCGACGTCTTCAGAGGCGTAGTCCAGCATGTCTGTTAGATCTTTGACAGTGGCTATGAAGTGAGTGGTGGGTGGGACGCAAAATTCCCCGCTCTCAGCCCCTAGTCCCGGCTGGGCGTAATTCGGAAGCGATTCCTCTGTAATGGCGACAGATCGCATTAAGTCCAGAGCCTCATTTAAGAGCTAAGTTTGGACCGAGAAGCGAGAGTCCGGAGGGCTGGCCGGGGTGAGAGTCTCCTAGCCGCACCCGCTTGATGCAGACCTCGACTATTTGGATTTAGAGTCCGAGGGAGAATCCGGCACTTTAGCGATGAGGGGAGCTCGGTTCGTCTTTGAGTTTGCCGATGATGTCGTCCCCTTCGGATCTCCGGTAGTAAGTTCCATAATTGCAGGGTGTCCGGTGGGCTCGAAACTCCCGTCTTCGGACCTGGTAGACTGCTCCAGATCTAAGGCCAGAGCGGAGGTCAGGGTCCCGAACCCTTCGAAGATCAAGTCTCCTCGGATATCTGTGACATAGTTTAGGTTCCCGAAACTGATCTGATGACCAGGGGCATAGCTGCCGATCTGCTCAAGGTGGCCAATCGAGTTGGCGCGTACCGCTAAGCCATCGAATACAAAAATTTGGTCGGGGAGGAGTCTCCCCAAAAAACATCATTGTAGATAATCTAACGAGCAATCGAACCTTCTGTCGACAACACAGTGGAACTCTCAATGAAAGCACCAATGTCGGTGTCAAAACCGGCCGATCTTGGGTAGGGGGTCCCGAACTGTGTGTCTGAGGATCGAAGGTAACAGGAGGCAGGGGACACGATGTTTACCCAAGTTCGGGCCCTCTTAATGGAGGTAATACCCTACTTCCTACTTGATTGACTTAGATGAGTATAGCGGTTACAAGAGTTGATCTACCTCAAGATCGTTATGGCTAAACCCTTGATGTCTAGCTTGTATGATTACGATTGCCTCTATGGACTAAACCCTCCGATTTATATAGACACCGGAGGGGCCTAGGGTTGTACAGAGTCGGTTTACAGAGAAAGGAATCTTCACATCCGAACGCCAAACTTGCCATCCACGCAAAGGAGAGTCCCATCCGGACACAGGGGAAGGCCTTCTATCTTGTATCTTCACAGCCCATCAGTCCGGCCCATGTCACATAGCCCGGATGCCAGTGGACCCCCCAATCCTGGACTCCCTCAATGACTGCGGGCACAACAGACAAGGTGGATTTGTATTGGTATGCTGAGCCATCTCTTTTAATACATAAGAGCTAGTGTGGTGATTATACACACATGCACGCATGCACACGAACTGCATGCATGCAACACACACACGTACACACACAACCACACACACAACACACAACACTCACATGCACACAAGCACACACGCAACACTCACACGCACACACGCATGCATGCATGCATGCATGCATGCACACCACACGACCAACACACACTCTCATGCTCAAGTGCTCAAACTACACGTGCATGCGCACACATCAGGCCCTGACAGACACATACACAACGAGGTGGTTCCTGCACACGGGTTAGAGTCTTGTCGTGCCTGTGTAAATTTGTGTTTATCTTACTTTTTTCCTCTGCGAACGGACAGGTGGGACCCAGAAGGAACATGGTCAATTTAACCAGTCAACATAGTGCCACACCTGTAACATCTAACGACTATGCAATACATCAGTACTGCACTCTAACACAATAAATCATATGTGTTTTTAGTTTTACTAGATCTCATATTGTTACTTAATTATTCAGTTTCCATACATTAAAACTTCCTTCGAAATGTATGGCTAGTATCATCTAGTGATATGAAAGGTCATACTACACACACACACACCCACACACACACACACAAGGGCCATTACACATTCAAGCATTTCAATTTTCTCTCTCTCTCTCTCTCTCTCTCTCTCTCTGTGTGTGTGTGTGTCCAACTGGCTATGCCAAACTACCCTGCCTACTGCGCGGGAAAAATCCCGCCCTCGCATGTTTAATCGGGTTTGTATTGATGGATCATGCAAAACAGGAAAACCATAGTAGTACTAGTACAATACAGGTAATAGTTCACTAGGCCGCCGTGTCGTGTACTCCACCATCATAAGAGTGGACCTCTTGCTTTCATAATTTTTCTAGTCCCTTTCGCCGACATGTGGGATATCAAGCAACCAGGTCCACATGCCATGCAACAAATAACAATGCAGAGCAGCAGGGGGACGCACCCTGGTCTTGGCGCCGTCGTAGTAATGAGCAATGATGCATCAAATCACAATGTTGAACCTTTCACGCAATTAAGTTGGAGGTACGAAGTGATGCTAAAAAAGTTGGAGGAAGAAAGAAATCATCATTTTACTCTTTGCTGAATTCGTTTCTCCCTCTTCTTCTTCAAGTTAACCATGTGTTGCTTCTGCCGTTGTTCTACCTCTTGTAGGACGCGGATCAGCTTGGTACATAATTGACACGTGGGACCGCATGTCAGCAAACCGCCAGCCAACCTCCTCTAAAAGTAAGAAACCTCCCCCGCCTTTCACCCTGCAAAATTACCTCCTTTTACTAATCTTGATATATTTTTGGAGATCAATATAATCTAGATTTGTATAGATAACACCAAGGAGCAAAACCAAGTGGTACGCTTAAGGGCATCCACAATATGTAGCCAAATGTCAAAATAGCTTTTGGCATCAATGGGAATCATTGTGGAGGGTGCTGCCAAAGCCAAAAAAGAGGGAACTGATGCTCCCTAATTGATTGATTAAAGGAATAGAAAAATGCAACCTCTCTCCTCTTTCTGCCGTGCTTGGACGCATGTATAGAGCATAGAGTCTACTCTTTGTCCCTTCTATCTCAAATCACAAAGCAGTGAGGCATCAAATCACAAATCACGGACGAAGCAACCATCATTTCAATCTTCGCTGACTCCCCTTGTCCATCTCCTTCTTTGAGAAACCACCTTTACAGCACGCTGGACGTATGATACTATTGTGTTGGGTTACTACCTCCATTTTTTGTATACAAGGCCAGTATCAAAATTACAATTTGCAGAAGGCCACTAACACTAATCGAGGAAAGTGAGAACATGCATGCGAAGTGAGAAGGTTGGTTTGCATGACGCTGCATTAATAAAGCAATGAGGAGCGAGATAGTTAGGTTGTTGGGCTTTGGAGAGAAAAATACGCATTAATTGACACATCAAACGAGGATTTATATCGATCGATGTCGTGAAGGAAAGGGGAATTTGAGGATTTTCCACATGTTTGTTCGCGCTTTGAGGGTTTGCCCCTGTTTTCCTTGTCATCGATTATTTGCCACATGTTTCTCTGACTCTCGATGATTTGCCCCTGATGACATGGACCCACAACGAAATGTCTAAAATTCCCTTGTGAGACCCAAGTTACCCAACCTCGTTCTCGCCGTCCTCATCTTGCCGGCTCCGCCTGCTCGTCATGTCCGCAATCAAATTCGTTGGATCTTCACTTACGCGGCCACCACATATCCTCAGGACGACACGTGGATAGCAAGCGACGGCGAAGCGAAGCAGTACTACAGCGGCGGTTGGGGAACCATGAGAATCAGGGGCGGAGCCGGCTGACCCCTAATTTTCGTTCATACAGAATGTTTATCCGACCACATGTTGGGGAAGATCTGTGCGGCCTGTGCGGTGGTCTGTTGGGGAAGAAGAAGAGGTGAGGAAGAAGAAGGGTTAAAACATGTAGGATCTTCATCCAACCGCCTGAAATGGTCGACTGACCGAAATAATGAAAGTCAGGCAACTTGCATAAATATATGTTTTTACACAGAAAAAGATCCCTAAAAACAACATGAAGAAAAAACTATCACGGTGCGCCGAACGAGCCGGCCTCGTCGTCTTTGCCTGCCGACGTGAACTAGCGATAGCTGCCGATGTGTGTCTCCACACCGTGGTTGACCTCGGCCTCCAAATACTCGTTCATGCCGAGCATGCGGGCGCTCTGCACAGACGCGAGTACCGCCAGGTTCACGTCCATGACGTTCGGTTCCGCCTGTAGGAGGGCCTCGATGGCAGCGGCATCCGCGCGCTCCGCGTCGAGTTGATGCTCCGCCGCCTGGTTCAAGTCAAAGACGTCCGGTTCTGCCTGCTGGAGGGCCTCGATGCCAGCGAGATCCATGCGCTCCATGTCGAGTTGATCCTCCGCCCCTCGGTTTAAGTCGAGGATGTTCGGTTCCGCCTACAGGAGGGCCTCGATGGAAGCGGCATCCGCGTGCTCCGCATCAAGTTGAGCCAACGCCGCCCGATTCACGTCCACGACATCCGGTTCCGCCTACAGGAGGGCCTCGATGGCAGCGGCATCTGCGTGCTCCGCGTCAAGTCGAGCCTGCGCCACCTAGTGCTCCTTTAGGATTCCCAGGTTGAACCGCTGGTCCGCTTGCACCATGGGGGACCCGGACACCGGCACGAAGTCGACGTCCATTGTGTCATATACATTGGGGTCCTTCTAGGCCGCGACATCATCCATGAACATTGGATTGGCTTCCTCCTGCTCGGAGCTTGGCTCCAGAGGACTCGGGGATTGTCCCGCCGCAAAGCGAGCTTGGGAAAGGAGGTCTGTGGCGCTGACAGCCGCGCGATTTCTGTGCGGCGCTCCGGCGTCAGCATCTTGTAGTACATGATCTTGCGGCGCACCATGCCTCTCCGGCGAATTAGGAGTCGACTGATGCGGGCTAGGGGATCGAAAGGTGGGAGAATGGGCTAGAGAGGTGGTGTGGTTTTGGGGCACTGGTGACCGGCCGGCAAGTAGCTAGTGTAGGCCGAGCAATGATGGTTTGGGTGTGAATAGTGGTACCAGCGACGACCAGTCAATCGGTTTTGACTACGCGGAGTTTTCAAAGCTCGACGACTGGAGCTTGGAGAGTTGTGGGGATGGGATGGGATCAAAGTTCCGGAGTTTCATGTGGCAGACGTCCAGACCTCCCCACCATTGCCATCGACGACGAGGCGGTGACTTCGTAAATCTCAAGACGATATGCAGGCTCAGCCTCTCGAAGGTGTTCATAGGGGTAGGGTGTGCGTGTGTGCGTTCATAGGGGAGAGTGCATTTGTGTATGTTTGAGCGCTTGTGTCTGTACTTTGTTTAAAAAGGAGTACGCTAAATATGCAAGTTCATAAGGAACAGACGTTGTACATCCCTCTTGTCGTGTTCGCTTTGCACCCCGGCACGGTGGACTCTGTATGTCACTCACCGATTGAATGGAACGCGCTTCATCTTGCGTTGTCACTCGCTTGTGGGACCGCAGTTGAGAGTGAACCGATGGTAGGAAAACTTTCCCCCTCCCTCTCCCCCTCGGACGTCCCTCCCACTCCCCGAACAAGTTCCCCTCCCGGGTCGAATTCTTATATTTTAAACTTTTTTAGGGATTCAAATACCATCGACTTCTTATGCATAAAATATTTTTTTCTTTGACGCACCATCTCTCTGTATCACACATGCACCCACTCGATCTCTCTTAGTTCCATCTCGGGTCTCCCCCATCTGTTTGTCTCTCTTGCGCGCACACACATACCACCTCTATTCCGCTTTCTGCATATCGAGATTGTCTCTCGATTGTCAAGTCGCTCTTTGACACACGCCTAGGTCACACTACCATGCATTAATTGTAACCAAGCCTTTCATCTATCTTATTTTATAATCATACATTCATCTTTCTCTCCGCCCCCTCTAGATCGGTCGATCTCCGGACCCACCCTAGTGCTCTTTAAGTATATCCATAGCTATACGGTACACGCGACCGATGCGCCCACAAAGAAACACCCCCCTTCCTCCACCCAACACAATCATTTCTATCATAGGAACACACCAAACCTTTATCTCCTCGCACGACACGCGCTCAATCTCTCGACATCTATCGATCTGGTCAAGATGTGTCGGGTCCTCAACCAAATGGGATGTCAAAACTAAGATGGGAAGCAACGCGTAGTGGAGGCAATGCACAACTTTAAATGAACCGTTTGTCTGTATTCATGCTAGACAAATTACAACGTTGGAAATACAGGCAGGGTCTAGCTAGGCCCACATGCGAATGACACTCAGCAGAATGTTCGACGGGGCACGCGAGAGGATGGAGTTGACTGGAGGGCGGCATGATCCATGGAGAAGAGGGGTTGGAGAGGAATGAGAAAGAAGCAAAGCCACATGATTATATTGGATGGCTCACACACCGACCTAAGTAACTACCATGTCCTGATTTATTGGTCCCCTTAGAATTTTGTGCCAAACTTTGAGTATATATTTAACTAAGAAAATGTTAATGCATGTCACCTAAAATTATATCGTTGGATTCATATTTGAACATATTTTCTAATGATATTACTTTTGGTTACATGCATTAACATATTGTTACTAAGTGGGAAGGGGACCAATAAACGAGGCAGGAGGTAGTAGTATGAATAACTATTGTACATGTGGGCTACTTGGCTTGCTAGAGGTTTACAAGTTTGAAATGAAAAGGCGGTATGCTGACAGCACCCATGTCATGTTCAAGTCGCACCCCGAGACCGTTGGTCCGGCATTCTGTGACCCAAGGGAACGCGCGTCGTCTTGCTCTTTCAATGACATGTTGGATCACATGTTAGAAAGGGCATCTCCAATGTTTGCCACACCCAAAGCTGACTACCCTGGCCCACAAAACCCTCGTCCCTCGCGCACGTGCGTTCGCAGCGGGCGCCAGCTGCCCGCTTTCATACTGCTCGTCTGTATGCCGTCAATTAGGCAGGCTCGCCACCCGAGGAACCAACTCCGGCGACTCATTCATAATGCACCCGGACGCTTGGTCTCACCGGAATGCGCTATTTAAAGCGGTAACGCCCAGCTAAACTCCACACCAAAGCGCATCCTCCTCTCTGGCACCAGATCCACCATAACAGTTAATGCAGACGTGCCTAGCTAGAGGGGATTTTGTGATGCATGTTTTTCGTTAAGCGCCCTATATACCGATCGGGACGGACCAGAGAAAGCAAATACTTATTACTATACAACCTCCATCCTGGTTTATTGGTCCTCATTTTATTTTGTGCCAAATTTTGACTAAAGATCTAACTAATAAAATGTTAATGCGTGTCAACAACAATTATATCATTGTAGTTTCCGATGATATTATTTTTTCTGACATGCATTAATATTTTTGTAGTTAAATCTTTGGTCAAAATTTGACACAAAATATAATGGGGACCAATAAACTAGGGCAGAGGTAGTACCACATAATTAGCACTAGTTACCAGAATATTAATTGTTAGTTAATTAAAGCCGAATCCCATGAATTTAATAGTAGCATACAATTGCAGGACATGTGTATGCTAGAATTAATCGGCGCCAAATACCTTGTCATAATTGCAGCAGATATGGTACTATAACAATCATATCATTGACCATTTTTTGTCTCATCTTCCGAGGCTATATATATGGCTGGCCTATTTTTATGTGCATCTATTGTATTATCGCTTACTAGCCTTTGTGACTGTTTATTCTCATAGACATGGGCGTCCACTAGTAGAAAAAGGGTCAAATGTGAGACACATTAGTCCCGGTTTGTAACAGAACCAGCACTAATGTGTCCATTAGTTCCGGTTCCAACGGCTAGCCGGGAGGAGCTCTTTAGTACCGGCTCGTGGAAAACCTTTAGCACCGGTTCGTGCCACGAACCGGTACTAATGAGAGTGGTGGCAGGATGTTGTCAGAATGGGGCCCTTCCAGCACCTTTAGTACCGGTTCTTGACACGAACCGGTACTAAATGTCGTCCTATATAAATCCTTCGTCCACCCTTTTCTGTTCTTCCCCTTTCCCTCTCCCTCTCCTCTGTTCTTCCCTTCTTCCTCTCGAGTTAATCACAAAATTTGCCCCAAATTTGTCAAGATTTGCAAGCCCTCATCCATTCAAATGATCACCAAGGTTAGCAACTTTGTCCTTTCATCTCTCATTGCTAGATTAGCTCTTGCATTGGTTTATATAGTGATTAATTGTGGGCTTGAGTAATTTGGGAGGAATTATATGTGGTAGTATTTGATTTATATGCAATTCGAGGTCAAAATAACACTTAGTTTGCATATGTAGGTGTGGTTTACTTAGTGCCTTCTAAATCTCCGTCGTAACCACCGTCGATCGCCCGCACCGTCCCGTCGCCGGCACCACCTTGTGGTGAACCTCTTGTTCATGAAATTTTATATAAAAAATTGATGTTTGTGTGATTTGGATATATAGTTACTCGTATAATAATTATCTTACCCGTACGTTGTTTGTTATACATAGTGCCATGGTTTTGATATCCGTCCCCGTCGGCCCTCGTCCTTGTTATGATTTGGATGTGGTACATTCTCTTTTAAAACTATTTGTTGCATTTCGTGTTTATGACAAATTATGCCCATCAAGTTGACATAGATATTTTTATCTAGGAGGTATGTGAACCGGAAATTCCAACCGACCCTATTATCGAGAGGTTAAATTTAGTTGAAAGAGAAAAAGAGTACTTGAAAGAAAAATTGAAAAGAATTGAGGGGGAGAAGATGGAATTGGAGTTGCATGTTGCCGATGTCGTCGATGATCACAAGATCAATATGGAGAAAATGCGCTTGAAGATTAGAAAGATTAGAAAATATGCCATCAATATTGAGGCTTGGTATCATTATGTTGTTGGATCAATTGTTACCTTAGTTGCGATCTTGATCGCATTTGTTGTTGCATTTAAATGCTTTAGCTAGAGAGTTATTTGTTTGTTGCATTTAAGTGTTGTATGAACTTTATGTATGAAATTGTATTAATTTGGTCTATTGATTGTTGTGTAATGAAGATGAGCGGCAATGGATGTACGATGACCGATGCTCTCCCAGTTCGTTGAGGCGTGCATACTTTTCGCTTTCATGGTGAGGCAAGCAAGTGGGCGGATGGTTTTATGCCTTGTCCATGTGCTGGCTGTAAGAATGGTCGCAATTACTCTCGTCAAGAACCATTCCGTCCACTGTTTGAGTCGGTTTCATGCCCCACTATAATGTTTGGACCAAGCACGGAGAAAGAGGGGTTATGATGGAAGACAATGAAGAAGAAGAGGACGACGATAGCTATCCTGGCCATGGGTTCCCTGAATACGATGATACAACAATGGGGAAGAAGCTGAGCGGTAATGCGGAAGAAGCTGAGTCGGCAATGCGGGAAGAAGCTGAAGAAGAGGCATCGGATGAGCCGTTGATGATCTAGGTCGGGCCATTGCCGATGCAAAGAGAAACTGCGCAAGTGATTTGGAGAAGAAGAAGTTGCAGCGCATGTTAGAGGATCACAAAAATTGTTGTACCCAATGCGTGGGTGACAAGAAAAAGCTGGGCACCACACTGGAATTGCTGCAATGGAAGGCGAGAATGGTGTATCGACAAGGATTTGGAAAGTTCTTGGTAATGATAAAGGATATGCTTCCAAAGGACAACGAATTGCCCGAGAGTACGTCTGAAGCAAAGAAGGCTGTCGCCCTCTAGGGTTAGAGGTGCGAGAAGATACATGCATGCCCTAATGATTGCATCCTCTACGCGGTGAGTACGAGGATTTGAGCGCTTGCCGGTATGTGGTGCATTGCGCTATAAGATCAGCGCGATGAGCATGGTGATGTCGGCGGCGCCCCCAGAAGAAGATTCCTGCCAAGGTGATGTGGTATTCTCCTATAATACCACGGTTGAAACATTGTTCCAAAACAAAGAGCATGCCAAAGCGATGCGATGGCATAGAGAAGACCGTAAGAAAGGCGGAAAGTTGAGAGTACCGGTGACGGGTCGCAGTGGAGAAAAATCGAAAGAAAGTACGAGAAGGAGTTTGCAGATGACGCAAGGAGCGTATGGTTTGGTCTAAGCGCAGATGGCATTAATCCTTTTGGGGAGCAGAGCAGCAACCATAGCACCTGGCCTGTGACTCTATGTTTGTATAACTTTCCTCCTTGATTGTGCATGAAGCGGAAGTTCATTATGATGCGGTGCTCATCCAAGGCCCTAAGCAACCCGGCAACGACATTGATGTGTACCTAAGGCCATTAGTTGAAGAACTCTTACAAGCTGTGGAATGGAACAGGTGTGCGTCGTGGGATGAGCACATGGGGAAGAATTTGACCTAAAGGCGTTGCTGTTCGTGACCATCAATGATTGGCCTGCTCTCGGTAATCTTTCGTGACAGACAAACAAGGGATACCACGGATGCACGACTTTGTTTGGATGATACCGACGGTATATATTTGAATAGTTGTAAGAAGAATGTGTACAGGACATCGTCGATTTCTTCCGAGCAGGCATCCGTAAGAAAGAAAGGCAAGCATTTCAAAGGTGAGGCGGATCACCGGACGAAGCCTCGCCACCGTACTGGTGCTGATGTACATGATATGGTCAAGGATTTGAAGGTGATATTTGGAAAGGGTCCAGGCGGACAACCTGTTCCAAAGGACGCTGACGGACGCGCACCCATGTGGAAGAAGAAATCTATATTTTGGGACCTGCCATATTGGAAAGACCTAGAGGTCCGCTCCGCAATCGATGTGATGCACGTGACGAAGAATCTTTGCGTGACCCTGCTTGGCTTCTTGGGCGTGTATGGGAAGACAAAAGATACACCTGAGGCACGGGAGGACCAGCAATGTATGCACGGAGAAGGCGGCATACATCGTGGTCATGCAAGCTACGCTCTTACCAAAGAAGAGAAGGAAATCTTCTTTGAATGCATGCTCGATATTAAGGTACCATCGGCTCTCGTCGAATATAAAGGGAATAATAAACATGGCGGAGAAAAAGTTCCGAACCTAAAGTCTCATGACTGCCACGTGATTATGGCGCAGCTGCTTCCGGTTGCATTGAGGGGCTTTACCGAAAAGCGTTCGATTAGCCATTGTGAAGGTATGTGCATTTCTCAATGCAATCTCTAAGGATGTCGATCCAGAAATCATACCAAGGTTCTGAGAATGATTTGGTGCAATGTCTTGTCGTTTTGAGTTGGTGTTCCCACCATCCTTCTTCAACATCATGACGCACGTCCTAGTTCACCTATCTTGAAGAGATTAACGTTTTGGGTCCTGTATTTCTACAAAATATGTTCCCCTTTGAGAGGTTCATGGGATTCTTAAAGAAATATGTTCATAACCGAAGGAAGCATCTAGGCCATCAAAATGAAGGAAGCATCTCAAGGTCCATCAAAATGAGGAGGTCATTGAGTTTTGTATTGACTTTATTGGATGACCTTAAGCCGACAAACCAGGAGTTTCGCTTGACTGGTTGCGAACCGTACCATGCATGACACCTCTATTGAAGATGACCTGTACTTGTTGTCCCGATTACCATCTTGAATATAATGACTTTCAAAGTGCGAGATAAATGGTAATACATTTTACGATCGCCCAAGATAAGAAGAGCACCAACCAAAACAGTGGTGTCCGCTTTGATCAGAAACCAAGGCGGAAAGGAAACATATTATGGTTATATACAGGACATATGGGAACTTGACTATCGGCGTGGTTTAAAGGTCCCTTTGTTTGGTGCAAATGGGTCAATATGACCCGAGGCGGGTAACGGAAGACCCGATGCGGAATGACAACAGTGGATCTCAACAATCTTGCGTATGCAGATGAACCATTCGTCCTAGCCAATGATGTGGCACAGGTTTTCTATGTGAAGGACATGTCTACCAAGCCAAGAAAAAGAAAAGATAAGGAAGCGAATGCATCGTCACGATGAGCCAAAGCGGCACATAGTTCTTTACGGGAAGAGAAACATCGTGGGAGTGGATGACAAGACAGACAAGTCAGAAGATTATGAAAAGTTTGATGAAATTGCTCCATTCACGGTGAATATTGACCCGGGCATCCCGTTAAATGATGAAGATTTTCCATGGTTACAGCGCAAAGGGACACACGCGAAGAAAAAGTTTCACACCCAAAGATCAGGATGTGATCGGCTTCACTAGCTATCATCACTTTCTTCGTGTTTACACCGAGAGGAATCTCTATAATAGTTAGGGTAGTTATGTGTTTTGGCATTTGAAGCGAAGAAATTTTATGTGCAAACAAATTCACACTAATTTCAAATAATTCAAAATCTAAACTATTCAAATTTGAAAACTACGGGCACTAACGGAAAGTTTATAATTTTTTGTACCTAAAGAGGTGTGTCAGCCTCGGTTAAAACTATGGCCCCACCATCACCATTTAGTGCGGTTCGTACCACGAACCGGTACTAATGAGGTTGTGTCAGGTAAGGCTGGGGCCCCATGAAAAAAACTACTCGGAAATAAATAGAGAGAAAAATAAATATAGCAGAAAAGAAAAAACTACTCAGAAATAAATAGAAGAAAAAATAAAGCGAAAAGAAAAAAAAATTATATTTGCTATTTTCAATCGTTTACAAAATGACCGTGAAATTCAAAATCACTACAAAATGAACTCGAAAATGTTGAATTTTGGCAAACTAGATGAAAAACTACTCAGAAATAAATAGAAGAAAATAAATATAACAGAAAAGAAAAACTATACAAAAACTACATAAAAATAAATAGAAGAAAATAAAGCAGAAAAGAAAAAACTATAAAAAAAAATTAGGCGCTGCCACCTGTGGGCTGATAGGCCACGGTGTGTAATTACAGCCTTAAAGGCCCAACAGACTCAGGGCAGCAGCAGCAGAGTTTAGGCCCACAAGCCTGCTATCTGAGAGGAGTTGAAGTGGTAGCCGCGATTTGGGTTTATAAACCAGTCTGGCTGCCCGCGCCCGGAGAGTGGGACTAAACTTTGGTGTGTGATGCGATCTGAGGCCTTTAGTACCGGTTGGAGCCACCAACCGGTACTAAAGAGATTTTAGTACCGGTTTGTGCCACCACCGGTACTAAAGGGGTCGCTTCCGCCGCTTGGCTGGCCAAAACGGCCTTTAGTACGGTTGGTGGCTCCAACCGGTACTAAAGGTGCCTTCTATATATACAACACTTGAAAATTTCATTCCCCTCTGTTTCTTCCTCTGTTTCCGTCGTCTCCGTCATCGCCGCCGCCCGTCCCGTTGCCGCCCTCGTCTCCGTCGCCCGCCCCGTCCCGTCGCCGCCCGGGCCGTCCCGTCGCGCCGTCCCCGCGTCGCCGCCCCGGCCCGTCACCGCCCCCGGCCGTCGCCTCGCCGTCGCCGTCGCCCCGCTGTGAGCTCTCCCCCTCTAACCCCTCTCCCTCGCCCCCGGCGGCCACCATGGGCGCCGCCCCTCCCGAGCCCATACACACACACACACAAGCATGATGAACACACACACACATATGTATGAATTAATGCATGTATATATTAGTATATACGTATTTTGTATGTTTAATTAGTTTAGATTATTTAGATTATTATTTTTTCACTATTATATATGTATGAATGCATGTTAGATGGATATAATTAGTGTTTAATTAGTATGGAAATTTTTATATAATGTTGTTTTCAGTTTTTAATGGATGTATAGAAGTTGTGTTTTCTGTTTTTAGTGTTAGATGCTTAATTAGTATGAAATAGTATATAGATTTTTGAAATAGTAGAAATGTTAGAAATTTTAGTTATCAAAATCCAATCATTAAAAAAATATTACTTTTTGCGGGCATATAGCTAGTATTTGTTCTCGACGATGCCCGGCCCGCATCCTCGCCGTCGACCCGTCCGCGACGACGTCCAACCGACCCATGTCGGAACTGGGCTCCACTGGCTGGCTTGGGAGGTGCTGCTGAGGGCGCGCCGCTTGATGAGAACCCGGCCCGGTCCCGTCGTCGACCTGATCTCGTTTGGTGGCGTTCGCGTGGGCAGTTTGGTGCGGAGGACCCGGCCCGCGGAGGTGATGCGCTGCCGTGTCGGGGAGGAGGGCGAGCACGTCCATCGCTACATGGTTGCGTTAGAGGCGGCAGGTTCTCCAATACCGGCGGTATCTTGGGATCTCACTTCAGCTATGATCCTGTGAGGTTCCTTCTCTTTGGGTGTCCACCGCTCGCGCCGCAGAACATGGTGTCCTAGATTCTTTGTAGTATTCGATCTTTAATTAGCTAGCCGGTGATGTACTATTCAATATTATATATTATTCGAGGCGATGTATTCAAGATTATATCTATTATTCTAGATGAAGTATTGAGATTATATCTATTATTCGAGGCGATGTAATTTGAATACTAAATTGTTTTATATTTCTTTTGAATTAGTTAAATAAAAGCTATGGCGACAATACCGACGAGAGAGGAGAACATACCATGTTCGATATGATCTGTGGGCCGATGATGATCGAGAATGAAGAAGATTATGGCGGCTCCAAATTTCTAAACAACACGGAGAGGGTGATATGATATTCTATCGCGACGACCGAATTGATGAAGTCATGAACTACGATTATGGCGATGACGAAGAACATGTTGATCCTGAAACAACAAAGATCGGTGAGGTATATATATTTATATAAGCAGGTATCGGTGATCATCACATGTTTTAAATGACTTGAAGATATATTAACGAATCGATCTTTGTTCTTTCAGCCATCCGGATCGAGCAAATCTTGTGCAAAAGGGCGAAGCGAGGCCCGAACAAAAAGTTGAAGGAGGCGTAAAGTACAATATCGAGGCGGTCAGACCTAATGGCGAACCATTAGCGCCTAAGAAGATTGCGGACAAGTTCGTTAAATCGGTCGGAGTTCTTGTGAAGGACCAACTCGATCTCCTTCAAGAATGGAAGAGCCAGCAAAAGACAAAAGACAAAAAGGCAAAGAGGGCGCTGCTCCATGTCCAGATGTTACTTTTGTCGACAAGAATCAAAAAGATCTGCTTTGGGATACTCTCATGGAACATTTCACCCTACGAGATCATTTCACGAAGCAGATGTGCGAGAAAGTCAAGGGCGCTGCTCTTAGGAAGATGGCGGTTGCATTCAAGAACCACAAGAATCGTGAATGGGACAAATACGTCAAGGAGGAAGGAAGACTCCGTATTCGAGGGAACACTAGAGAACCAACGTGCTCATTGGGACGATTTCGTGAAATTCAAGGATTGAATTAGCTAAGGGCGGTCGAGAATAAACAAGAAGAATGCCGAAAAAAGGATAAGTTCCATAAGTGGGGCCGGTGGCTATCGGTGGCAATGCCTAAGTGGGATAAGTCCGAGAAAGAGATGGAGGATGCAGGTGCCACTCCGGTTACTAAGAGCTGGCCCCGAGTCGGGACTTGGTTCTATGCGCATGGGGGAGTTGGACCGAAGGCGAGCAATGTTTCGACGAGGGCAAGTCTGAAGGAGCCGACGATGCGATACTTGTTGCAATAGAAGAGGCACGATCGGGGTGTTCCAGCCCAACAGAGAGAACGAGCGAGCTTCGCGTGCCTGGGAAATCCTGAACACCGGGAAGAACACGAGGCAAAGGCGCTATTCCGTGGTATGAGGGTTTTGATGGAACACCGACTACAGAACCCGTGCGAGAAAGAAGATTGCGGAGGAGAAGAAGAGGAAGATGGAGGAGGAGCAGAGGAAGCGGGACTATGAACGCCTTCAAGGCCTAGAAGCAAGTCAAGCGGAATTGGTAGTCAAATTCCAGCGGCAGCAGGAGCAGATCGACTCACTTACCCAGCAAAGGGGGTCTCAGCAGCTGCAGCAGCTAGCGAATGATCCGGCATTGGATAGCACCGCCCCATCCATGCCAAGAAGCAGCGTGGGTTCCGCCCCGGACGATGCAATGCTGGGTAGATACCCCGTGGATGACATCACGGAGAACACTAGCTGCGAGCTACATGTCAAAATGAAGAACATATCCATGAAGGTGCGTAGCGGTATGAGTCGAGGTAGTACAGGAAGTACAGGCGGAGGCAAGCGATATAAATATGGTCCAAGCCTCACGCCTCTTCCGCAGAGGGCTTATGACAGGTCCGAGGAGGAAATCGCAGCCATATCGAAGTCCGAGGTGGAAGCCCATTTTGCACCGAAACCGCCACCGCCGCCAAGGGAGAAAGTGCACGAGGAAGCGATTGACCACTTCATTCAGTATGGCTCAACCACCAGCTCCCAAGCCTGTTGACACAGACTATGAGCGCCACATCGGGAAGTTAAATCGAGCACGTCACGTAAGGAGGCGAGCTCGGGATCGAGCAAACAAGAAGCAGCTGTCAAAAAATGCGGAAAACCATTCCCCACTGGGAGAACAGTGGCATAATCGATCCTCTCGCTTGTTGTGCCAACAACACGTGACAATCTGTACGCCCAATATTATTGTGGGCAAACAGTTTACGTTCTGAGGTGGGCAATGTGGTAATAACGGAGGACCATATAATGCAGGCTGAAGTTCTCAAAATCACTGTTGGACAACTCCTCGAGATCGAGCCCATGCACGTGCTTAGAGAGGATGAAATAAAGCGGAAATATGTCCGGGGCCAACCTTTGGTCGAGCCATACAAGGTCAAGAACCTCCCAACGAGAATGTATGAATTGCATCAATGGTACATGAACATTACCAAGATTTCCGATCGATTGTCCCTCATGGTGAATGTCAAGGAGGAGCATTACTTCCATGAGAAAGTTGTGTCCGTTGAGTATTCTGAACTGTTTCAATTATACAATCAATATGCACTCGATAAATCTATAAATCGGTTGCTATTATCTCGTAAGTGATTTCTTTACGTAATTTAAGTCTCAAGCTAGCTGTAGTGATCCTTTTGATCAATCATTACCTGTAATTATCCTCACTATATTCTTTTACGTGGTATTATATGCAGGATGAAGATGTATGAAATGAGAAAAGGTGGGCGCTTTGGCATTGGGTTCATTGACCCAAACACCGTTAATGAATACACATGGAAAATAAATCCACGTCATCAAAAGGCCATAGAGGACAACATGCTAGAGTTCTTGAAGCGCCTCAAATACAATGAAGATATACTACTTCCTTACAACTTCGGTGAGTCACCTTGTCTTGTACTACAAATTCTCTGTTTTTGCCTACTAGCTAGCTACATTTTTTGCTTACATATGCCCGCTTAATTAAGACATGCAAGCGTGTGTGCATGCAGATTTCACTGGGTCTTGTGTATCATTAAAGTTGGCCTTGAACAGTTGAAATCTGGACTCACTACTCAAAGAAAAACTGACTATAACATCTTGTTTGGGATAGTCAACAGGTAATTTCAATCATTATTAACTATATATCTCGGCCTATTTAGTTCGTCATTTCATGATATGAACTATTTAATAACCCTTTATTCATTTTCTTTGTCGGCGGGCAGGGCTTGGGCAAGGTTCATCGGCGTGACCCGGAGAATGGAAAAAAAAGCTTAAATGGTTTCGACCCAAGGTAAGTAATTAAGTAGTACTAGCTAGCTAGCTAGCTGCCATCTCTTTGATTATCATGCTTGATTAATTATTATCTGATCAAATTCCATTCTCGTAAAGGCCCTGAAGCGGCGCAAGGACTGATCTGTGTGCATTCTGCGTTTGCGAGAACATTTGCATGATGGCGTCCGAAAGGAGCAGATCTCAAAGACAGGAATGGGTACGCTTGTCAAAACACTATTCACAATTTTTACACCATTATCGATATCTAGTCACACAACTAATACACATGCATATTGATCTCCTTCTTAATAGTTCACAGAGGTGCGGGAGAAGCTCCTAGAAACGGAGCGCGTAGAAGCACTTCAAGAGGAAATAGTGGGATTTTTGCTCGACTAGGTCATAAATCCGAAGGGAGAATACTATTACCCGCTACCGCCCCCATGAAAACCACTTCCAATTGTCATTGTGCTCCGAACGCACCAATTAGGCTAATGCCACTGGCTCCGAAGGCAACATGCATATGTAGGAGAAATTGTATATAGGTATACATGTGTGTATGTGTGAATTAATTAATATGATGGTTTGTGAGACATTGATGATATATATATGCATGATTGGTTCTACTAGAAATTCTATTTATATATATATATATATATATATATATATATATATATATATATATATATATATATATATATATATATATATATATGCATATATGTACAATGTGTAGTATCGTAAAATACCAGCAAACAAAAAGAATTAAAATGGAAACACAAAATTAAATGAAAAAGAAATCATAAAACTAAAACCCCCAAACCTTATAGTACCGGTTGGTCTTACCAACGGTACTAAAAACTCGAGCCCTCGAGCTGGCTCGTGCCACGTGGTTTCCCTTTAGCACCGGTTTGTGCTGAACCGGTACTAAAGGGGGGGGGGGCTTTAGTGCCCACACTTTAGTGCCGGTTATGGAACCAACACTAAAGGGCCTTACGAACCGGTGCTATTGCCCGGTTCTGCACTAGTGGTCGTTAAGGTGCTAATCCTGGTATCCATGCTGCTCACGTCACTTCTCTTTGTTCCTGGTAAGCGTCATCTGCAAATTTCATATGAAGGACAAGGCACATCCTCAATGCATTATGTGTTTGTTTGCCTTTCATATATGAACTTCTTACTCCATTACACATGTTTTGTGGGTCATTGCAGGACCTGATCTTTTTTCGTACACCTTATTATGGTGGTTGTTTTGTAGGATCTGAAGCCAATACCTGTAGAGAAATTAGCAGTAGCTATCAGCAACATCCATGCCATAATGGTCCATGTTTTGAGGCATGTAAGAAGGAGGGCTTTCCCCAAGGGCGGTGCATGTTCCCCATGAATGTATTTAGTTCGTGTTTCTGCCAAAAAGAATGTTGAATAAACATGTAGAAACTATCATATGATGTGCGATGTATTAAATAATATAGCTCAGTAGTACACTGAGTTGACGATGATCAATAACAGAAGTTGATGCTTTACCAAATACTAGAAGAGTTGGGCGTGCTTTGTTGCGCCGTTGCTGTTGTTGGGTTTCTTAAAATTATCACTATGTTTTAAAATATAACTTACATTTTTTTAAGGTTGATCAAATATATATATATACACACACATATATATACATACATATATATATATATATATATATATATATATATATATATATATATATATATATATATATATATATATATATATATATATATATATATCAAATCGACATTTTAGAGCATGAAAAAATTCCCATACTTTTTTTGTTTAGTATTGTGGATGTTCATATTTTTGTTCTGAACTTTGTCAAAGTTAACAAAACCGATGGAATATTTAGTTTGACGGGTGGTGAAGATGATAGAGTGTGTTTTCCTCTTACTAGCAAAAGGGTCCGTGCATTGCAACGGGAGAAGAACAAATCATAATCTCCAAGGCCAGGACAACATTTTGCTGCATCACTAATAACATTTTGATGACCAATTTTGTTCAATTTAATTAATATTTTCTAATACATGATAAATGTTTTGTGCAAACATTTGCTCTTCAAATTGTGAACATTTTTGAAAATGCGAATATTTTTCAACAATTATAAACATTTTCTCAATCCACAATCATTATATGATTTATTGAATATTTTATTTAAAAAATTCTCTTTTTCAATTTTAAAACTTTTTTGAAGTACCAAATTATATATAGGAGACAAAAATGAAAATGGAAATGAAAACTAAAGATAAAAAACCAAATTTTAAGACAGGCCGCCCGCACATGGGCCGGGCCAAACAGGCATGCCGCGTCCTCTCCCGGCGTGCAGAGCGTAGTATAGGAGGTCGCTACTCCGTGGGCCGGCCCAGGCGGGGGATTCCCCTGTGTGGAACATTTTGTCACTTATAGGTGGCATCGATGGGTAATATTTTGCAACTTTGGGGGCAATTTATGCATCGTACCGCCACTGATGACTTTATTATTAGGTATAGTAAATTTCCCGTGCGTCGCCACAGGGTATAAATATTCTAGTGGTCCAACTTCAATAATGTAAAACATGAATCTTTATGATCCCCATGCACATTAAGCAACATTTTTTTTAATTTCTACCGATCTTTTTCGTCGTCGTCCTCCCCCTCTCGCTCTTCACCCACTACTGTCTCCGCAGTCTATGCTCACTACCACCGTTAGCGATGCATCCGGCTCAAAATCATCAAACCTTCCATTTTCACTGTCGGATTTCGGGTTCCGGCAGACCCTTGAGGTTCGAACACTGGGGTGCACGTGGAGATCTCGCCCTCTACCTACCTGCACCCCGCCGCCTCGCTAGGATCTAAACTACGAAACGAACAACACAAAAGACACAAGGTTTATACTAGTTCGGGCCACCATTGTGGTGTAATACCCTACTCTAGTTTGTGGCGTGGTGGATTGCCTCTTGGCCTGATGGTGATGAACAATACAAGGAAGAACAACCTCGCGAGGGTCTGTTCTTGGCCAGGGCGATGAACTGCTTGGAGGAGTTCAATCGCTCTCTCTCTCTCTCTCTCTCTCTCTCTCTCTAGATTGCTTGGCCTCTAGCTCTGTTCTGGATCCCGGATCCAGCTCTCTCTACCCTGTGGGAGGCTAGTCCTATTTATAGACAGAGGCCCTGGGCCTCTTCCCAAATATTGGCGGGAAGGCGCCAATAATTGGCCATTTGAAGGAACATCTGGTACACTTATCTGACTAAAGTTGGTCCTCTTTGTCAAAGGCTCTGGTGGTGGCCTGGCTTGGGCTCCTGATGACTTCCTTCCTGCCGTTGGGCTGGTCTTGGTCTTGTTGCACGAAATGGGCGCCTTTGCTTGATGCTCTCGCTGCGCTTGCTCCCTTTGCACCAAAGAGGAAAGGAGGACCTTTGCGGGCTGGCGCCCGCCTGGCGCCCTTGGTCGTCATTGCTTGCGTCATGGGCACCTCGTGAGGTACCTCGCCTTGATCTCTCGCCTCCTCGCGAGCCAGCTGATGAGGCCGTGCGAGAAGCTCCACGTCGTCCGCCCAGCAATCTGGCCCCTCGCGAGGTCTTGAGCTTGTGTTGATGGAGATGGGCCGTGATGGGGCCCCCTTCGAGCCACGCCGCAGGCCGCTGGCAGGCAAGTCTGGGGACCCCCGTTCCCAGAACGCCGACAGTAGCCCCCGGACCCAAGGAGTGCCCGGGCTTGGCGAAAGAGAGGCGAAGGGCAAGTCGGCGCCCATGAGCCCTAACAGCCTGCGGCCTTGGGCGCCACGTGGCGGTTGATTGGGCGTGGGTGCCTTAGCAACCGCCTCCCAAATCTTCAGATCCACTTCGACTGCACGCCCTAGCAAGGCATGGCGCCTCGCCAGACCCCGACCGGAGCTTGGTACTCGCCTGCCCTGGACTCGCCGAACGTGTCGGAGGTGAGCCTTGCCCGGGTGCGCCAGATGGTGGCGGCGCAGGGCATCGACGGGGCGAAGGTGTTCAAGGCCGGCTCCGCCCTCCCTGAGGGCAAAGGGGGCACCTTCTATCCGCTCTTTGTAAGTGCCATTGTTGCCGGTCTGATGCCTCCCTTTTCCTAGTTCTTCTTCTCTGTCCTCCGCCATTACAAGCTACAAGCTCTGCATGTCCACCCCAACTCTGTTCTCCTTCTGGCGATCTTCGCCTACTATTGTGAGGCTCACGTCGGGGTGCAGCCCTCAGTGGCCCTGCTGCGCCACTATTTCTCCCTCCGGACCTCTCATGGTTCCATCTCTGCGTGTCTTGAGCTTAAATCGCGTCGGTAGCTCCCTCGCCATTTGAACCCGGGAAGAGGATTGAGGGCTTCAGGAGCAAGTGGGTCTTGGTAGATGTTGGGCGCATCCACCCTCGGCTAATCTTGCCCACGGAGCACCCCACGCACTCCGACGATTGGTCTCAAGTGGAGCTCGTGGACATGGATCTGAGGCCGGCCAGCATGGCGGCGGCTGACCGGCTGGCTGCTGTCGCTCTTGAGGAATTCTGGAGCACCAGCTGGCTCCGCCGTTAGTACCCACTTCCGATGTGGAGGCCCACCCGAGCCCAGCGGTCTTGGCAGACGAAGACCTGGCTGCGGTTCTCCAATCTTTGGTCGAGGCGGCGTGGCGAGGTTGGAGGCACTCCCTCGCCCCTGTTCCTCGCTGACGGCCCGGGAGCAGGTAGTGGAGTCCATGCTCGTCTTCAACGGGGCGGGCCCGTGCCCTGGAGGTTCCCAAGGACCTGGTGGGCGTGTCCTCGGTGAATCCAGCGAAAGAAGGGAGAAGGGAGGCGGGAAGGAGGGCTTGACTCAGAGGCGACCGATGGAGAGTCGAGGCTCCCTCCCTCGGCGCAAGTCCAGCGTTCTCCGCCTCTCAGCGGCGATAGCGGCAGCGAGGATGATGATGAGCGAGGCGGCGGGGAGCTTGCCCCGATCCCGAAGAAGGATAGGACGGGCTGATCCCAGCTGGTCTGCCCGCCCCGAGGCGATCCGTGAGGCGCGCCTTCGCTCCCGAGCTCCTTGAGGCTGATCCTTGCAGCCGGCTCTCGGAGCTTCAAGTATGGCGGAGGTTGCTCGAGCCCATGGCGATGACCGATAAGTGCTCGATTCCTATCTTATTTATTGTTTTGTCGCTGAGGCTTGACATATGTATCTCTTGGCTAGGCTGGCGCCTTTGCAAAAGCGAAGGGATCTCTGAGGTTCCGTGTGAGGGCAGCGCCTCTGCCCGCTGAAAGAAGGTGACCGCAATGCATGGGCCTCTCTGCTGGTGCGTCCTCACGAGGCTGGCTGAGCAGGCCGGGCGAGCTCAGCCCCCACGGCCCAAGCAGCTCCTGAGGTGCCCTTATCTGATGCTGCCACCACAGCCGTTGGGGTGCAGCAGGCTCCGCCTCAAGATACTGTGGTCACGCTGCCGCCTTCTCCTCCTACCCCACTGCTCTCTCCGACTCCTCCTACCGTTCTGGATTGTCTTTCTTTGAACTGGACCGGCTGTGGCAGGATCTTTTGGGCGCCGACCCTCGTCTAGTGGCGGGCGCTTGGAGCTAACCCGGCTGGATTCGCTCCGGCGCCCGATTGAGGCGGCACTGGTCCAGGCCTCGGCGGCTGCGACAAGGAGAAGCAGGCCGTCCTTAGGAAGCTGCTCGCGACGCCGCCTTGGGGAGGTAGCCGATGTCGAGGTCGCCGCAAGGCGCTGGAGAGCGAGCTGCAGGGCCTGCGGGACCAGCTCACCAAGGAGGCCCGCCTTCGCCAAGAGCAGGAGGAAGGCATGAAAGCTCGCGAGGTGGCCGTCAAGGACCGGGACGCCAAGATCAAGAAGTGCCATGACCGCCTAGGCGCGCTGGAGCGAGAGTTGGAGGCGAGGAAGGCCGAGTTGGATGGCAAGGCACGGGTCCTTGCCGAGGATCGCGTGGCCTTCATGGAGATGGAGGTGAAGGCTCGCGCCTTGCTGAGGACGCTTTATGATAGCGGCTGGAGAGTCCGCTGGCGGCGCGGAGGGCGGCCCGCCAAGCTGCTTCCCTTCTGGTTCGCTCTTGAAGATGTCACCTTGGCCTTGGCCCTCACGGCCGAGGCCGAGGCGCATGTCTTGTCTTCGCGTGGCCACGAGTCCTCACCCACATCTACCTTCGCGATCCCAACGTCGACCTCGACAGCCTGCTGGAGCCAGCGAGCGGCGAGCTTGTAGCTGCCGCTGCTGAGGCCGTGAAGGGTCGTGCGGGCAACCAAGCCAAAGCGGGGCGCAGCCAACCCTGCGGCTCCACAAGGCGAACCCGCTCCGCGCAACTCCACCGCCGACAAGTGACTCCATTGTGCCTCCTGTTCTGCTTTTAATTCCTGCACATGTATCATGCCTCGGGGAGGCGTTTAAACTTGCATTTGGCATTGTGATAACAATTACGGACTGTAATATTTGCTTTTGAATTCCTTGAAATTTGCGCTTTTCCTTCCTACTTGCTTATGTTCTACGCCGGTAGAGCACGGCCCCGCTCATACCTCAGCCGCCATTAGCCCTGACCGGAAACCAGGACGGGACCAAGGAGTGAGGGGCTACGTGACAAGTTAGGCTCCTGAGTCGCGATGCTCAGGAGTCCCCCTTGGCGCACGAACAACAAGTAGGGAGGTGAGATGTGCGTGGATCTACCGTTCTCGTCGCAGCCCGGCCCGCGCATACCTCAACCGCTGTTAGCCTTTCCGGAACTAAGGGTGAGGGCTCGTGACCCGTTAGGCTCTGAGTCGCGATGCTCAGGAGTCCCCCTTGGCGCTCAAGCGGCCTTCGTACCTTGGCTCCACTCGGGGAGGGGCGTGCGACGAACCAGGCCCGAGGGGCCTGGCTGGGTGGCGTGCGTCTGGGCGTGACCCAGGCGCAGCCCCCGTGCCCAGCCCGCCAGCGCGGCACTCGCGAGGAAAGCGTTCTGACGAGGCGCAGAACCAGGCTCTGGGCTCCACGAGGTTGATGCAGCCCGGGGCCACCCTCGATTGTTTATCACCGGCGCGAACATAAGCGCTTCCGTATGTGTGTCTGGGCATAGCCGCTCCTCGGCGATGTCGTCGGCGGTAGCGGACATGGTGCTTCCACTTGTGCGTGGGGCGGAGGAGCCCCAGGCGTATACAGCCCCATACGACCGTGGCTGGCACGGTAGGGCTGACGAGGTGTGTCTGGGCACCCGTGAGCCAGCGGGACTCACGGGCCCTACCTCAAGGTGGGTTGCGCCTGGCACTGGGCCTTATCTTGTGATGTGTTCTTGCAGATTTGGTTAGATGCCGGCGCTCTACGTCCTTGGGTCCCGGCCCTCGAGCTGGTCTCAGCCGTCGCTGGTATGCCAGGTCGCGATGCCGTGTACAAGGCCAGAGGGTGAGGGCTAGAGAGCCAGTAGGAGCCCTGAGTCGCGATGCTCAGGTACCCCCCTTTAACGTGCAAGCGATCGACATGAACGAAGAAAAGGTGCCATGGATTGGCATCAAATAACAAGCATGATGGGTCGAACGCATGACCGAAATAAGCGCAAGAGGATACATGCCGCCGGGTGCAGCCCGGCGACTTGGGGATGATGCAGCCGAAGGCGCCCCAACAAGATAAGTTAGGAACATGAAGTAAAGGGATACACGCGCGAGGGCGGACCCACAGCGGCACCGGGAATAATGCAGCCACAGGGGCGCCCCACTGAAATGAAACTTGAAAGATGTCACGATAGCGTTGAAGGCGAAGGGTGTTGGTGCAGCAGACTCGGTGGGCTGCGGGAGCCGATCCTCACGAGCCCCAGGCTCGGGGGCCTCGGGAGGCTCGGAGGCGCTGCTGGCTCCTCGTGGACCATCTCCATCTCTGCCAGGCTGTGGAGCGCTGGCCTCTTGAGCCTCAGGATGCTCCTCATGAGGCGCTGGCACGTGGCAGCAGCGTTGCAAGCCGTAAGGCATGCAAGCGTAGCTGTGGGGTGGACCTTGCAGCGCCCACGCGAGAGGGCAGGCGCTCTGAGGCGGCTCGGTTGAGCCTGGTATGTTGATGCAGATCGCATCCCACCATCCTCGCCTGGATGGGGAGCTCTGGCAGAGTGGCGGCGGCTGCCACTCATGACTCTTGACTCTGCAACTCTGAATGATCTTCTTGACGAACTCCCGAGGTTGGCCCTCCTTGCCTGCTCCTTCTTGAGAAGCGTGCTTGAAACACGCCTCCAAGTGGTGCCCAGCGCCTTCCTCGTGACCTTAGCAAGGTCGGTGGCCCTCGGGGAGGCCCCGAGCCCCTGAGGAGGCGCTGCACGCTTTCTTATGCGATAGAAGGAGGTTCCCCCTGGCAGCGGACCACGAGGGGCCTGCCTCTGAGGGGCGGGCAGACGATCTCTTCTTCTTCTTGGGGCGGTCTGGAAGCCTCCTGCTTCCGCGATCCGGGTCTTCCGGTGATGCGGCTGAAAGGCTCGCTCCAGGGAGCAAACCGCGTCTTTCTCTTTGCAGGGCACCGTGATGACTCCGCCACTTCCTGGCATCTTGAGGACGTTGTAGCCGTGGTGGGTTACGACCATGAACTTGGCCAGCGCTAGGTACCCGAGGATGGCGTTGTATGTCAGGCGAATGTGGGCGACGTCAAAGTCGATGAGCTCGCTGCGGTAGTTGTCGCGCGCGCCGAAGGTGACAGGGAGGCGAACCTGCCCAATCGGGACCGTGGAGCCGTCGGTGACCCCAGAGAAAGGCTTGGTTGGCTGAAGCTGATTGTAAGGCACTTGGAGATTGTTGAGCGTTTCCACAGACGGGGCGTTGAGCCCCTGCCCGCCATCGATGAGGGTCTTGGTGACTAATGCGTTGGCGATGATTGGGGAGCAAAGCATCGGGAGGACTCGGTGTGGCCGCACACTTGAGCTGATCCGCTGAGCTGAGCGTGATGGCGCACGCCGACCACCTAAGGGGCGTGTAAACCCGAGCTTAGGGAGGACTGCATTCACCAGCGGCGAACTGCTTGAAGATCGTCGAGAGGTGGGGCTTGAGCTCCGCCCGGGATGCGAGCGATCGCGGGGCTCTGGAAGCCCCCACCCCTCGTCTGATGATGGTCTTCATTTCTCCTTAGCTACGGTGGCGGAGGAGGGGCGCCTGCGTTGCCTTGCAGGCGATCCTCGCGAGGCTGATCCTCCGGCCTCCCTCGCGGCGGGTCCCGCCAGCGATCCTCGCGAGGTTGGTCGCGCCACACTTGGCGAGGGCGCGGTCTTCCCAGCGTCCTGCGTTCCATCCTCCTCCTCGGCCGTAGCCCGGTCGCTGCGGTCGGGGCGTCGGCGATCCTCCTTCTCGCCTGGCTCGGAGCTCTTGACATTCGTTGGTGTTGTGGGTGTGGAGTTAAGTGGTACATGCGTACCGGCTGCCCTTGGAAGACTTCGGGCTGATCTACGCCTGCTTGGTGTGCGGTTACGCATGAGCACGGCAGCCCCTGCGCTTCACATCCTTGGCCTTGGGCTTCTTTTCTTACGGGTCTGCGGCGCAGCAGCTCGAGGAGGAGAGCGCCCTTCCTCGACCTGGCGCGCTTGGTCGCCAAGTTGAACAGCTCAAGGAAGTGCACAAGTCTTCATGCATCGCCAGCTCCTCCTTCATCTTGGCGTCGCGCACACCGTCGGAGAAAGGCGGAGATGATGGCCTCCTCGATCACCTTAGGAATCTTGAGGCGTGCGTTGTTGAAGCGGGATGTATTTCTCTGAGGTCTCCCTGGTTGATGGTTGATCGGTGCATGTCGCTCACGGCGGGTGGCAGTCACGAGTACCTTGGAAGTTGGCGATGAAGCGGGTGCGCATCTCGTCGAGGAGGAGATCGTGCACGGAGCAGTGCAGGCCCGTCCTTGGCGCCATGGGAAACCAGTTCGCCATGACCTTCTCGTCTCCGTTGGCGGCTTCGATGCCCAGCTCGTAGAGCTGGAGGAACTCTGCAGGGTCGGCCGCACCGTCGTGCGCGAGGAGGCAGGTCAGCTTGAACTTGCCGAGCCACGCGGCTTGCGGCTTCGATGGTGAAAACCTGCAGCTCTTGTAGCCACATGAGGCCTTGGGTGACGAAGAGCTTGGTCTTGCGGGTCCCCATGCGCTGCAGCTGGGAGCAGCGCGGGGTCTTGACATGCCGAGCAAGGCGTGGTCGCGACGAGCTGGAGCGGGAGCACTCGGGCAGCTTCTTGCGGGCGAGGACTTCACGGCAGCTCTGCTCTTGCAGCGTTGGCGCCCGGACGGGCGGGTTCCGCCCGAGACCCGCAGCGCCTTGGGGGCAGGCGCCTTCTTGAGGGGAGGCGGGAGGCCCGAACTTCATCGCCCGCGAGGCCGAGTGCGGTGCAGCGGGGACAGACGGCGTGGGGAGCCCCCTACGGCGCGGACGAGCTTGGCGGCGCGGTCGAGCCACTCTTCATAGACGTTGTCGACTAGACGGTAGCGCAGGAGCTCGTTTGCGCGATGGCGCAGCTCGAGCCTCCATGGCGCGCGGAATGCGCGAGCGAAAAACCAGCCGGGCGAGTGAGGGGTAGCGGTCGGTCGTCTTGCCTCACGGAGGATCTTTGGGACAATGCTTGCTGCTCGTTCCCCGCGGGCCGTTGGCGGCGTTGACGGCGAGCAGCGGGAACGACGAGGGCGCCCGCCAGCAGGGAGCCGTCTGAGGCGGCAGGAAGCGAGAGCGGCTCGGCGCTTCAGCAGCGGGCCAGCGGCGTCGGACATGGATCTTGATGGTCGACGGAGAACAGGCGGCGGAAGGCAATTTGCGTACCCTACAGCGCGCCAAATGTCGGTTCGGGTTCAGCAGACCCTTGAGGTTCGAACACTTGGGTGCGGCGGAGATCTCGCCCTCTACCTACCTGCACCCCGCCGCCTCGCTAGGATCTAAACTACGAAAGGAACAACACAAGAGACACAAGGTTTATACTAGTTCGGGCCACCATTGTGGTGTAATACCCTACTCTAGTTTGTGGCGTGGTGGATTGCCTCTTGGGCTGATGGTGATGAACAATACAAGGAAGAACAACCTCGCGAGGGTCTGTTCTTGGCTGGGGCGATGAACTGCTTGGAGGAGTTCTATCGCTCTCTCTCTCTCTCTCTCTCTAGATTGCTTGGCCTCTAGCTCTGTTCTGGATCCCGGATCCAGCTCTCTCTACCCTGTGGGAGGCTAGTCCTATTTATAGACAGAGGCCCTGGGCCTCTTCCCAAATATTGAGCGGGAAGGGCACCAACAATTGGCCATTTTGAAGGGGAACATCTGGTACACTTATCGACTAAAGTTGGTCCTCGCTTTGTCAAAGGCTCTGGTGGTGGCCTTGGCTTGGGCTCCAATGACTTCCTTCTGCCGTTGGGCTGGTCTTGGTCTTGTTGCACAGGCTGGGCGCCTTTGCTTGAGGCTCTCGCCTCGCTTGCTCCCTTTGCACCAAAGAGGAAAGGAGGACCTTTGGCGGGCTGGCGCCCGCTGGCGCCCTTTGGCGCCTGGTCGTCATGGCTTGCGTCATGGGCACCTCGTGAGGTACCACGCCTTGATCTCTCCGCCTCCTCACGAGCCAGCCTGATGAGGCCGTGCACGAGGAAGCTCCTGTCGTCCGCCCAGCAATCTTGCCCCTCGCGAGGGTCTTGAGCTTGTGTTGATGGAGATGGGCCGTGATGGGCCCCCCTTCAAGCCACGCCGCAGGCCGCAGGCAGGCAAGTCTGGAGACCCCCGTTCCCAGAACGCCGACATTCACACTATAATTTTTGAGGGATTATTTTGTCGTTTTCTTCTCCTTTCAGAATCGTCAAACAATAATATCTACATATAAGTATTTATCGTAAAACACCAAAGTTTTGTACGCCCACACACAGACACCACGACGTCTGATGTCTCGCCTCCATAATGTGAGTCTACCTACGAAAGTGATGTCTGATCCCGATCTCACGTGAGATAGGGGGAACAGTAAAACTAAAGAAATCTATTTTTTGTAGTAAGCATTTATTAATGTTTTCATTCCTGCAAAGTTTTAATACCAGATGACATTTTTAGATAACATCGCGAAAAAATCGATGCTCCAGAATGCTTTTGAAAATGGCATTTTCGAACATTGATTCTGGCTCTTTTTTTGCCACGTCTACCACAAATTTCATCTGAAGATTAAACTTTGCAAGCAGTCAAAACATTTGTCAATGTTTGGCAAAAAAATCAGCATTTTTAATTGATCTTACATTTTCTTTTTACTGTTCACACGAGCTCCAATGAGCCAGGATCAGAACATCCATGTCCATGTCCACTCCCCCTTTTCCCCTTCTACTGAATCAATATTGTACCATCTCATTAAAGAGAAATTGGCGTAGTGTGCATGAACATATGTGGAGAAAGTTACGACCTGAGACTACAGAAGTAGAGCAACATGACAAAAAAAGAGCATGCTTCTCATCTTCAGACTTCTATCTTTCCCACCTGGAAAGGAGCAATGTTGTCGTTTCAGTTTGATGCAAAACAATATATTATCCTCTCAGCCGACAAACAGTTAGTCTATTTTACAGTCGGCATGTTGTAATAATTTGGTAATATTAGAAGAAGCTTTGTACAACCTTCTCTTCTCTATGGCAAACCACAGTATCCCATCATCTACATGCCTTTCAATTATTTTGTTGGTGTTGTGCATGTGATAGATCAGGCCGACCAAATGGGAGTTACAAAATGAGGAAATGAGGATTCAGTACCTACTGTAATCTTCAGTCGACTGAAAATAGAAACATATGCACTTCAGAGTTCAGGAAGCGGATATTAATTATCCAGGTTATGAAAAACATGACCTCCTGACGGCAGCTCTAAAGTTGAACCTACAATGACAAACAATTATTTTAAAAGAATTTGTACAAACATGCACTACAAAAAAGACACATCCATGACAATTTGGTTCGAACGAATTTTTTTCTGTCATGCTTATGACAATTCTATGACGATAATTGTGAAAAAAATCGGTATCATCATAGATGTGGTGGGCTCCTACTTCTATGACAAGCAATTATGACAGAAAATGGGCTTTTCGTCCTGGATGGGCCGGAGACGCACCTGCATGACATTCTTTGGGAAACCATGACTGAAAAATCGTCGTAGAAGCAAGGGCGAGGAAAATTTTGGGGAGTTCCCGGTTACGGAGGGTGGTCGGGTCCGAGCAATGCACGGAGGTTTGCGTGTTTCTCTCGTACACGTACGCGTGTGTGTGCGAGGCATTGCGCTCTAACTGAACCAGAGCGAGGTGTTGGGCACTAACTAAACCCGAGCGATTTCACTAGCTACGTAACTGAACCCTGATCGATCCCTTGCTGTTAACTGAACCCGAGAGATTCCTTCGCTACTGCTGCTAACTGAAGATGATCGAAGATGCCTCTTGATGAACAGTTCCCGGAGGGGGTTGGATGAACAGTTCTCTATGGGGGTTGGATGAACAGGATCCCGTGGTAGTGGAGGTCGTTGCCGCTGGATGAACAGGACCCCGATCGACGAGGTAGGGTGGATGAACAGTGCCCGACGGAGGGACACCGTATGTGGAGGGCTGGTTGAACAGGACCCCGTGGAGGGGCTGGTTGAACAGGACCCAGTGGAGGGCTGGTTGAACAGTAGCCGGTGGAGGCTGGATGAACAGGACCCCGTGGAGTGCTGGATGAACAGTAGCCGGTGGAGGCTGGATGAACAGGACCACGTGGATGAACAGTAGCTGGTGGAGGCTGGAGAAAGTTGATGGTGGATGAACAGTAGCAGGTGGAGGCCGGAGGAAGTCGACGATGGATGAACAGTAGCCCGTGGAGTCCCGTTTTGTGGTACGCCACACCCCTCCCGATGAACAGGACCCCGTTTCGACCGTAGGCGCTCCAACACAAGTCCGTTTCCTCTATTTTGCGGTACGCCACACCCCTCCCGATCAACAGGACCCCGTTTCGGCCGTACGCGGTCGAACACAATTCTATTTCCTCCATTTTGTGGTACGCCAGACCCTTCCCGATGAACAGGACCCCATATCGATCGTACACGGTCGAACAGAAGGCTGTTTCCTCTGTTCTGCGGTACGCCAGACCTCGTTTGAGCTGTTCCGTCCAAGCTGGTTGGCACCCAATGAACACGCGACGATGTTTACTCAGTTTCGACCCAGCCGGTTGGCTGCCGATGAACATGACTAGTCATTGTACACTTTAGAGACCCAGCCCGTATGTACGTTCATAGTCGTATTTACTATCTTGCAGTGTGGCCGTACGTACGTGTACATGATATAGACGAGACTGCGTGACATGCTATGTCAGCGCCTCTACTTCAACACGTGCCGCACCTTACTCGGCCATGATACGTCACTGCAGAGAGACCGATCAATCGCTACGTACGTACACGTTCGCGGCCGGACACATAACACTACATTCGCTATAACCTATTGGGTCCCAGCTGTCAGGGGGTAAGAAGGCAGTTCCTTTCGTGTGAAGATAAAGCCGGTGGGTCCCAACTGTTAGCGGGGAATATTTTTTTCACAAAATACAGAGGCACTTCCTTGTGTGCGGCCATGGACCAAGCTGTCAGCCTCTCCACTTACGGTCCTCTTCTGATGGCTGTCGTTCGTTGACCGTATTGACTACGTCGGACCACCGAGAGCACCAAGGTGGTGGACGATGATGCGGCCTAGAAAGGGAACGACCCGGAGCTAGGGAATACGCAGCAATGGATGCCCACCTGGAGGGGAGTACGAGGGTTGACTGCTTCGGCTGCAGTTTGAAGCTGTCGTCTCTGGACAATAACAGGAGGGTGGGTGAGCACAGGGAAGGCCTGGACAGCGGTGGGAGTAGGGTGGTGCAGTGAGGCCTGCGTGCAGCACAGCCGACAATGGGGGCAGGAGCAGGTGGCTCGGTCGGTGCTGGTTTGAGCGGCAGGAGCAAGAAGTCCAGAGGTTGAAGAAGCACGACGACCATTGGATGGACATCGTACAGTCACCGAAGCTAGAATCGTTTACACTGACTAAGTTGAGAAAGCCTTGCGTCCACGTCAACTTAGTAGGACCATGAGTCAGCCTCCAAATATGGTGGGACCGACCTAGCAGCGGGGCTAATCATTATTTTGTGCGTAATAGCTGGTGGATCCGAGCTCTCAGCGGGAGGAATGTTTTTTTTTGCAAAATACAGAGGCCCTTTTGGTGGGTCCCAGCTGTTAGGAGGAGGAATCATTATTTTGCGCGTAATAAGTAGGCACTTCCTACACGCAAAAAAAGGAGGCACTTCCTTCCATGCGTCTGTGGGCCTAGCTGTTAGCCTCTCCACGTACAGTCCTCTTCAGATGGATGTCGTTCGTTGACAACACCGTGCCGTGAGCACCAAGGCGGTAGACGATGGTGAGGCCATGTGTAGCGACCTGACCTCAAACGGTCAACTCTCTGTGCTTTAGTGTCATCCCTGTATCGGTAATGCCGACACACACAATACTCGAAGGATTTATAACAGAGTAGCAATCACACACTTATTACATCGAATGTCTCAAAAGAGAACTTATTACAATAAATATGGCTTAAGGCCATCTAATACGATAACAGCGGAAGGCTTGGAAGATAAAGTGAGTCCATTAACTCCAATGGCATAGCTGAGCTGCATGGCAACGACCTAACGAACCTTACTCCTCGTCTGAAAAGTCTACAACATAATATGTTGCAGCCCGAAAATGGGTCAACACATGGAATATGCTGGCAATGTAACACAGTAGAGCAAAAACGGAATAATGCTATCACTACATGCATATTTGGCTGGTGGAAAGCTCTACGGTTATAGGTTTTGCGAAAAGCCAATTTTTCCCTACAACAAATGAATATATTTTATTTTAACTATCATGGTAGTTGAAACATCATTGAGAAGGTTCCTCCAACTCGATCCCAATTAAAGTAGTTATCAGCCCAACAATATTAATTTAGAGTGATGAGATACTAGGATACTCCAAGTACTAGGTACTCAAGATCGTCCATAACCGGGGACACGGCTAACCATGATTATATTGTACACTCTGCAGAGGTTTGCGCACTTCTCCCCACAAGACTCGATCGCCTCCGTTGAATTTCTCGCACTACATGGTGTTTGAGAAACGGATGACCGAGACACAGTCTTTCAGAAACATTAACTCTCTACTCCGGGCAGACCATACCAAACCTACAACCCACTACCTGCTGATCTACCTCTTCAAGAGCTTCATGTAACCTACTCAACTATGCTAGAGCCCATAATAGCTTGTGGCTGCACACGGAAGTTTCTAGCATGAAAGTACCTCGGTTCCCCTTGAGCCTGGATGGCGGTCCATAGGAAAATCTACGGACCCCGGAGGTTTCCAAAAATACGAGCAACCTTTGGATTCTCCAGGTGCCTCAATCCACCCAGATGTGTATTTAAGTTGCCACTTTAAGTTGAACCATTAATTAACAATCTCACATCTGTCATGGATTTCACTCACCCAAACCACGTCTACGAGAATAGCATAGCAATACAAGCAATACGTAGAAAGTAACTCCCAAGGGTTTGAATATAAAAGGGCAATAGGTTCTACCTCATCAACTACTTCCCAACCCACATGTTAATGACATCCTAATAATGCAATGTTTGAGGATTAAAACAAATGAATAAAAACTGGGTATGGAAAGAGTATGATCAATGTGTTACTTGCCTTGCTGACGATCCGCAAAACCTAGGGACTCGTAGTAGCACGCTTCGCACTCCGGGAATTCTATCGCAAACAAACAGTAGCATACATAAGCAATCAAGCAAAGATGCACGGCAAAACTCAAATAAGAAGAATTGACTAGAAAGTTCAACTTAAGAACTCCGGTTTGCAAAAAGAATCAAATCAAACGGAGCAACGAAACTCAAACGGCGAAAGAAACAAGATCAGTTTACTAATCTGAACTAAAATCAAATTTTAGAGTACCAAAAATCTTGTTCAATTTGATTAAACAGAAAGAGGGTTTTGAGACGAAGATCTAGGCGCTTGAATCGCCTGATTCCGATAAACGAGCGAAAAGATAAACCGAAACGAAAATCAGATCAGAAATCGCGATCGAAAATAATCGCGGGGAAATCCGAGAAAAAGAAAACTGACGAACAGGCTAACGAACGAACGTTCGTTGTCTGTAACTACTGAGCGAAAACCGTTCGTTAAAACAAACATACGGACGAACGTCCGCCAAGTTACTAAACCGAGAAAAACCGGCGAACCGATCTAAAAAACGAACTAGGGTTTCTAAAAAAACCGGATCGGTTTAAAAAAAAACCGGCGGCGGAAACGGCGCATTACCTCCGGCGAGGCTCCGGTGAGGCGGGGCTGCGGCGGCGGAGGAGCGGGCTGCGGCGGCGTGACGAGGGGCGGCGGAGGTGCGGTGCGGCAAAGGCGGCGGCTGCAGTCGGGGCGGCGGGGCTGGCGGCTTCAGGTGGTGGTGGAGGGGCTCCGGGGGGTATTTAAAGAGGGGAGGGGGCGACGGCGCTGGCGGCTTTGCGTGGTGGTGGAGGGGCTTCGGGGGGTATTTAAAGAGGGGGGCGGTGGCTTGGAGGAGGGGGCAAGGCGGCGGCAAGGTGGAGTCCCTGCCGGACTCCTCGTCCAAGGCGGCGGCGGCTCGGTCTCCTAGTGGGAGACGACGCGCGGGGGAGTGGTCCGACTCGGCTGGGTTTCGGCCCAGTCGGCGCTGCTCTTTTTTTTAAAAAATAATTCCGCCGAACCAAAAATAAATCCTAGAAAATAAAATAAAAACCTAAAAATGTCAAACAATTTTCACCGTCTAAATAAAATATTTAGAACAAGATGAACATTTTCTTGGCCCTAAAATGCAATTTTGAAAAACGTGAATATTTCTAATGCTAATAAAATAGCAATAAAATCTGAATTAAATCAAATATTTGATTTTAATATTTTTCCTCCAATATTTCAATTATTTTGAAGAAGTCATATTATCTCCTCTCATATATTTTATTATGAAATATTTTTTTCGGAGAGAAAAATAATTAAAATCAAAAATCCTCGTTTCAATATTTGATAAAATTCAAATATGAAAACCGGGAAATCCCCAACTCTCTCCGAGGATCCTTGAGTTGCTTAGGATTTCGAGGATCGCAAAACGAAATGCAATAAAATATGATATGCATGAATGCTCTATGTATAACATTCCAAATTGAAAATTTTGGATGTTACACCAAGTAAGGGAACGACCCGGAGTCGAGGAAGACTCGGCAGTTGTTTCCGACGTGGAGTGGGTATGAGGGTTTACTTTTTCGGGCGCAGTGTGAGGCTGCCATCGACAGAGAATAACAGGAGGTGTGGGTGAGCAGAGGAACATCCAGGCCAGGGATGGGAGTATGGTGGGGCCATGAGGCCTGCCCGGCAGCACAGCCGGCCACGGGAGGCGGGAGCAGGCGGTTCCGCCGGCGCTGGTTTGGGCGGCTAGAGCAGGAAGATCATAGACTGAAGAAGCACGATTGTCGTTAGATTGACATCAAACAGTCTGACACTGGTAGAGTCGATTGTTGACTAAGTTTCTTTTTTTGAGAAAACTTGTGTATGCATGAACTTAGTTGGTCCACAAGTCAGCCTCCAAATCTGTGGCAGACAACAAAGAGCCTATTTTCTATTTTTTTAATAATTTGCAGCCCATTTGTTAATTCTTAAGGAATTTATTACAGCCCATTTTCTGCCCAGGACCACGGTCAAAAAGTTCAACCTTATTTTGCATATTTCGGTGGAGTCCGAACGGTTTTAATCCAGAAATGATAAACATTTATTTTTTAAGAACTTATTGATTTGCGAAGAAAAATATCGTTTTGTTTTTGTAAGCTAATAAGACATGGGACAATTGAGTTGGTTTAAGGGAAAACCAGTGGTAAAAAAATCAGTGTTAGTAGGGAAAACAAAAAAATAAGGATGTAAATATGAAAAAGGAAACTTTATGTATTTTCAATATAATAATACGTGTATATGAACTAGTAAAACTATAGGTTGAGATTAGAAAATGGAAGTAGGACATTGCGTTTCAAGAGGAAAATAGAACTGGGATGTGTGTTTGATTCAGTAAAAAAACTGCTTGCGGATATTGTAAGACAAAATATAACTAACGCTGGCAGGCTAGAGGCCAGTAGATACCTACTGGATCTTTGTGCCCCGTTGTCGTCATGGTTTGGGCCTGTTAAAAACAAAACCAATCCTGGGCATTCTACAACCCAGTTGAAACTTGCTCGACCTGAAAAAACAATATACCTTCTGGATCCCGGTTATCAGTTTGTACTTGCAGAATTCTCTCGATTATTGACCGATACGTCTCCAACGTATCTATAATTTTTTATTGTTCCATGCTATTATATTATCTGTTTTGGATGTTTTATATGCATTAATATGTTATTTTATATGATTTTTGGGACTAACCAATTAACCTAGAGCCCAGTGCAAGTTTCTATTTTATCCTTGTTTTAGAGTTTCGTAGAAAAGGAATACCAAACGGAGTCCAAACGGAATAAAACTTTTGCGATGATTTTTCTTGGACCAGAAGATGTATAGAGAACTTGGAGTGCATTACAAGTTCCAAGTCTCCGCTCCCCTACTCCACCATCCAAGGTGCTTGCTCTAACTTGGCAGTGTTATATCTGGTTGCATGTTGCATATGGTGTCTAGCTTGTATTGCTCCTAATTAGTGTAAACTACATCTACTTAGCTTACACATGATAGGTGTGAATATGACACGCTTTCCTGTTTTTTGGTACATACTATATCTGTCTATCACACCATGTTCTTACATGAAAATACTATTCTTGTGTATCATGCGTCGGTCACATATGATGGGACACCTTTAAGTTGGCAGTGTGATATTGGTTTGCGTCTTGAATATGATTTCTAGCATGTAGTGCTTCTAGTTTGATGAACGCCACCTATGACGAGACAATTTTAACTTGGCAGAGTGATATTGATTGCACCTTCCATATGGTGTCTAGCTTGCAGTGCTTCTAATTTGTTGAAGTTCCTTCTGCTTAGTTACCACATCATAGGTGTCAATATGTCAAGCCGTCCAGTTTTTAGTACATATTCCATCCTCATATCATGACTTTGCCTTTCATCAGAGTAGTGTCCATTTGTATCATGCATGAATGAGTTCTGAAGAGCGAATTTTATTCCTTTTGCTTGTCGGTTTGACCTCACAATGCAAAATCAATAAAGCGGAAGGAAACTGGTAAGGCATTGGATGATGGTGCTCCTTCCGAGCAACTGAAACGGAGGGTCTCTATAAACTCTACTCCGCCATCCTCCCAACAAGATTTGCAAGACATCGCAAGGCTAGACAGTTAACGTAGTTGTGTAGATGATGAGCACATCTCCCCTACTCCACCATCATAGGTGCTTGCTCTAACTTGGCACTATTATATGTGGTTGCATGTTGCGTATGATTTCTAGCTTGTATTGCTTCTAACTTTGTTGAATTGCATCTGCTTACTTTACACATAATGCCTATGAATATGACACGCGTTCCTGTTTCTAGAACATACTATATCTGATCACACCATGTTCTTACATCAGACTACTGTTCTTGCATATCCCGCATAAGTCACTTATGATAAGGAACCTTTAAGTCGCCACTGTGATATTGGTTGTGTCTTGCATATGATTTCTAGCATGTACTTCTTCTAATTTGTTGAAATGCCAGACAGTTTGAACTTGGCAGAGTGATATTGGTTGCACCTTTCATATGGTGTCTAGCTTGCAGTGCTTCTAATTTGTTGAAATGCCTTCCACTTAGTTACCACATCATAGGTGTGTATGTCAGGCCGTCCTGTTTTTCGTACATATTC
The DNA here is from genome assembly GCA_021605205.1 of Aegilops longissima. Lineage (NCBI taxonomy): Eukaryota > Viridiplantae > Streptophyta > Magnoliopsida > Poales > Poaceae > Aegilops > Aegilops longissima. The sequence goes on along the minus strand of CM038680.1, from coordinate 41,660,012 downwards.
CATCCTCGTACATGTGTTTGCCTTTCATCCGAGTAGTGTTCGTCAGTATCATGCATGAATGAGTTCTAAAGAGCGAATTTTATTCCTTTTTCTTATCGGTTTGACTTCACAATGCAAAATCAATACATCTGAAGGAAATTAGTCCGGCGGTGGATGATGGTGGTCCTTGAACAACTCAAGCAGAGGGTCTCTCTGATTCTACTCCGCCATCCTACCAACAAGATTCGCAAGACAACACAAGGCTGGACAGTCA